>OY744546.1:17885783-17945783 GCA_963556195.1 Sepiola atlantica
AAATTTGAATAACTTGAATTTGAATAACTTCCACAAAATAAAAGTTAAACTCACCAAACTTTATGTGTGTAGACTGACCCTTCCGAGATGTTTTGAAATAAACAAAACAAATTTTAGCCGAAAAACACTTCTTAAAACTTACAAAAACTAAAGTATTGTTTTTTACACTGTTTTGAGTTTTTTAAGCAAAAATAATGTTTTCTAAATGAGGGTACGTTCCTTAGGGCTAATACGGCTCATGCTTGCTTCGGAAGGGGTCCTTTACTTATTCTAAAAAAAAATTTTTTTTTAAATCAATAAATAAAAAAGTTATGAATTTTTAAAAATAGGACCCTTATTTTTGCCCACCCTATATATATATATATATATATGTAGGTCTCCTTCTTGAAAGCATTGAAATATTTGAATTGAGTAGCAGTTAGAAGCTGAACAATGCATTTAAAAAAAAAAGAAGATATTTATTTAAAAGTATAACATTTTCGACACAATATCATTATCATCAGGAGTGTAACAGGAAAGTAGTAAAACTCTGTAAGCTGGTGACATAGTTGTACTTCAAATGTAGGAAAATGTGCACGGACACACATTTTGAGATAAGAATATGTAGGATATATATATATATATATATATATATATATATATATACATTGTTGAATAGAAGAGACAACTCATGTCTAGATATCCTTTGGTAGATCCTTTCAAGAGTCCGAATCAGGATCTTAGTTTCGGAGGAGAATTGGCTGATGAATTTGCCATAGTTTAGATTTGTCTCCCAAGTACTTTCAAACTCATCCGGGTCCATCGTCAGGGGAATAAGGTTAATCAGGTACAGACCATGTGTTAGTATTATAGAAGGTTTTGGCGGGAATTATGTAATACTAACACATGGTCTGTACCTGATTAACCTCATTCCTCTGAAGATGGACCCGGATGAGTCTGAAAGTACTTGGGAAACAAATCTAAACTATGGCAAATTCATCAGCCAATTCCCCTCCGAAACTAAGATCCTGATTCGGTCTCTTAAAAGGATCTACCAAAGGATATCTAAACATGAGTTGTCTCTTCTATTCAACAATACTTGCCTGCAAGAGAAGATGCTGCCTATATATATATATATATATTAAAGGGTCACTGCTTATCAAGGCCCGGGGACCACTCAAGGACAAGGGTTAAAGATTGGAAACACCTGGTAGATTGAGCAGAAGATTTCTTGAAAGGAATTGTTTATCCAGGAGATCGGCTCAACAAGTATTTGTTTACATTAGATTTGTAGACGACCATGTTGTAGTCAGCTGGGAAGCAGCTTCACGGTATTTTGTTCCACAGATGAGACGCTCTAGGAAAACAAATTTGGTTCATGGAAGTTCTGCTTTGGTTTTGGTCGAGAGAGTGAGAGAAAGGACAATTCTCTGCTATGCTTTCAGTAACCATTATACACTGTCATATCCTCTTAAGCTGGTGCTACCAGATCAGGCTGTCTGACGATATCGGTTTCCTCACCTAAAATGCACCAAACATTGATGTTTTGTCTTTTTTTCTCTTTGCAAAACTCAATCATGTTCTGCAAAACCCAAAACAAAAAAAACAAAAAATTCCCTTCTTTCACTTCCCCCTCTCCCTTTTTTCCCCCTCTCCCTTTCTTCCCCCTTCTCCCTTTCTTCCCCCCTCTCCCTTTTTCCCCCCTCTCCCTTTTTCCCCCACTCTCCCTTTCTTCTCCCCTCTCCCTTTTCCCCCCCTCTCCCTTTCTTCCCCCCTCTCCCTTTCTTCCCCCCTCTCCCTTTCTTCCCTCCTCTCCCTTTCTTCCCCCCTCTCCCTTTCTTCGCCCCCTCTCCCTTTCTTCGCCCCCTCTCCCTTTCTTCCCCCCTCTCCCTTTCTTCCCCCCTCTCCCTTTCTTCCCTCCTCTCCCTTTCTTCCCTCCTCTCCCTTTCTTCGCCCCCTCTCCCTTTCTTCCCCCCTCTCCCTTTCTTCCCCCCTCTCCCTTTCTTCCCCCCTCTCCCTTTCTTCCCCCTCTCCCTTTCTTCCCCCCTCTCCCTTTCTTCCCCCCTCTCCCTTTCTTCCCCTTCTCCCTTTCTCCCCCCCTCTCCCTTTCTCCCCCCCTTCTCCCTTTCTTCCCTCCTCTCCCTTTCTTCCCCCCTCTCCCTTTCTTCCCCCCTTTCACTAAACCAAACACCATGAATAAATACCTGAATATATTAAGGAACTGGAAGCATAAAAACTTTCACCAAAATTACCGGATTCGGCATTAAATAACCCGAGGAGGTTTGATATGCCGTAAAACAAAACAACCAAACCAAACACCATGTATAAATATTTGAAGATATAAACTTGAAGCAATAAAAGTTTCACTAAAATGACCGGATTCGGTATTAAATAATCCGCAAAGGGTTGATATGCTGTTAAAAAAACAATCAAACCAAACCATATCCTCTTAAAATGTCAGATATTTTTATGAAAACCAAAGAGTATATCTGCTGTTATATTTAAGCACTACCAACAAGAATAGCCTAACATGGTGGCTCTGCATGATATCACACAACAAATGTAATTAACAAATGTCAAACTTTTAACAACATTTTCGAAATATTTATCTTTCGTTTTCTTCTCGGAGATGATTTTAATGAATCTAAATTTATTATTAAATACGAGATGAAACATCACCGAAAATAATTAAAACGGTGGAAAATTGCACCGAGGCTTTTGATACAGACTGTAATTAAAATACATTTGCGTGCGGATACAAATGTAACGAATGATGGGGAAACGTGAATTACCGTAAATCAAAGCGAGTTGGAATCATTGTTCTTTGAGATGCGCCCTCCAATCTGTGAGAGGGTCTGCCTGTCGTTTGGTCTGTCATATCTTCGTATGGTCTGTCATGTCTTCTTATTTTAGATACATTCACGCATCCTTCTATCTATCTATCTTTTTTCTTTTTTTAACGTAGTTCACCCCAAGCAAGGCAGGCCACCACTGTAGACGTAAGGGGCTACTGAGAAAAAAGAAAAGGGGAGAAGGTTGGGAGGGGGGGTCAACCTAAACTGGGATCTGCGCAGCGAGATGTCTGTTTACATTAGTTTTAAATTTCTGCATGTCAGTACTGTCGGGGAAACAGGGGACAGGAAGGGAGTTCCAGAGGCCAGCAGCACGAGGAAAGAAGCTATTTGAGTAGAAAGCTCTCTGGCATTTGGGGACCTCCACAGTGAATGGATGGGATTTAGTTGATGTCGAGTTAGTCTAGTGAATTTACGTCGAGGGGGCACCAGGGTAGCCAATTCATCGGAGCATAATCCATTGAAGTATTTGTAAAACAAGCATAAGGATGCTACATTGCGGCGATGGGACAGGGACTGGAGCTTGGTTGACAGTGAGGGACCTACAGGGTGGGCCAAAATAAGTGTCCTATCTTTAAATTTGAATAACTTGAATTTGAATAACTTCCACAAAATAAAAGTTAAACTCACCAAACTTTATGTGTGTGTAGACTGACCCTTCCGAGATTTTTTGAAATAAACAAAACAAATTTTAGCCGAAAAACACTTCTTAAAACTTACAAAAACTAAAGTATTGTTTTTTACACTGTTTTGAGTTTTTTAAGCAAAAATAATGTTTTCTAAATGAGGGTACGTTCCTTAGGGCTAATACGGCTCATGCTTGCTTCGGAAGGGGTCCTTTACTTATTCTAAAAAAAAAAAAAAAAAAATCAATAAATAAAAAAGTTATGAATTTTTAAAAATAGGACCCTTATTTTTGCCCACCCTATATTAGGTTAGCGACTATTTTTTGGACCTTGTCAAAGAGGAAGAGAGTAGTAGATGATGCACCAGCACCAGTCTAACTATCTATATAATAATAATAAGGTAATTTCATGTTCGTACGTACGTTATCACTCTCCACCTTTTTTTAAAAAGATGGGGTCGCCCATCCAAGCAACAATCCCTATCTTCAAAAATGATATTGTACACCTGAAGTTTGTTCAACCATTGGCAACCAGGATGGTGACGGGATTCTCCACGCGCTTACCAACAAAGAACGTTTTCAAAGGCTAAATCTGTCTAATGTACACTTAGAGTAGTTTTTCACCCCAACACCTAGTTGCGGTCTTTGTTGCTGCCTGCAGAAGATGTACCATTATCGCTTTCGTCTCAACAGAAGAAAGACAGCATTCTCTGTTTTGCCCCCTGGAACAGCCTGCCAAAGGAGGTTGTGATGATGCCTACCATATCCCGGTTTAAAGTCGCATTGGACGAACATTCAGACAGTATATGGATGTAATATCTTTAAACTGTCTTTTTACATGGCTTGCTGCACTTGGCTATTATTTTTAGGGAGGGGAGCAATAAGTTGATTAATTGATTGATGCAATGCAATAAAAGTAAACTTTAAAATTTCATCGGATGACTGCAGTTGTGTGAAACATGAAATTCGAACTAAAATACACCTTCTTTGCCTTCAGGTTAGGATCAAAGTTTAATATCTGTTCTGTCTGAAGATGGTCCAATAATAATGTGGTGTCTACGTTCATGCCGGACGTGTATAGAATGGAAAATATTTTTAAGCACGGCTGCAATATACAACAGATGGAGGATACAACGGTGGAATTTCCACGGGTCTTGCTAGTCCATATAATATTTAAGACATTTCTTGTTCGTACGTACGTTATCGTACGTTAGGATGCCTGCAGTAGATCGTGCTTGTCTAAATTCATACTGCCGGTCAGAAAGAAGTTTAGCATTAACTAAGTGCTGTACTATCGCTAGATTGATTAAAGATTCAAAGATTTTTGCAAAGATCAGGAGTAGACTGATTAGGCGATAGTGCTGAGGATCAGTTCTATCCCAGAATTCTTGAAGACTGGTACCACAGAGGCAATTTTCCAGCTATCGGGGAAGCAAGATTCAGCTAGGCATTTGTTGTAGAGTTTGGAGAGGACAGAGGCCAGTTCAGCAGAGCATTTCTTTATTACTATTACAGGTATAAGATCAGGCCCACAAGCTTTGGAGGTGTCAAGGTTTTTTATGATGTCTCTGACCTGGGATGGGGTGATAACCAAGTTATCAAGTGTGGCTTTGGTCCGCAATGGGAATTTAGGGAGGGGGTGGTTTAGATGCAAATATTTTTATTAAAATCAAAATATATTTTTTTCATCTTGAACTTTTTTCTAATAATTTTGCTCGGCACAACAAGCCTCATCAGAGCTTTAAACAAATAAAAGGTAGGGGGTCAACCTTTCTGTTTTCTAACTGTGGAATATCCAAAAATGTCTTAACTATCAAATTCTTTTTCTCTGATATATCTATAAAAGTAGTTGTTAATGGACTAAAGTTTGAAACACATGAAATCAATGGTGGCTTGCCTCTTCCTGATCTTCATCAATGATCTTCCAAATCACATTCTGAGATCATTTGTTAACAACTATGCTGACGACACAACTGTGTATGGCAGCACTTCGAAGAGCACTGATGATCGAAACCTTGCAGATAATGTCTCCTCTGATCAAGTGATGCAATGAGAAAAACGGGGCTTCTAACTTTTAACACCTACAAAATGAAGCTTCTCTCCTTTCACCACCAACATTCGAATCCTCATTTTACGTCAGTTGAAATTAATGGTTTTCTCATTTACAAGCTCATCGGACTAACTTTGACCACAGACCTGAAATGGAAGACTTAAATCAGATCTGTTGCTAAAGTTGCTGGAAAAATGCTTGCATCATTCTACTGCTCTAGAAGGTACCTCACTCCTGATGCAATCCTCTACCTGTACAAGAGTCAGATTCGGCCCAATATGGAGTACTGCTGCCACATCTGGGGAGGTGCCGCACTCCTACTTGCCTTGCGAGCGCACAGAATCGACTTTGCAGCCTATTGAGAAATGATCTCTTTTCGTCCCTGCAGCCCCTTTCTCACAGAAGAGGGGGTTGCTAGTCTTTTTCTACTCTCTCGGTATTTTCATGGCAGGTGCTCGACCTAGTTTCAAGCACTGGTCGTCTCCCCCCCCCCCCCCCAAATAAAATATGTAAAACCTTCTCAGCAAAAACTAGTCTTCTGCCAACACTGTGTACCTAAAATCAAACGGAACTTCCATGAACAGAGTTTATTTCCAAGATGTTCTCCACCTGTGGAACACGTTTCTGCAAGAATGTTTCCCTACAGACTACAACATGGTCGTTTTCAAGTCTAATGTCGAAAAATATCTGTAGAGTCGTTTTGTGAATTAATCAGAGTTCTCAATCCTTTCATAATGCTGTTCCATCATCTAACCGAAAATGTCATTAACCCTTATCCTCCAGTGGCATTTGGCCTTGCTAAGTGGTGAACCATTAGTACACATTAAAAAAGATACTACACTTTGATCTCAGCCAAAATGCTTTACCCATTAAAGTCGGCTTCTTTCCCCAAATTTAAGGAAAAAAAAGTGAAGTTTTACTCGATTTAAAGAATACTGCATAATTTCGTCTTATTATTGTTTTTGCCGCCTCTCCGCTCTGTAAGACCTTCTTAATAAATACTCGTCTTCCTTCCAACACTGCAAAAAAAAACTCTCCTTTTTTCCTCCGTGTAACTAAAATCAAACAAAACTTCCATGAACAGGGTGGGTTGAGGCGTGGCCGTCGTAATAGTAAACCAAAGACGGTTAACTAACTCGCGATCCTCTAGTGACGTCATTCACTGGGGTTTGTCATGGCGATCGTAATAGTAAACCGCTAAGATGCCTTCTATGGTGGCCTCGCTTCTACCTGTGTTGTCTCGTATTGCATAGGAAATTGTAAGAACAACCAGAAAGTAAATGTCTTTCGTTTTCCCAAAGAAAAGGAATTAATTGAGAAGTGGATACGTGCAGTTAAACGTGATAAAATTTACCCAAACAAACACAGCAGAGTGTTTTTTTATATTTCAATATTTGAAGTGAAGACGCCATATTGTTTTTGTTTTTTTTACAAATTTTAATTTAATTTTCACAAAATTACAAAAGATCCTGTTATCAATGTTTTAAAAAAAATCTAAATAAAGTAAAGTTATAGTTAATTAAAGATATTAAAAAAAAATCACATTCGTTAAATTCTTCGTTGAAATTCCTTTTTGTTTAAAGAGAAATTAAATCAAATTTTAAATACAAACAAGAAATGAGTTTCATAAATAAATTGATTAAAAGAATAAAAATAATCTTTTTTCAACAAAAAATGTAACAAATGTGATGTTTTTAAATATATTTTGTATATTAAAAAAATCCTTTTTCAATGAACAGCGAACAATTAAATATATAAAAGAAAAAATATATAATTAATTATACAATTAAATATAATTTTGTTTTAAACGGACAATTTCTTTAAGAAATTAAAACTTTTGAAAGTGAACAGTGATTTCTTTTCACCTTGATTTTCTTTGATAAAAAAAACTACTTGATCGATTTTCGTGATTTTTCGTGTACGATATTTTCTGTCTGTTGTAAGGTGGGGAAAATCAGGAAAATACAGCCGATTGATTGGCCGCCATTTTCGCCACTTTGTTAGAGTGATTTACCAATTTAGAAGTAAAAAAAAAAATGACTTGACGAGCGGCCGGCGAAAACATTTTTACATCTAATTTACTTATATTTCTTGTGATTAGGTTCTACCCGTATAAACAAGAGAAAACTTTCATAACAGTTAAAGATGTAGAAAAAAATTAAATTTTCTTGATAGAGTTTACTGGAGTATTATTAGGTAACAAGATACACTTATTATATGCCGTATCATCAAATCTCCATGTCCTAAAATCACCTTGTCCCTGGTAATTGGATCTGATTTAGCAGTACATGTATTCTGTAGTGATGTGGAAACAAATCCTATAGGGGAGTATAAGATTTCTAAGCATGTAACCGATGAAAATACTCTACACATTTTGATGAAGAACATGACAAAAATGGACATAGCAGAACAGCAAACCAAACCTCAAAATGTAATTTCTATATTAAAATTAATTTTGTCATTTCTGTTATTAGTGCAAGATGAGTCATTTAAATATTTCAATGCAATCAAATTCATATACGAACAGATAAACTTAATGACAAGGTTAATTATTCGAGTGAAATGATGATATTTACTTCCTTGTTATATAACTGCTCCCCTAGAGGGTACAGACTGTTAAGAGATACTAAAAATGTCATTTTACCATGTTATTCGACCATCAGAAGTCTAACCTTATCAACCTCTACGAATCCTGTAGTTGAACAACATGATAACAATTTTCTTATGTATATTAAAAGTAAGTTCAAGTTACTCGTGCAGGAAGACATCACATTATCTTTACTTGTTGATGAAATTCATCTAAAACCTTATTTTGATTATAAGGGTGGTAATGGTGTTGGCTTAGCCAACAACATCAATGAAGCCGCAACAAGTGCATATGCTTTTATGCTTAGCAATGCATTCTCACACTATAAGAATGTTGTGCATGTTATGCCAACTAAATATCTTCGAGCTGAGAACTTATTTGACATAATCAAACGTTTAATAATTGGTTTAGAGGAGATAGGCTTTTGAGCATTATCTTTTATGCAATAAATAAAAAGGCTATGTCTTTCTTTTGTAGCCCAACAAAACTTTCAATTGTATGTTCACATCCAGTTATAAAGTCTAGAATCTTTTCTTTTCATTCGACTCAGTACATATATTAAAATGCATTAGAAACAACTGGCTTGCCCAAAATGATGCAAGTTTTGTCATAATGGAAATCATGAGTTAGATAACATCCAAAGTGCCCCATTTTCTAGCTTACACAAACTTTATGACCTGGAATCTCAATCACTTTTGAAATATTGTTACAAACTGACTTCAAAGGCCATTTCCCCCCACTAATCTTGAAAAGCAAAATGTTAATTTGGTTCTGCAAATTTTCAATGAATACACTATTCAGGGATTGCTGACCTTAGGAAAACAAATGTTTGCCCAACTTTGCAGAAACTGCAGCATACATAAAGATATTTTATATTTGGTGGACAATACTGAATGTGAAAACACCATATAAAGGTTGTCGGCTTCACAATAAATATGCTAATCCACTTAAATGGAGAAAGATTTCTCTCTGTATTCTGTGACTGGTACGAATGCTGCAATAGCATTTCTGGAAGAACTGGGAAATTAACAAAGGAAACATACACTGCTTTACATCATACCACATATGCAATTCTTGAACTGACAGAGTATTGCATAAAAGAAATGAACATGACGTATATGTTACCTGGAAAGTTTCAAACAGATAACCTTGAGGCAAGGTCGGGCCAGTACCGGAACCTTTGTGTGGATCAGTATACTATCTCTATACGTCAAGTGTTAGAATATTCTGATGGATACTACACCCTATAGATTGGTATCGTCTTGGCCTTCGGGGCTTGATGACACCGGTCTGTGGGTCTGTCCTGTGCAGTTCTAGGAGGTCCACTCTCCCAATCTTTGCCTTCTCACTCTTTGAGAAGGGGTTAGTTTATTGCTAATCGCCTGAGGCGTCCCTACCGGGGAATGCCAACGGGACTGCCCAGGCAATTTTTAAAGGTCATAGTTGCTCTTCCTCTAGGGTGCTGTCTTATCAAATCCCACTTTCCGACCTTGTGTCACATCTTACTGCTGTGGGAGGTAGATAAATAACCTATGTGAGAAAAAAATTAGAATGTTGTCAGTATTAAAACTGAGCCTGCCACTTAATAACCGAACTATCGATTTGAAGAATTTACAAGAAACTAACTGGGATGAAATGACAAGGGACCAACAGTTAGATGTTTACAAATTTAACATAGGTGTAATAGATGATGATGTTAATCAGTGCAGAGAAATACTCCCTGTTATATTATACTTATCAGGTTATTGCTGTTATGCAGTTTTTAAGAAAATGAAATGCAATAGTTGCAAGAATTTAGTATCTGCAAGAGATGATGTGGAAGAAATACCAGAAATAAACAGCTATCTTCAAGGAATTAACAGAGGTGCTCTATTATATCGTAATGATGCGACAACAAATTTTGTTCTATACAATTATGTAGTTATTCGTAAACTGGTAAAAAAATTCTTATTTTCTTCATTCTGTACATCTAAGACATTTAGCCATGTACATAACACTAAATATTTTGGCAGATGCTAATCTTCTTTTTCATGTTGACTCTAGCGATGAGGGTCACACTATTAAAAAACTTGAAAAATTGCTTATTTGGAGCTCATCAGATTCTAAATATTTTTTGTCTATGCGCAATGATAATAGCACTAAAAAAATTAAACAAAGAAAAATGGAAAAATTCAACTAAATTATCCAAATTTTCTATAAGTTTATTAAAAAAAAATATTTCTGCACCTGTAACTTTATTGTTTGTTTGTATGCAAATTATTTGTTTGAATTTAATTTGTTTTAGTTTTGTGTATTTTGTTTTGTATTTTTTTCGTTTGTTTTCATTTTTAAACTAAGTTATCGTTTGTTTTTATTTATTGTTTGTTTATATTTTTAAAATTATTCACCGTTTATTTGTTTTCAATTTTGAAGAGTTAGTGTTACAAACGAACAGCGAACAGTGTTTTTTTTTTTAATGAAACATTTTATAAAACGAAAAGTTTTCATTAAAAAAATAATTTCAATAAATTCAAAGTCTAAGTTCTTTCCTGTTGATTGTCTTCCGCTTCACAACTAAACTGCAGAAGTGCCAAAATATTTTTATTGTTTAACATCTAAGATTCTTTATTTTTGTAAAAAAATAAAAATTCATGCTTGGTTTTTAGTACCCTGTGATATAACTTTAGTAAAGGTGTTTTTTGTTTACACAAAGTAATACAGTTGAACTAAGCTTTCTAATAAAATAATGGGTTAATTATATTCCGTGATTATAATTAATAAATACTGAAGATTTCATTAAAATTGGTTGATTTCCTTAAAATTGGTTGATTTCACAAAAGTGAAGGGAGGATTCAAAATGTTTCTCTGTTTTGGAGATTCAGATCTCGTTTGTCACTGCAAAGCATGACGTCATTTTCCAGCTAACGGGCCTTAGTTAATTACTTACGGTGACGTCGGTTGAGTTGGCTTCCTCCTTTGCTCGCACAGCATTTTTGACCATAGCACCATAGCAGCCCACACACGGTGGTCTTGAGCTTTGCTGAGCTGGCCAACTAGTCCCTATTCTATCGATGAAGGCCAATAATTCGCAGAGCAGAGATTTTAGCCAACGTCCTGCTTGATGGTAGTTGCCCACGTTTTCAGCTGCCCACCACCACGTTTGCGTCAATTGATTTAGTGGAGGCAGGAGGAGAATGTCTCGGATCAATTTTCCTGCATAATTTGATTGATATAAAAAAGATATAATCATCTTCCGTTTAGGAATAATTTGGGGTTGTTTTGATATACAGGATCTTTGAGATCATCATCATCATCATCATAACATCCGTTTTACATGCTGGCATGTACTTGTACTTGAGCCGGCTTCCTCCCTAATCCGAACGGCATTCCGGACCATGGCGACCTACGCACAACGGGTCTGTGCAAGTTTACTGGAAATATATTTTATTCTGACATGAAAATTATTCCCTATTTGTTTTATTTGTTTTCTCATTTTGACGGCACATGGACACTCGTGTAAATATAGTTTAGCCATCGCGATTACATCAGCATAGACTAATTACCTGTGGACCGAAGAGCTCAGAGAGGCCCTTATTGATGTTCATGGCCCAGGTCTTCAGCTGCCCATCAGTGCATCTCCGCCAGCTGGAAAGTGGGGGTGGAAGGAGGACATCACGACTCAATGCATTCGACGGCTTTAAGAAATTGATTTCCAAAGTAACCCATCTACAGATAAAAATCTGGAGGCTCAAGGTACGGTGAATGTAAAACCCATACAGGATCACACCTCTTACTGGTAAGATGATCACCAATGAGGCCCTACATCATTGAATGATGATTAAAACAAACACTGCTGGACATTCATGACCGAACCTTGGTGGTCAAGTCAGGCATACAATGAAGTTTATTTGTACCAAATATGTTTGGATTGCAGAAAGGATTGTGAATTTTTTTTAACGATTTCATGAGTAGCATTTTTTTAGGCGGGAGTGGGGAGTCACCAAAAGTAGTGGGGGGGGGAGGGCGGGGTCAGGACGAGACTGCTACAAATCAATTCTGCTGCATAATTTGAAAGAGATATTTTATTTCTACTACCCCCCCCCTCTCCTCACTAAAAGATTATTAAGAAAAAAATTCCGGCGTCAAATATTCCAAACTTTGAATACAAAACCGATAATCTCTTCATTATGTTTTATTCGTTTTTTTATTTTATTTTTATAAATGTCCTAAAATCACTGTTAGTACATTGCAATTTAATTACATGCAGATTGAATAGACGCATCTTAGTTGGTCTGTCACGCTTTTATTTAAAAGAGTATTTCCGTTGGTCTGTCACGCTTTTGTTTAAAAGAGTATTTCCGTTGGTCTGTCACGCTTTTGTTTAAAAGAGTATTTCCGTTGGTCTGTCACGCTTTTGTTTAAAAGAGTATTTCCGTTGGTCTGTCACGCTTTTGTTTAAAAGAGTATTTCCGTTGGTCTGTCACGCCTTTGTTTAAAAGAGTATTTCCGTTGGTCTTTCACACTTTTGTTTAAAAGAGTATTTCCGTTGGTCTGTCACGCTTTTGTTTAAAAGAGTATTTCTGTTTGTCACGCTTTTGTTTAAAAGAGTATTTCCGTTGGTCTGTCACGCTTTTGTTTAAAATAGTATTTTCTTTGGTCTGTCACGCTTTTATTTAAAAGAGTATTTCCGTTGGTCTGTCACGCTTTTGTTTAAAAGAGTATTTCCGTTGGTCTGTCACGCTTTTGTTTAAAAGAGTATTTCCGTTGATCTGTCACGCTTTTGTTTAAAAGAGTATTTCTGTTTGTCACGCTTTTTGTTTAAAAGAGTATTTCCGTTGGTCTGTCACGCTTTTTGTTTAAAAGAGTATTTATGTTGGTTTGTCACGCTTTTGTTTAAAAGAGTATTTCTGTTGGTTTGTCACGCTTTTGTTTAAAAGAGTATTTCCGTTGGTCTGTCACGCTTTTGTTTAAAAGAGTATTTCCGTTGGTCTGTCACGCTTTTGTTTAAAAGAGTATTTCTGTTGGTTTGTCACGCTTTTGTTTAAAAGAGTATTTCTGTTGGTTTGTCACGCTTTTGTTTAAAAGAGTATTTCTGTTGGTTTGTCACGCTTTTGTTTAAAAGAGTATTTCCGTTGGTCTGTCACGCTTTTGTTTAAAAGAGTATTTCCGTTTGTCACGCTTTTGCTTAAAAGAGTATTTCCGTTGGTTTGTCACGCTTTTGTTTAAAATAGTACTTCCTTTAGTCTGTCACGCATTTGTTTAAAATAGTACTTCCTTTCGTATGTCACGCTTTTGTTTAAAATAGTATTTCCTTTGGTCTGTCACACTTTGGTTTCAAATAGTAGTTTTTATCTGTCAACTTTTAAAAATAGTATTATATTTGGTCTGTCAATCTTTTGTTTAAAATAGTATGTTTGATCTATCACGTTTTTTTTAATTAGTGTTTTTGGTCTGTCATGCATTTTGTCTAAAATAGTATTATCTTTGGTCTGTTACATTTTTGTTTAAAAATAGTGTTTTTTCCGTCACGCATTTAAAAAAAATCTTTTTCCCAATATTTTTTAAAATAGCATTTTTTTTGGTCTGTCACATTTTCGGTTGAAATTGCATTTTCGTTAGTCTGTCATGGTTTAGTTTGTACGAACGTTTTCTTGTAAATGCGTCCATGGATCTCTATAAGAGGTTTTGTCTGTTCGTCGTTCTGTCAAAATTAAAATAGAATTTAAATGGACGCTCTAAAAAAAAAATTATTTAAAAAAAAATGTTATTTACTAATGAATTACCACTTATCAAGGTTAAACACCACTTGAGGATAAGGTTTAATGAGATAATAGATTGTCAGTTTAATAATGAAGTATGTTATGAGAGAATTCAAGATGATTGGAATTTAAAATCTTAACTTTTGAGGGAAACGCCTATGTCCTTTTTCACTCTTCTCATAACACCATATTATTATTTTTATTTTTTTACTACCCACGTTTTACACCATATTATTATTTTATTTATTTTTTACTACCCACGTTTTACACCATATTTTATTTATTTTTTACTACCCACGTTTTACACCATATTATTTTTTTATTTATTTTTTACTACCCACGTTTTACACCATATTATTTTTATTTTTTACTACCCACGTTTTACACCATATTATTTTTATTTTTTACTACCCACGTTTTACACCATATTATTTTTATTTTTTACTACCCACGTTTTACACCATATTATTATTTTTATTTATTTTTTACTACCCACGTTTTACACCATATTATTATTTTTATTTATTTTTTACTACCCACGTTTTACACCATATTATTATTTTTATTTATTTTTTACTACCCACGTTTTACACCATATTATTATTTTTATTTATTTTTTACTACCCACGTTTTACACCATATTATTATTTTTATTTATTTTTTACTACCCACGTTTTACACCATATTATTATTTTATTTATTTTTTACTACCCACGTTTTACACCATATTATTATTTTATTTATTTTTTACTACCCACGTTTTACACCATATTATTATTTTTATTTATTTTTTACTACCCACGTTTTACACCATATTATTTTTTTATTTATTTTTTACTACCCACGTTTTACACCATATTATTTTTATTTTTTACTACCCACGTTTTACACCATATTATTTTTATTTTTTACTACCCACGTTTTACACCATATTATTTTTATTTTTTACTACCCACGTTTTACACCATATTATTATTTTTATTTATTTTTTACTACCCACGTTTTACACCATATTATTATTTTTATTTATTTTTTACTACCCACGTTTTACACCATATTATTATTTTTATTTATTTTTTACTACCCACGTTTTACACCATATTATTATTTTATTTATTTTTTACTACCCACGTTTTACACCATATTTTTATTTTTTACTACCCACGTTTTACACCATATTATTATTTTTATTTATTTTTTACTACCCACGTTTTACACCATATTATTATTTTTATTTATTTTTTACTACCCACGTTTTACACCATATTATTATTTTTATTTATTTTTTACTACCCACGTTTTACACCATATTATTATTTTATTAATTTTTTACTACCCACGTTTTGCTTCCTAATATAGTCGGAAGGAGATTAAATTTAAAAAAACTTTGTGAATTAGTGTTTTAAAAATATGATTCCAAGTTCATTAAAATCGGATATACATATTTGAAGATTTAAATTGGTGATGCCCCCATAGCTCACTTACAAGGGCACATAGAGATTCGGCACAGAGAGAGGAACATAGAATTTCGAGACCACTTCGATTGTCTTCCCAGAAAATTTTAAATAACAATTTAAATATTATCAAAATAGGACATATTTAAAATTTAAGGGTGGAAAGGTCTGTCCTTATAGCCCGTTTTAAGGGTGCACTTAGATGTTTGGGACCACTGTCTTCCTCGGAAAATTTTACATATGAATATGCTTTTTTTTTTTTATGTAGATTCTCTCACAGAATCTACATAAAAACGAAAAGTGTATTCATATGTATTTCTTTTTGTAGGGAACACACACATATATATATATATATATATATATATATATATATATATAAATAGAATTAACGATAAGTGAAGTATCGTAAAGTGATCTATCATGATAAAGTAAAGCTCAATACGTTGAGTATTGATTTACTCCTCTCCAGGAGTTAGGCACAAGGCCAGTTTTTATCTTACTCCCACAAGTAAGATGTGACCCAAGGTCGGGAAAGTGGGGTTTAAAAATTGCCTGGGCAGCCCCGTTGGCATTCCCCGGTAGGGGCGCCTCAGGCAGTAAGCAATAAACTTACTCCTCCCCAAAGAGGGGAGGCGAAGCCTGGGAGGGTGGACCTCCTAGAACTGCACAGGACAGACCCATAGACGGGCGTAAATCAAGCCCCAAAGGCCAAGACAATACCAGTCTATGGGGTGCAGTATCCATCGGAACAGATACTACACTTTGATCTTAGCCAAAAGGCCAAGAACACGTTGAGTATTGATTTACTCCTCTCCAGGAGTTAGGCACAAGGCCAGTTTTTATCTTACTCCCACAAGTAAGATGTGATCCAAGGTCGGGTCGAGAAAGTGGGGTTTAAAAATTGCCTGGGCAGCCCCGTCGGCATTCCCCGGTAGGGGCGCCTCAGGCAGTAAGCAATAAACTTAATCCTCCCCAAAGAGGGGAGGCGAAGCCTGGGAGGGTGGACCTCCTAGAACTGCACAGGACAGACCCATAGACCGGCGTAAATCAAGCCCTGAAGGCCAAGACAATACCAGTCTATGGGGTGCAGTATCTATCGGAACAGATACTACACTTTGATCTTAGCCAAAAGGCCAAGAACACGTTGAGTAGAGCAATCAATTTTAAAGAAGGAAAGATGAAGATAAAAAATTGCATAAAATTGATACAAATTTTATTACATCGAAAGTTCAGATGCAAGGAGTTACACTAATCCTTAAACCATGGTGTTTCAAAGATAAAACTCTTCTCGTCAGAGGATAAAATTCGGTAATGTAAGAGTTTTATCTTTAAAAAACCATGGTTTAAGGATTAGTGTAACTCCTTGCATCTGAACTTTCGATGTGATAAAATTTGTATCAATTTTATGCAATTTTTTATCTTCATCTTTCCTTCTTATATATATATATATATATATATATATATATATATATATATATATGAAGAGTTATGTTGGTGCCGCACCATATAAATTCGTTTTGTTCGAGGGGGAAATGATATTTTACTATGTTTCATTAAATCGTATTTTCTTTTTTTTAATTCTAAAATCGTTCCCCCCTCGAACAAAACGAATATATATATATATATATATATATATATATATATATATATATATATATATATAATAATATAAAATGAAATAATAAAATAAGGTGCGAATCAAATTTTATTAGAATTCAAAATTCAGGCAAAGTATCTCAACGTCCTTAACTCATGAGTTTTCAAAGATAATTCTTCTCCTCAGAGGACCATTACCGCAGTGACGTTACTGCAGGTGATAAAATTACACTTTGAAAATATATAAAAAATATATACAAAAATACATAACACATCAAATATATCAAGCCAAAAACATACTTATTTGTTAAAGTTATAAAATCCATCCAAGTCATACAAATTAAAACATATTCAGGAAAGATATCCAAGAGGTTGATTGAAGATTGATCCAGGTATTGAGTGACAGTCCAAAAGCGAAAAAATTGAAAGAACTGAAAAAACGAAAAAGTTATCCAGTCGGGAAATGCGTCCGCAATCGATGCAGTAAATTACAGTGAAAAATGCATCCAATGTTTATGTTAATTAATACAATGATAAATGAACCAAATCAAATCCGGATGTTTCACTTATTAAAAGATATTAGTTGCCTCTTATATCTTTTGTTGGGTTATATATATATATATATATATATATATATATATATATATATATATATATATATATATATATATATATATATATATACCGTATTTCTTAATTGGGAGAGTTTCCCATCAGAGTGCTCAATTATTAATGAAAAAGTAAAATTAACTAGATAATTAATAAGAGCATGATATTTATTAATATTAAACAAAAAGTTACAACATCCGGACCAAGGTTTCAGATTCGAGAAAATCGGACCTTCATCAGCAGAGTCGTATAGCTTAATGAGTGAGAACAACCGCCAGGAATTTCAAAATATTGTCCGTTGGAAAGATTGAACACTTTCAGATTTAAAATTGTCACGTGCGTGGAAAATACGTAGTCAGTTATGGAAAGGTTTCAGATCAAAACAACAGCGACGTTTGTCACGCTTTCGTTTGAAATCGCATTTTTTGGTCATGCTTTCGTTTGAAATCGCATTTTTTGGTCATGCTTTCGTTTGAAATAGCATTTTTCTGTCATACTTTCGTTTGAAATAGCCATTTATTGGTCTGTCACGATTTTGTTTTAAATCGCATTTTTTGGTCAAACTTTTGTTTTAAATCGCATTTTTTGGTCAAACTTTTGTTTTAAATCGTATTTTTTGGTCAAACTTTTGTTTTAAATCGCATTTTTTGGAGGGCCATGCTTTCGTTTGAAATAGCATTATTTGGAGTCACGCTTTTGTTTGAAATAGTATTTCTTTTTGGTCACGCTTTCGTTTGAAGTAGCCATTTATTGGTCTGTCACGCTTTTGTTTGAAATAGCATTTTTTTTCTCGCTTTTGTTTAAAATAGCATTTTCTTGTCACACTTTAGTTTGAAATAACATTTATATTTTATCATACTTTTGTTTAAAATAGCCATTTATTGGTCTGTCATACTTTAGTTTGTAATAGCATTTTCTTCAGTTTACCCGATTCAATTTGTAAGTGCGTCCATGCATCTCTATAAAAGGCATCGTCCGTCAGATCTTCTGTCACACTTAAGATTAAAATAGCATTTTCATCGCTAGATGTGCAGACAGAATGGACGCCTATTGAAATCCCCCCCCCTTCACATTATTAAATGCATCGCTTGTATTTTTATCGATTCCTAATCGCAGTCAATTTATTTTCGATCTGTGCACTCTGTTCATTCTCATTAGGCTTAATTACAAAATTTCTAATTAAAGATGTTATTCTTTTGTTTTTGTTTTTTGTTTTTTTGTTCGGGTAAAAAGTGCCGACGAGATTATGATTGATAATACCCGATCTAGCCAAAAGATTAACTCTCTTACTTGGGCTTTCATTCGTTAAGACAAGGGAGATAATCGCTTTGAAGAGTAATGAAAGTATTCATGTTCGTAATTATTATGGTAATACAGCTATTCATCTTGCTATTGCCATGGAGATTCGGTCTTAACCCTACCGAAATTAAACTATTTATAAATAAGTCAAGCAGGGGGGGGGGGGGACAGAGAAAAATGTTCTCTCTCTGTGATGTGATAAATTTGCTAACGAGCCACCAATTTTCAAATATGGCTTTTCTTCTTTTTTTTTTTTAAACGCAATGCTGTAATTGCAAATTCGTAAGTCGTTATCAAATTTATCACATCCCATTTTTTTTTCTGCACATGTTTTCAATGAGAACCGGAATATATTCGATGGGAGGAATAAAACATTTTTTTTTTCTTTCGAACTGACAGGTTGTATAAATAAGACGATTTATAGAAGGCAATTACAATGCAGGAATGTATCGGATAAAAGCGGGACTGAAGGCAAAAATGAAAATAAGTTTTTCTATTTTTTCCCCTCTCTTATTTTTTTTCTCTTATTTTTATTATTTTTTTTGCTTGCCTTTAGTGTTCCTAGATGGTGGAGTCCATATAATATAATATAATATTTCAGGGAAAAAAATGCTCCTTCAAATGTTTGTTCAACTCTGATCCTAAAACATGCAAATGGCGGCCATTTTAAGATCAGAGTTGAACGCACACCTGAAGAAAGTATTTTCCCTGAAATATTATGCTATACGAACTCTGTATCCGCTTCCTCCCCACCGTAGGGAGATGCGGCGCAAGGCTGGAAGGTGGGGAGAATAAGTGAGTTGGCCACTCTGACCTCTTAAAAATTGCCTGTGTAAACCCCGTTAAGATTTCCAGATTGGGGAGCTTCAGGTAGTCAGCAATTAACTAACTCCTTTCGGAAGGCTTTCTACTCTAATAGCTTTTCCCTCAAACTGTTAGCCTTTAGAATTCCATCCCTGCTCCCTGTTTTCTTGACTTAACGAACATGCAGAAATTTAAATGTAATGTGAACAAACATCTCGCTGCCAAACTCCCCACTTAGGATGCCCCTATGGATATGGATCCAAATTCAAAGTAGCCCTTACATCTCAGTGGCAATGTGCGCCCTTGTTTGGGGTGAATTAAAGCAAAAAAACAAAAAAACTCCTCCCCAAAGAGGAAAGACAGCATCTGGGAGGGTTGACCTCCTCGGACTACCCTGACCCATGACTAATACTACAGCTCGGCAGATAAAAGGCCACCGAAATGGTCCAGTTTCTGTCGGACTGATTGTTTGAGAACGGACCTTCAACTGATGTATAGGTCCTGGGTATGACCTTAAAAGACATCCAGTGGTGAGGCCTCCATTTAGGAGCTGTGGGGAATGTGGAGTTGCCCCTTAGTTGCCATTGCTCCCAGGTCCACTCTGGCCCGGAGTGGTAGTACCTGTAAAGGCCCCATCTATGGGTCAAATAGAAACTACTGGCGCTACCAAATCAGACTGTCAGAAGTTATTGACTTTCTGACTCAAAATGCACCAAACATTGATGTTTTATTTATTTTTTCCTTTGCAAAACTTAATCATGTTCTGCAAAATCTAAAACAAAAAACAATAATTTTCCTACCTCCCCTCTTCTTACCTCTCCCCACCTTTCTCCCCCCTCCTTTCACTCAACCAAACGCCATGAATAAATACTTAAACATATAAAGAACTTGAAGCATAAAATCCTTCACCAAAATGACCAGATTCGGTATTAAATAATCTGAAAAGGGTTGATATGCCATAAAACAAAACTACCAAACTACCAAATCAACTGATGTATACCGTGTCAACATGTAGCGATGCAACTCGATGTTATATGAACTCCACCATCAAGTGAAACTGAAGGCAAGCGAGATTTACAAAAAAGGAGGAAGAAGAAAAATAGAAAAACTTATTTTTACTTTTGCCTTCAGTCCCACTTCTATCCGATACACTTCTGCATTGTAATTGTATTCTATAAATCGTCTTATTTATACAACCTGTCAGTTCGAAAAAAATGTTTTTATTCCTCCAATTCTTTCCCAGTTCTCATTGAAGGCATGTGCAGAAAAATAGGATGAAATGTGATAAATTTAATAACGACCTACGAATTTGCAATTACAGCATTGCTTAAAAAAAAAAACATAATTGTAAATTGATTGGTCGTTATCAAATTTATCACATCACATAGAGAGAACATCCCCACCCCAACTAAAAAAAAAAAGAAAAACTTATTTTCACTTTTGCCTTTGTTTTGTCTTGCTTTTATTCCTGCTTTTATCTGATACGTTTCTGCATTGTAATAGCCTTATATAAGTTATCTCTCTCTTTATATATACACACACACATATATATATATATATATATATATATATATATATATATATATATATATATATATATGTGTGTGTGTTGGATCTGTGAAAGATAGAGGAATTTCTGTAGGAAATCTTAGTCGGAAAGCTCAATGTAAAATCAGAGCAATAATAGAAGTTAAAAAGAAATAACTGAAGCCAACAATCCAGTGAGTTCACGTTATAATCTATTTTCTCTCATCAGGACGAGAGTCACCAGACGTGTTATGAAAACCACCAGCCATAACAACACGTCTGATGACTCTCGTCGTGACGAGAAGAAATAAAGTTATACTCTTATACCGTCTCCTGTCATTTATTTTTGTTCATCCAATCTTCCATCTTCCGGTTTCAACATTACATTGCTCCTGCCTCGGAATTCTCACCTTCATACTTACTTGTTTACCAGCAATACTTCAAGCAAACTACCATTTCCTTATATATATATATATATATATATATATATATATATATATATAGTTCAGCGGCAAGTCATTTCTTATGTAAGCGTCATTAAAGACTAAAAAATCTTCGAAGCCCTACACATCAAAAAATTACAACCCACAATTAATAAAATAGCATTCACCACTGGTACTAACGCCCTATCAGTCTTTAACAATTAATACATAATAGCAATAATAATAAAAATAAAAAATAATGGCACATTCCTTTCACTCCCTGCCACCGACTTCTCTCAGCCCGGACCTTCGTCCTGCGCTCTCAGTAGTGGCTATTACTTCTTCTCATTAACCCATCATGTCAACCTAATATTTCTATGTACTTGCATGACATTTTTCTTAAAATTATCATCCTGAGGAAGTCTTACAAATAAAGACGAAACGTTGATGAATACATAAAAAAAACACAAAAAAAACATCTTTTGGTTTTTCCTTTTTCATTATATATAAATTAATAGGTATATAACTAATAATAAAACTATAAATACGGCTCTTAGTAACAATAAGACACAGCCTCCTGAAGACGGTCGAGAGACCGAAAGCGATAGAGGAATGGCCCACGATACAACGTTAGGTGCCATACTCCACCAATTAACACCAGAAAACCAAAGAATTGCTGGCCGTGTCGAGAAAGATTATAAAGAGAGAAAACTCTGTGGTCTTCAATGACGCTTGCACACACATACATACATACATACATATATATATATATATATATATATATATATATATATATATGTCATCCACATACAGACTGTTTCGCAGCTCATCAGTGCGGCTAGACCAGTTAGTGCCTCAAGCCGGGATTGAAACTCAACCGTCGAGCCAACAGTCGGCGCTGCTAACCCCTGCGCTATCATACGACACTGACTGAATGTAAGAAATATCTCAATGTAAACATTGCAAGTGCCGGGAGCTCGATTTAGCTATGCCTTAAAGCTAACGGCAGTTGGCGATATCCTTACAAAATAAGCTCTACCCAGGGAGGGAGCTTTATATAGTCATCCACATACAGATTGTTTCGCTGTTTCACAGCTCATCAGTGCGGCTAGACCAGTTAGTGCCTCAAGCCGGGATTGAAACTCAACCGTCGAGCTGACAGTCGGCGCTATCATACGACATGTAAGAAATATCTCAATGTAAACATTGCAAGTTCCGGGAGCTTGAATTAGTTTTACCTAATGTGCAAAAATACACATTGGTCCTTATTATAAAGTGAAGGCTCAATATAAAAGAGTTTATTACTATAAGTGAATAATGCAATAAGTAGTTACAAGTTGGGTAACTGGCTTGTAATGTAATATATACGGTTGGTGATTCATGTGTTAATAGTACCGGTGGTGGGTTTGGGTAGTAATCTCTCTTTACTACCTATTTGCTTGAATATTACAGAGTGGAAATCTAGCATTAACGTTTTGGTTAACCGGGTTGAGCCTTTTCTGTTAGAACTCGCCTCTTTATCTAAAAGGGATGCACAAATATGCTTACATATATTTGTGCATGCAGGTTTGTGCAGTAATGGTTATTTAATACTTAGCCATTTGAATATGACAGAGTGGAAATATTGCGTTAACTTATTGGTTAACCTTTCATGTTAGCACGCAACAACTCGAATCTTAATCTGAAAGGCATAAATATTGTCGCAACAGGATTTTTCAGCTTTACATCTCATTTCAGCAATATTCATTCGGACGAATTCCTGTAAAGGGGAGAGAAAGATACATACATACATACGCATATATATATATATATATAGTACAAGCACTTTTTTCACTTTTATATATAAATAGAATTAGTTCCTACTACGTTGAGAATTAGTTTCTACACTGAAGATTGCGTTAGCATGAAACATCGATGTCTGTAGGTATTAAAATAATTAATAAATATTTATTTATATATATATATATATATATATATATATATACATCTACATCTATATACATCTATATATAGGTGGGTTTGTGAGTGTGTCTGGGTGTGTGTGCATTGAGTTAAGGAAGGGGAGACGGGCCGATTCTAGCCAGTCCTGCCTATAGTTTGAGCTGACCGAATTTCTTATGCGTCGATAGGTAGGTGTCAAAATGTCATCTTACGCAAAAGGGTTTCTCGTCTGAAAAATTTTAAATGTAATTTTTCTGTTTGATTTTTATCTTTTTTTTGTCTTTTGTTTTGTTTTTTTGTGATTGTGTATTGGCGGATGTAATCTTTGCTCATCGGTATATCCCTGAGGAGGAGCCGAAGAGGTGTTGAACCAATTGTCGGATACTCAAACTATGTTTATTTTAATATATATATATATATATATATATATATATATATATATATATATATATATATATATATATATAATTTAGATACTGTATATTACATATTTCAGCAATGTACCGCGGTTTCATCCAAAAGGGCAGATTTAGACATCTTTAGACATATATAGATGTCTTAATCCGCCCTTTTGGATGAAACCGCGGTACATTGCTGAAATATGTAATATACAGTATCTAAATAAATTATATTAGCTCTCATATATGATCGAGCACTTTATTTGATTTATTTTTCATATACAACCTGACACACTCTCTCTCTCTCTCTCTCTCTCTCTCTCTCTCTATATATATATATATATATATATATATATATATATATATATTAGAGATGGGCGGTTTTACCGAAAAACCGCGGTTTTTCGGTTTCGTCTCCATACCGAATACCGAATCGTGGTTTTTTTTAAAACCGTAACCGTTTGGTATTGTGTTTTTACTACAGTAAGCCACCATATACAAGGAAACACGGTTGAAAAGATTTTCCGATTTTAATAAAATGGAATATTACCAAAAAATGTTATATTAGTAAGAGGACAGATGAACAAATATATGATAAAAGCATTTAATTGACTTGTAGGAAGAAATCTTTGTTTACAGTTTGTTTATCATTAACATTTTGAATTTTCAAATGAAAAAAAGAGAAATACGACAGACAACATGACATCGTATTTTTAGCATTTTCAAATGAAAAAGAAAAAATCAAACGCGTTCCGTATGATGTCGAAAATCTATTTGATTCACAATATTTCATTTTCATCATCATTTTTGCTTAATTTTATTTGTAAAATTATTTTGTTTGTTAATATAAATTTTCGTTTTTTAATTTCTTGCATTTCTGAGTTATATTTTAGCTTCTGATGGGTTAAAGAATTAGATAGAATGTATATTCAAACTCAGTTTTATTCTTCAGAAATCTTTCATGAATCTTTAGTCACTGTTTTAACGAGTTAACTGTTGAAAAGGTATCAGAACTTTGATTACAACAGTCAACACCTTAAAACTTACGAATAGGCTATATTGCCGGTCCCGGCAAAATAACGATTCCTGCGTTATTTTGCCGGTTTATGTATATTTAACTAAATTGTTAAACATACAGTGACGCCCGGCACAATAATGAGTCTTACGTTATTTTGCCGGCTCGTGTTTATTTAACTATAAATTTTTTTTTTTTATTATTTAAATGAATTTTTTTGTATTATTTAAAACTTTATCAAACGAAATTTTATTTATAATTTAAAACTTTGCCTGATTGTTTTTTTTTTGTTTTTTTTATTTAAAACTTTGCCTGATTGATTTTTTTTTTGTTTTTAATTAAACTTTGCCTGATTGATTTTAAGCGACAATATATTTTAAAATAACGATAAAATTAATTTTTACTTCCGGTTGATTCGATTAGGAGTGAACTCTTCAAAATTACGACTTATTTTATGATTTCATTGAAAGAACATTTTAAAATAGAAACTGTTTAAATCCAGTGATTTTCTGTATATTTTAACATTATCGAAGTTTTTCTTCATAAAGAAAATCAGAATTTTACATTAAAATCTTTCCTTTGTAAAGCACATTTTAACAAGTTAATTCAACAACTTAATAACTTCATTATTTTTAAAAGTGTGGCTTTGGTTCAAGGATTACGAAGCAACACCTATTAAAGCACATTTTTAACAAGTTAATTCAACAAGTAAATGTTACCAAAGGCAACATAAATTATTCTTCTACCTACCTGTATAAGTTTATTTGTTTATTTTATTATTTATTTTTATTTAAAAAAATCATCAAAATAAATAATAAAATAAACAAATAAACTTATACAGGTAGGTAGAAGAATAATTTATGTTGCCTTTGGTAACATTTATTTGTTGCTTATTTTTTTCTTTATATATAACTTTCCTTAATTTCAATTACTTAAATCGAGAGCAGACTTAGTAATGTTGGGAAAATTCATCAACATTAATTCTATTATGAAAAGTAACAAAATAAAAATAAACCGAAAAGAAAAATAGTATTTTTTTTAATAATAAAGGTAAAATATCTATTTTAAAATGATTGCGATTGTTTGGTTCATTTGAGCCACGGATACTGGTGCACGTGGTATCTCCGGCTCCCGTGGCGGGTATAAAAAGTGCTGCCGCTTCACAATGTTGTTTGTAAAACAATTCAACCTTGGATTAAAATGTGTAGCAGTTGAAAATAAAAATTAATTGAATGAACGAAAATATTAGAGACAATTAGATTCTTTAGCCGGATTTCAGATGCTTGTGTACGAATGGGGTCCCAATATTTTCGTCTGCAAACAGCAATTCGTAAAGAAATTACATCAGATACGCTTTACAGCTAATGAAATCCGACTAAATAATCTAATTGTCTCTAATATTTCCGTTCATTTAATTATTTTACTTTTAATGTTTTTTTGTATTAAAAGCAGATATTTCTTTAACCGACACAATAGAGCAGGTCAATTTTATTTTATTTCTTTAACCGACACAACTGATGATGAAAACAAATTGTTTTTAAATATTTGCCCTTATTTATTTCATTACCTTTTCTTTCGCAAGGCCATAACAATTAGGTTTTTAAAAAAAAATGAACCGGCATAATCACGATCCCTTTACATTAGTAAATAATTATTGTGCTGGGCGTCACTGTATGTTTAACAATTTAGTTAAATATACATGAACCGGCAAAATAACGCAGGAATCGTTATGATTCAGTCACAAAATTATCGAAACAGTGGCATAATTCAACTAAACGTTGAATAATAACTAATCATCACACAAGAGAATGAATAGCTTCCATAGTCAAAAATTTTTTTTCCAAAAAACCGAACCGTAAACCGAGGTTTTAAAAGGGGAAAAAAACGAAACCAAAATTTAAAAACCGCCCAACTCTAATAAATATATATATATATCGGGAGAAATATGGATTATGAAGCGGACATAAAGTAAAGAAAACGGAATGAGTTTTTAAAGAAGCGGTTACTAGCCACAAATCGGCGCAACGTCAACGAATGATGAATTGCAAAAGAAACCGGAAATAAAAGATATCGGTGCTAAGTACAGATTCGTGCCATTTTTCTCGAAAGACGTTCGATGTTTGACATATTCATTTTTAATATGTAACCCACAAACGGTGAATACAGCCAGTTCTCGTCGTCTCGTAAGAGTCTCGTGCAATAAATAAAAGCGAATCCATTTTGTATAATGTAAAAGGAACACAGGACACACACACCCTCCCCCCCCCCCAATGATTAATAGTCCGACACTTTTCCATCTAGCTTGTTTAGACGGCCCCGATTCAAAAGAATAGGATATTATTTTCTTACTCTAGTAAATCTATAAAAAAAAACATTTAAATATATAATGTAGCAGAAGAGTAAGATGCCCCCCTTCGCATGATTTACAATCCAATATTTTCCGTCTAGCTTTTTTTTGAAAGGCCACGATTCAAAAGAATACAGCTCAGGCACGTAGCCAGACTTCTAACTCGGTGGTGGTGGTGGTGGTGGTGGGGGGGGAACTAATATTGATATCCTACACATACGGCAGTATGTGTATGATATTGTTATGGTCATATTTCGGTCACTCGCGACACCTTCAAAGCGTTGTCACTAATTCAGTTTTTAATTAAATTTGATTCGTTTTTTTGCACTTTCTAGGACCCCATAAAAGCTACATTTTGACATAAAAATATTGAAATTTGGTCCAGTAGAAAAAAAGGTTACATTAAAATAGGTAAGGACCAAAAAATGTCATTAACGCTTCAGATCATGTTCAAATCAATTTATCTTTTATCTTTTAAATGATAACTGTATTTTCTTTGAGTTTAAATGATAGAAATATGTACGAGGAATTCAATATTGAAAACCGCATCCAAAAATAACAACATGAAAAAAGATAGAAGAATTTTTGTATCCAATTCTGGAGTGATAATTTGATTACTATATAAAATCAATAAAAAAAACTGGGCGCTTACAACCAGTTTTTCCCAACTTTTTGACTGACCAAATTTTTTTCTTTTCTCGGTGTAAAATTACCTATCAGGTTGTGAGAGAATTCCGTCTGTTTTGGAATTATATTTCAAATATTTTAGATTTTAGGATGGGAGATCAGTTTCGTGTATAAATTTAACGTAAACCGATCCCCCTCTTTTTGACCATCTCAAATGTTTTAAATTCTTTTTCTGTGTGCGCTTACCTATCATGTCGCTCGAGAATTCCGAGGTTTTGGAATTTTCTTCATATATTTTAGATTTTAGGAACGCGAATGTATGAATTTCTTAAAGAAAGCAGAAACCGGTGACGTCAGCAATTCTGTGGCTGCGATTGGAGGTCCCTAGCGTTTATACATAACAAAATCTGGTACTTTTCGTAATTTTGAAACAAAAAAATATGGCCAAATCTTTTCGTCTTTTATCTTAGCCAAATTAAAATATAATCACATATCGAACATCTTGAGACAAATCAACTCCTTTGGACCCCGTATAACTGGCATATATGAAGATGTCATCAGCTATTTATTCTCTAGATAGTCTATACACCACATGTAATAATAAGTAGCATCGATGTTTTCTTTCTTATTATTACATATATATGCACGGTTAAGAATAATTACAATTTGCCTTATCCTATTTGAAAACAAAAATTGACCACTAACTCTAAGTCTGAGTGGCCACATCGTAAAACCACATTACTTGCCAAAAACATCTAACTAAAATCGATGTTTTTTCTTTTTTATTATTACAGATAAATATAAGGTTAAGAATGACTACCATTTCCCTTATCCTACTTTTTTCAAATCAAAATTAATACTAATCCTAAGTCCGAGTGGCCACATCGTAAAATCACATGTATTTGCAAAACAAGTAACATAGAATTTTTTTTCTTTTTTCTTACATATATACAGGATTAAGAATAATTACCATTTGCCTTATCCTATTTGAAAAAATGACCACTAATCCTAAGTCCGAGTGGCCACATCGTAAAATCACATGACTTTTTAAATTAAAACGCAAACAAATTTTCCAATATATTTTAGAATTTCAAAAAAATATTTCTAATTTAACAATCTATCATTACGCCTTAATCGTGATTTAAAAGAAATTGCAATGCCGGTCCATGTTTCTAGAAGTTCGTGATTCATTCTACAGCACTGCTCTTCTTCATAGCAAAACTCTGTTTTTGATTTGATTTATTGAACATTAAAGTTGCTTTTTTGTTGTGTCATTTATTTTAAATAAATCGTTGTATTTTATCACTTATTTTTCGCGGAAAGAAAAAACAACAACAATTATTCTAGAATGCAGATTGGGAGGGGCAGTTGTGCATATAATTGTAACATAAAATGATCCCCCGTTTCCGGACCATTCTAACCTTTTAGGTCAGATAACCAATTTCTTTTTGCGATTTGAGATATGTTCTATGCGTTGTTCTTTGTAGGGTTCTACTTTTGAAAGCATGTGGTTTTACGACTTTGCCGACTTAAGGTTAATAGGTAAAAGAATTTAGTTAAAATTGGCTCTCCAGTGTAATTTGAATTTTATGGGGATACAAAGTAAATATTCCAGAGTTCACTTAATCCTATCCCTCTTATCAAACCTTTTGAAATGTTCACATTTCTTTTCGCACGTATTTGTTAAATGTTTATATGACACCACTCAAAGGGTAAAGTTTCAGGACAAGCTTTTTGGGTGGCAAACGAAATCCAGATTTTAAAGAAAGAAAAAAACGCTAAATTGGCAACAGTGACTCTCAGTGCAAGTCATTGCCCCTCCTCCTCCTTGTGGTCGGACTACTAACATCACCGCCGTCCCCAACCCCGAGGCAACAGGGCAGGCCAAGCGTCACACAGATGATAACAATTGTGATGATGCTGAAAATAAGAGACAGAGAGAAACAAGTCGACACACGGCACTGATGGCAGAAGGGGTAGTGAAGCGTCTAGCTGACTCATAGAAGGAAATTATGACTACCCTCTCAACCCACACTGCTTAATGGCAATGAAAATAAAATTTCCACAGTAACGCAATCGGTTTATTTTTTAATTTTTAATTTTTTTTTTTTGTTGCCCAGCCTCCATATAAGTTCTATTTTATATTTTCTTAGTCTAAATATTGTTTTGGATCACAAATTTCGGGAGGGGGGGTGCAAATGTAATTTCAGAGGAAGGTATCCCCCCCTCCCTCTGGCTACGTGCCAGATACAGCCACCCTCATCTTGTATTAATGCTTCGTTTTCTTCTTCTGCTTCTTTTTCTACGCCTACATCGTCTTCGTCTACATCGTCTTTGTCTACATCGCCTTCGTCTTTGTCTACTTCGTCTTTGTCTACATCGTCTTCATCTTCGTCTACATCGTCTTCATCTTCGTCTTTGTCTACATCGTCTTCATCTTCGTCTTTGTCTACATCGTCTTCATCTTCGTCTTTGTCTACATCGTCTTCATCTTCGTCTTTGTCTACATCGTCTTCGTCTTTGTCTACATCGTCTTCATCTTCGTCTTTGTCTACATCGTCTTCATCTTCGTCTTTGTCTACATCGTCTTCATCTTCGTCTTTGTCTACATCGTCTTCGTCTTTGTCTACATCGTCTTCATCTTCATCTTTGTCTACATCGTCTTAATCTTCGTCTACATCGTCTTCATCTTCGTCTTTGTCTACATCGTCTTCATCTTCGTCTACATCGTCTTCATCTTCGTCTTTGTCTACATCGTCTTCATCTTCGTCTTTATCTACATCGTCTTTGTCTACATCGTCTTCATCTTCGTCTTTGTCTACATCGTCTTCATCTTCGTCTTTGTCTACATCGTCTTCATCTTCGTCTTTGTCTACATCGTCTTCGTCTTTGTCTACATCGTCTTCATCTTCGTCTTTGTCTACATCGTCTTCATCTTCGTCTTTGTCTACATCGTCTTCATCTTCGTCTTTGTCTACATCGTCTTCGTCTTTGTCTACATCGTCTTCATCTTCATCTTTGTCTACATCGTCTTAATCTTCGTCTACATCGTCTTCATCTTCGTCTTTGTCTACATCGTCTTCATCTTCGTCTTTGTCTACATCGTCTTCATCTTCGTCTTTGTCTACATCGTCTTCATCTTCGTCTTTATCTACATCGTCTTTGTCTACATCGTCTTCATCTTCGTCTTTGTCTACATCGTCTTCATCTTCGTCTTTGTCTACATCGTCTTCATCTTCGTCTTTGTCTACATCGTCTTCGTCTTTGTCTACATCGTCTTCATCTTCGTCTTTGTCTACATCGTCTTCATCTTCGTCTTTGTCTACATCGTCTTCATCTTCGTCTTTGTCTACATCGTCTTCGTCTTTGTCTACATCGTCTTCATCTTCATCTTTGTCTACATCGTCTTAATCTTCGTCTACATCGTCTTCATCTTCGTCTTTGTCTACATCGTCTTCATCTTCGTCTTTGTCTACATCGTCTTCATCTTCGTCTTTGTCTACATCGTCTTCATCTTCGTCTTTATCTACATCGTCTTTGTCTACATCGTCTTCATCTTCGTCTTTGTCTACATCGTCTTCATCTTCGTCTTTGTCTACATCGTCTTCATCTTCGTCTTTGTCTACATCGTCTTCATCTTCGTCTTTGTCTACATCGTCTTCATCTTCGTCTTTGTCTACATCGTCTTCATCTTCGTCTTTGTCTACATCGTCTTCATCTTCGTCTTTGTCTACATCGTCTTCGTCTTTGTCTACATCGTCTTCATCTTCATCTTTGTCTACATCGTCTTAATCTTCGTCTACATCGTCTTCATCTTCGTCTTTGTCTACATCGTCTTCATCTTCGTCTTTGTCTACATCGTCTTCATCTTCGTCTTTGTCTACATCGTCTTCATCTTCGTCTTTATCTACATCGTCTTTGTCTACATCGTCTTCATCTTCGTCTTTGTCTACATCGTCTTCATCTTCGTCTTTGTCTACATCGTCTTCATCTTCGTCTTTGTCTACATCGTCTTCATCTTCGTCTTTGTCTACATCGTCTTCATCTTCGTCTTTGTCTACATCGTCTTCATCTTTGTCTTCGCCATTCGCCAACATCGTCTTAATTTTTATATTCGCCTATATCGCTGTCGTTTTTATCTTCGCCCACATCGTCTTTGTCTTCGCCTACATCGTTTATTTTCTTTGTCTACATCGTCTTCGTCTTTATCGTCTTCATTTTTGTCTTCGCCTAAATCGTTTTTGACTTCATCTTCATCTTTTTGTCTTCGTCTACTTCTTCGTTGTTTTCTTCATCTTTGTATTCTTCTTAATCTTTTTTGTATTCTTCTTTGCATTCTTCTTAATCTTTTTCATCTTCGTCGTCGTTTTTTTCATCTTTTTCGTCTTCTACGTTTTCTTTGTCTTATTTTCCTTTTTGTTCTTTTTTCAACATGTCTATTCCACCTCATATGTAGGTGCACGTTGGCCAGGGCGGCAGGGAGTGACTTTTTTTCTCGAAATTCCATCATTTACGTTGGTTTCGATATACGATTGCTTGCAGCCATCTTTCACTGAATCATTACACATCTTTTTTTGACTTGCCCTTTTCTTCAATTACCTTCAATTAACACATATTTACATCTATGTATCCAACCAGAGCTACAAAAAAAAAAAAAAAAAATAGAAAAAAAAAGAAAAGAATTATTTGCCGAAAGCCAATTTATGTCGATTGGGTCATAGGGTTAGGAGTAAATCCCTGTGACATGACTGATCACTCAACACGAAAGTAGCATTCATTTTGTTCCGTTTTAGTAAGTGCAACGTGTTTGTGGTCATATCGCATATTTTGGAAAGGATCTCCTATCTTTCGGATATCATTTGACGTTTATTTTTGCCTTAAAGGTATATTAAAGCTAAAACAAATATATATATAACCCGCAGGGCTAACCGGCGTTGCCCGTCTATTATATAAAAAATGATACCAGTTATGAATAAAAACTTATCTAATTTTTCACATTAGAAAGGGGAGCAGAAAAAATATAAGTAATTCCTATTTATCCTCTAATATGATAATTTATTTATCATTCATTTATTTATTTATTTAAATAAGATACACGGTAACTATTGTACACCTTCTGCTAAAAATGATGGTGGGGGTTGTCTGACTTGCTATGTGCTTTCTTATCTAAGTCTTTGTCATTATGTTTTAAAATTTCAATAGGATAGTTAGGAACTGAACTGTCGCGAGTTAAAAAAAAATGCGAGTCATTTCTGATGACCTAAAGAAGAAAAAAAGCAACCGCTGAATTTTCTTTTTAAAATTTGTTAAAATTATTATTGGGAGGTAAGGAGCAGCTAGACATGAAAAAAAAAATGAGCCTGAACTTTTCAATATCAAAGACGTTGGCAGAAGTGAAATGGGTTAAAAAAAAAAAAGCGTATAAATTGATATAGAACGTGAAAAGAACAAAGAAAGAACGTTTCATTATGGAAATAGATTTGTGTTCATCCTTCCCTTATTCGTCATGCAGAATTTTGTGTGACAGAACGAATATATATATATTGACAAATACATACACATTGCTCGTTATTATAGAGTGGAGGATATTTTATTTAAAAAACAAATAAGGATATTAGGCAAACCAGAAGAATCCCCGACTCAGTCTGCAGCAAACGGTGTCCGGTCAGATTCAGTTGCTGCTGACTTTGAGTCAGGGATTCTTCTGGTGTGCCAGATATTAAGATATGCATATGAAGAAGCCTCTAATATTTTAAAACACAATGTACAAAAAAAAACAAATGAATGTTTAGTTTTTTGTTTTGTTTTCTTCATCCAGACTTAGACATTCGGAGATGACGTCATAATGGGCATGGTGTTGCCTTGGATGATAGATAGGGAGATGGTTTCTATCGAGGCTCGTTCCTGCAAGTGACTATCGTCCGTCCTATGTCTTGTTTGAATAAATATATTTCACACGTCTGAAGTTTTTTTTTACCTTAGTGATACCATTGGAGCACAAGGTGGAGCAGGGGTGGATGGAACTTCTGCCATTACTAACTAGTAGAGCGTTTCTACTGTCAACTAAGGAAAGAGTCTGTCAGGCATGTCTACACAGTTTGATTATGTATGTAAGTGAAAGATGGCCAGTGAGGGTTTGTTTTTTTTCATTTTGATTTAGACGTTGCGGGACGATGTCAAAATGGACATGGTGTTGCGTCTGATGATAGCTAGGGAGATTGGCTAGAACATCCGAATGGTCTCTCGGAGCTTGTTCCTGCAACTGGCTTTCAATTCATCATTTATGTGTCTACTTATGAACTGTCACGATCTCCAACAAAGCCGAGGAAAATAGTACAATTCAAATAACCTAAAGTTACTGTTCAAAAACACTGACAAAACAGCATTTTAAACTTTATCAAAGAAATTAGACTCTTCAATAAAATTTAACTTAAAACTATTATAAAATAAAATAATTGTCTCATTTATAGGTTTCTATCCGACAATTTGATTTTGCATTGAATAAACCATTGATAGTTGATATGCTGTGAAGTAAATGACAATATGGGTGTGACAGATCCATTGTGTTGTACAGATGAAGTGGCGCCATGAAAAATTAGCCGGAGGAAGGGTCGGGATAGAGAATTCGGAAGGAAGTATTTATTTCTGGTTTAGGTAAACTGAGAGTATTGATTTACTCCTCTCCAGGAGTTAGGCACAAGGCCAGTTTTTATCTTACTCCCACAAGTAAGATGTGACCCAAGGTCGGGTCGGGAAAGTGGGGTTTAAAAATTGCCTGGGCAGCCCCGTCGGCATTCCCCGGTAGGGGCGCCTCAGGCAGTAAGCAATAAACTTACTCCTCCCCAAAGACAATTCATTTTGGCATTAAATAACCTATTGATGGTTGATATGCCGTAAAACCAAACCTTATGTATTTACCCCTCATTCTCCCACTGATAACTGGATGAATCCAACAAAGACAAAGAAGCGTCCCTAAATTGTTTTGGTTTTAAGGTTATTCATGGGGTTTTAAATGAGTCAAATAACACAAAGGACAAAGGGGGTATAATCTTTCATAATCTTTCACAAAAGAAAAGCAACAATTCTTATATATAACAACGACGACGAAGAGGTTATTTAAATGGAAAGAAGTAAAAAGTCTGCTGCCGCTTAGTTGATGAGTATATCTTCAGTGAAGATAGCATCACGGGATGTCGATGACAAAGGAAGAGGAGAAGATGAGGCGATCTGTTTTGGTTGGTGCTAGGAAACCGTCTGCCAATTGTCTGCAATTTCTAAAGGGGCTGAAGTAATCCTTTAGGGGACTAAGCATATCAATGAGCCCTGCGAGCTGATTGGCCAATATTTGGTCAAACCACCTCACAGAGACACTGATATGCATTCAGAAGTAAACATTTATGGCTGCTACAGATGTACTGGAACATTCCAGCAGTCTCTCGATGCTCGTTCCTGCAAGTCTCATCATCCGTCCAATGTCTCATCTGAATAAATGTGTCTCCCATGTATCATATTAAAAATACCACCAGGAATGTATAAATTTAGAATAGCATTAGGTGTTAATTGACCACGATAGCTTCGATAGTATTTGAACTCGGCATAGACAATTCCATAGTTTGAAATGGTATCCATTGTACCAGTCACAAACTGTTGCTACGTTGAGGTGAGCAAGCTGTCATTATTGAGAAGAAAAATTGCATATTTCTGTATTTTTTTGTCTCCGTGAAGAAATGGTTAATTTTCATTATTTTAACTTTAACTCAATTTCGGATTATAATAATAAAATAAGATATGACGGATAGCATTCCATAAATTGATGACAGCATCTCCGAGGATGCGCTTTGGAAATGATTAATGTGCCCAGTTAGCAGAATGATGTTGCAGAAGTGTTAGTTTACGCGTTTTGGGTTTTGTTTGTTTGTGGACTCCCAAGAATATTAGCTGATAGTCTTGCAAATATGGTGTGTTCTAACATTACAGTAACATTCGGTTTTAGATCATCATCATCATCATCATCATCATCATCATCATCATCATCATCATTATCATCACCATCATCATCACCACCACCATCATCATCATCATCACCACCACCACTATCATCGTCACCATCATCATCACCACCACCACCACCACAATCAGCACCGCTATCATCATCGTCACCATCATCACCACCACCACCACCACAATCATCACCACTATCATCATCGTCACCATCATTATCGTCACCACTATCATCATCGGCATCATCACAACCATCTCCATCATCATCGGTTTAACGTCCATTTTACATGCTGCCATGCATTGGACAGCTTTAAGAAATTGACTTCCAAATTAATCTATTTCTCGTTGGGTCTTTATTTCTCTCTCTTCCTCTCAGGTCCATTTTATGTTTTCCTTGGCCTGTTTACTTGTGAATTGAACCTGCTACCTCAACTGTTCTACATCAACCAACCCAAGAACTCTCATCTATTTCTTCAATGTGGCGATACAATCGAAGTCTACTCTTCTGCACACATCTCTCTATACTGTCCAGATCAAATCATCCTCCGAGTTCATCAGATCTAAGCCTGTCTTTAAGACTCACATTACACATTTTAGTTCACTTATCACAATAATCCAATCATAGACACACGTGTGTTTGTCCAAACCGCCATCTTTGTTTTTCTAGTCAATAACTAACAACAACTAAAAGGGAGATTACTCTTAGAACTTATCACAAAGAAACAGAACTCTTATATTCTAATACAAAGGGAGATAACTTAACACATCACCACAACAAAAAAGGAGTTCTGGATTTGCCCTTAAAGTACATCCAGTATTCAGACCCCACTTTAGGGGCTGTGAAGGCACTCCTTATTTATCATTACTCCCAGGTATACTTCGTTTTGAAGCATCGTGTCCGTTTTAAAGCATCGTGTCCTTTTTGAAGCATCATGTCCGTTTTGAAGCATCGTGTCCTTTTTTAAGACAGTGGGCTTATACTAAAACTCCAATATCTATAAGCCCAATAAATCCAACCAAATTCTCTATTTTATCAACTGCGGACTTTTTATTTACAAAATATACGAAATATGCTAAAGAAATTAATCTACAAATGATTTGTATACAAAAGAAATCTATAAAATATTTGAAAATATTAAGAACCTCAAATACAAAAACTTTTGTATCATTTGGATTATTCGGACGACTGTTCTCATCTTGAATGTTATTCTCACAACGTTTCGGTCGATATAACCTCTGACCTTCTTCAGGTGTATCTTGTCGAACTCGAAAATCTCTACAGAATTTCGAACGGAACCCTTTATTTAATCCACGGGGAGTCACTTGCTCTCATTCCATCAGCCATAACCGGCTAGAAGTCTTAAGTAATTCGTAATTGTATTCTGCAATGACCTGTGGTGTCACAGATATGTGCTAAGTAATAATCAGTTCTAAGTGACAGTCTTTTGGGGGTTGAAGGTTCAATCCTCAGTGCGGGTGATGCTATAAATAAAATTACAGATTACTTAAAACAAAAACTTTTTAACAAAATTAATGTTGTTGACATTAAATAAAATAAAAAAGGGTTGATATGCCATAATACAAATCAATCAATCCACAGATGACACTAGGCGATCGTTGGATAAATTTCAGGATCAGTAAACCTGAGTAATTGCGGACATTCCTTGATTCATTTGATTTTAAAGATTTTTTGTGTTAATTATCCGTTCTTCATTCAATCCAGATGGAACACATTTATCAAACATTTTTCTTTGCCGCTTTTGTTCTTTGAAACCATTCCGAAATTACGTGTAATCTTCTCATTCTATTCATTGGCATTTTTTTTTTTTTTTGTTTCCTCATCTCACTTTCTCAAATGACTTTTTAAATAAATCAGCATTGAATGATGCCGAACCCTTTTTTTTTTTTTTCTGGAACAATTTTATTTCTTCTATTCAATGATATTTCTATAATGAGATGTTTCGGTTGTCAGTTCAATCCCAAGTGAAGGAACTTGAGGAAGAAAAAGAAAGCAACTAATTAATTTTTATTATTTTAATTAAAAGTGGATGGATTAAGTTCAGGAAACTTATGCCATTACTAACCAGCAGAGCATTACTTTTGTCGACCAAGAGCATGTGTACGTAGTGTAATGATGTATAATATAAAGGCCAGTTGTCTGTATGTCTGTTTGTCTGTCTGTCTGTTTGTATGGCCAGCTACTCCTCAAAAACTACTCGGCAAACTGTCGACAAGTCGACATCTTTAGGACCGGACAACACCTGGGAGCATAATATCTCAAAATTACAAAAAAAAAAAATGTCCCCCGGGGTCAACGGGGCCAGTTTTCGGGGGCGGGTCTGGTTTTTTGAAACTTTTTCAATGTTATTTACTGGTGATTTTGAAATAAGCCAATGTATTCATGTAACAACTTGATAAAAATGCACTGTCCGGTTGTATCAAGTCATCCCATAACTTCTGTCCGGATCTATCAATAACAGTGAAACAAGGGTTGCTCAATCACATCCGCACCTAGCAACCTAAACTTATATCTTTTAAAATAAAAATAGTTCTTTGGGGGGAGGGGGGGAGAATTTTTTGGGGGGGGCGGGTGGTAAAGGTGGGGGGAATTATCAACATCTTCATCCTGCGGGGGTACTTATACAATATAGGACCCGGAGGCTTCTGAAGTATATGGACCTGGGCGGGGGGTTCTTCTGCAGTATAGGCACCAGGGGTGCATCTACCGTACAGGACCCAGCACCGGGGGTGCGTATACAATATAGGACCCGGGTGCTTCTGCAGAATAGGGACCATGGATTCTTATGCAGTATAGGGACCAGGGGTACTTCTACAGTATAGGGACCAGGGTGCTTCTACAGCATAGGACCCAGCACCGGGGGTGCTTCTACAATATAGGACCCGAATGCTTCTACAGAATAGGGACCATGGGTGTTTATCCAGTATAGGCATCGGGGGTGCTTCTACAGTATAGGATCCAGAGGCTTCTGCAGTACAGGCAGGGGGGGGGGTGCTTCTGCAGTATAGCCACCGGGGCGCTTTTACAGTATAGGACCCAGCACCGGGGGGGGGGGCTTCGTCAATTTAGGACCCAGAGGCTTCGGCGTTGTCCGGGAAAAAAGTGCTCAATATCCTATTTTGCTTGCGGAGAGGAGAGGAGGAGGAGGAGGAGGGAGAGCCCCGGCCAACGCCGGGTACCCCTGCTAGTGATGTATAAAAGTGAAACCTGGCCAGTAAGGGTTCAAGACATGCATGGTATGGAGAGAAATGATATGAGAATAATACTATGGAGTCTTAGGCTTAATTTTGATCACCTCAAAGGAAGATTAAATCTGAACAGTATAGAGCGATATGTGTAAAACAGAAAACTTTGTTAGTATGGCTACATTGAAAGAATGGATGAGAGTTCATGGGATAGTAGATGTAGAACACTTGAGGTAGCAGGGTCAGTTCACAGGGAAAGGTCAAGAAAAACATGGGAGGAAGTGATAGAAAGTGACCTGAGGGATAAATAAAGATCTGGAGAGAGTTAACTTAGTTTATAAGTCAATCTCTAAAAGCTGTCCAACACATGCCAGCATGTAAAACGGATGTTAAATGAATATGATGATGATGATTTGAAAGAGACCTACCCCTCGAAGCGAGGATCACGCTCCCCATCGATATTTTTTTACCTCTGATTTCCATGAGAATTAAACGACAGTTAGATAACAAAAGCATTAATGGATTCTCAAGCTTAGATCCCCACACCCCCTTTTTATTAATGAGTCATAACTTAGCAAGGCTAAAAACGACTCGAGGATAAGCGTTAATGAGTTTAATAGATTGACAGTTGAATTATGATTAATACTATGAGAGGATTGAAAATTTCTTAATATCGCACACTCGGAACAACAGTCGACCCAAAATGCAGCAATTATTTCTCCTTTGTCAGAAACATCGCTTATAGAATGAGGACTAAAGGAAAAAATAGAGGAAAGTGAGTTACAAACAAGGCTGTCGAAGGTCAACTCAAGATCCATTTTCTACTTTCTATCAGTGGGGGCGGCCATTGGCTTCCATGGAAATCATCCACCCTTTGATTATTTTAAGATTCTCTTTTGTTGTCTTGACTTCATAAAATAAAACAATTGCTAATCCCATAACTTCAGTCATGTTATCTCTATTTTTTAACAGCGTTTAATATAGTTATATGATTTTTATTACGTTGAGGTATTAGGGTGCTTGGTTTCTTTCATATTAAAGGTTCTAAATGTGTTTAAAGGTGGGTTTTGAAAAGCCATCGCGCTAGTTGAAGTGCATTCTGGTTTACAAAAATACCTGAGCAGCCCCGTCTGCATTCCTCTATAGGAGCGCCTCAGCAATAAACTAACCACTTCTCAGAAGGTAAAGCTAGGAAGGGTGGACGTTTTAGGACTGAATAAAACCATACTTCAGCCTGACAGCAACAAAGCCACTGTCTGACTGATTGCCAAGGACGTATCTTCGATTGGAACAAACCTACTCAAGCTGTGCCAGGTAAGGTATGAGCCCTTCCTGGGACGGGTATTGCCACTTCTTGTCTTCTGCTTGGGTCATACATCAATTGATGGTAAAACAACACAAAGTTTGTGCGCCATGATTCTTGCTCACTCATTGCGGCCAGAAGCTCCAATTCCAAAAGGTCAGTGCCCTTCTCTAGAAGAGTCTTGATTGTAATATGCTGCCTCCCAGCTCATCACTTGAACTCTGGGGACCACATAACCACTTTTCCAGCAGGTTCATTGTGGCAAGATACATGTCCAGTCGACGTTGAATAACTGCAGATATGCGTGGAAGGCAACCATGCAGCATTTTGTTTGTTCATCGTCTTGCCATGATATATGTTAGACGAGACGTATGATCTTGGTGTATGATCGATCAAGTTTATTAGATTGAGCAACATTTAATATTCAAGAGTCTGATCCGTAGAGTAGGATGGATTTGACCGATGTCTTGAGTTTTTTTGTCTCATTCTTGATAACAGATTTTGTTAAGAGTCAATTGCACGCCACTATGCCAATACGCATATTCATATAATCAACGTCCGTGAATCCTCAGTAAATATTTAAAGTCCTGAAGAAGTTCGATTGGTACACCATCTGGGAGACCGACCAGGGTGGTGATTATTGAGGGGTTCAGATGCATGTATTTTGTTTTGGGAGCATCTAGGAACAATCCAACATTCTGGCATGCCCGGGTATCACAGCTAGTATATATATATTGTGATAAAAAAGTGTGAATTATCACTGATTTACTAGTGGCAAAGAAACCACAATGTCTCACTTGTCTGCTTGAAGCCTCCATTTGTAATTAAAATTATAGCTAATTTGCATGTGTGGCTGTAATATTAAATAAAAAGGCAGGCTGCACAGACAGGCAGCAATGTGATTATAGAAATCCAGGCGACTAGATTATTTACAACAATTCTTTTCAGGATTCTTTATGGCTATCTGCTATATCCTTCTGTCTTGAAGAGACGAGACATGTGTCTATGGAGGACTATACTTTATTTATATGCCCTCTACTCTATAATAAAGATCAATGTGTATTTTTTTTTATATATCTCTATATAAGGTAAGGTATGTGTATATGTTTATATATTTGTATGTACAGGATTCACTCTTAAACTAATTAACCGATCATTATGAATTTTGACATAAAAGTAGGTAATGTGCGCTATATTTATTTTAATTCAATTTCATGCAAAGAGGGTAAAAAATTCAGATACCTCCGCTTTTTGTGAAATCTTAACAGTAGTCATTAGTCATAAATAAATGTTCCCCAAATTTCAGTTTCTTTGGAGTATTTTAAAGGGTTTTAGAGGAGCATAATATGGGCACAACCGCCAATTTAAAAATTCAAATATTTCAGATTTGCATAAAATTTAATCCATAGTCATTAGACACCAATTAAGCAACATTTCCTGGATTTCAATTTTTCTTAACCCATTTTTCAGGAATCAAAATCATCTAATAGATTTTGATAAAAATTAGCACAATGATTCTAGACATAAGGTTTAGTAGCATTATCTCTTGATTTTCATCTTTGTAAAGAGACATAAAATTGGTGCAAAACTGTTCTGTTCGGGGAAATAATTTTACCCATCTTGAGACGGATATTCTTCTAATATATATATATATATATATATAGATATATATATATAGATATATATATATATAGATATATTCAACGGAAATTTACCACCCGGACAATTTGCATATCTTTTTCACGGAATTTTTCTTTTCATTCAATACGTTTTTTTGACAAAAATTATTTTAATAAATTTTAATAATAATTCTCATATTTTTCAAATATTTGAACTTTGGTTTTTTCGAAAGCCAACTTATCCATCTGTATTTCTCCTCTGATGATAAGATTTCGATCTTTGAAAAGCCTTGGCTTAAGGAAAGAAAAATAAACACTAGTTTATTACTGACAACCTTGCATTGAACAATTGAAATTTGAAATAAATTTGGACAATCGTCCCATATTTATCACTCTTTTTTCTTCTATCTCTACTATTGCTCTATCTCGTATATTGAGCTAATCCTTTTCACAATAGGTTCCATCTACTAAAAGTTTTCACTTTGGTTTATTTTGATCCTATAGATATATATATATATATATATATATATATATAGGAATACATAAATATAGGTACTTCTATCCTGTCACACAAAATTTGCAAGTAAAACTCATGACTTTTTCTAGCCCCAAGAAAAAACTATTTCAAGTGTTGACAGGGAAACAAGAAAGCAAATAGCAAGTCAGACAACCACCTCATATTTACCCTGCTGCATGAAATGAATTCGGAACGAAATCCTCCCACTCTCTCTCTCTCTCTCTCTCTCTATATATATATATATATTTGTCAACGGTGGATGTTTTTTCTTTAGGTAATAAGAAATGCCTATTCGCCAACACGTATAGTGCGCCTATTTCCAATTCATGAAAATATATAGTATCTCAATTCACTTACATTCACAGTGCTATTTCCAGTGTCTTAATGCACCTAAATTAATAGTGCTATTTATAATCTAAATTTATAGTGTCATTAATAGTCTCTAATTCACCAAAATGTATAGTGAAATTTATAGTGTGTTTATTCACCCGAATTTAGTGAGGTACTTAGACCAAATTTAGAGTGCTATTTGCAGTGTTTTAATGCACCTAAATTTATCATGCAATTTATAGTCTAAATTCACCCAAATATAATATAGTGCTAAATGTTCCAAATCACCAAATTTCATTGTGTAAAATTCCTATTGTCTAAATTCACCCAAATTCATAGTGCTATTTACAGTGTCTGAATTGACCAAAATTCACCCATTCATAATACTATTCACCCAAATTTCTAATGATATTTACATTGTTTCAATTAACCAAAATCAAGTCTCAATTCACCCCAATTCCTAAGGCTATTTAGAGCGTCCCAATATGCAAAAAGTAATAGTCTCAATTCACCCCAATTCCTAGAGCTATTTTGAGCATCTCAATTCACCCAAATTGATAGTCTGCATCCACCAAAATTTTTAATGCTAATTTTAATTGCTAAAATTAATAGTCTAAATTCACCCAAATTTTAAATGCTGAATTTAATTGTTAAAGTTAATAGTCTAAATTCACCCAAATTGTTAATGCTAATTTTAATTGCTAAAGTTAATAGTCTAAATTCACCCAAATTTTTAATGCTGAATTTAATTGCTAAAATTAATAGTCTAAATTCACCCAAATTTTTAATGCTAATTTTAATTGCTAAAATTAATAGTCTAAATTCACCCAAATTTTTAATGCTGAATTTAATTGCTAAAATTAATAGTCTAAATTCACCCAAATTTTTAATGCTAATTTTAATTGCTAAAGTTAATAGTCTAAATTCACCCAAATTTTTAATGCTGAATTTAATTGCTAAAATTAATAGTCTAAATTCACCCAAATTTTTAATGCTAATTTTAATTGCTAAAATTAATAGTCTAAATTCACCCAAATTTTTAATGCTGAATTTAATTGTTAAAGTTAATAGTCTAAATTCACCCAAATTTTTAATGCTAATTTTAATTGCTAAAGTTAATAGTCACCCAAATTTTTAATGCTGATTTTAATTGCTAAAATTAATAGTCTAAATTCACCCAAATTTTTAATGCTAATTTTAATTGCTAAAGTTAATAGTCTAAATTCACCCAAATTTTTAATGCTGATTTTAATTGCTAAAATTAATAGTCTAAATTCACCCAAATTTTTAATGCTGAATTTAATTGTTAAAGTTAATAGTCTAAATTCACCCAAATTTTTAATGCTAATTTTAATTGCTAAAGTTAATAGTCTAAATTCACCCAAATTTTTAATGCTGAATTTAATTGCTAAAGTTAAGTCTAAATTCGCCCAAATTTTTAATGCTGAATTTAATTGTTAAAGTTAATAGTCTAAATTCACCCAAATTTTTAATGCTAATTTTAATTGCTAAAGTTAATAGTCTAAATTCACCCAAATTTTTAATGCTGAATTTAATTGCTAAAGTTAAGTCTAAATTCACCCAAATTCCGTGAGTTAAAAAGAGTGTTTCAGTTCAGCTGTTTGCAATGCCAGGTCTTAATACTTTTTATTTTGGTTCAGTATCTGTTTTGCTTAATTTCGAACTATGAATATGCGAAAGACAATGATATGGGCAAAAATGAGTGCAACTTCTACGTGATGAATGGTTGATTGAGTGTACATGCTGGAAGTTGGAAGATAATAAAAAAAGTTCTTGAATGCTATCTGCCGCTATTTCTCAACCCCCTGACCCCGAACATAACAGATGTAATGATTCCATATGAGAAGATTTTCTATGGAAAAGTTTCTGCAATGTTTCCTGAATGTTCCACCACCTGGGATTCTTCGATTTTTTTTTTCTTTTGCCTAGTAATCGGCTCCGTGTATTCTTTTTCCTGATCAGCAAGTCATATATTCTTCCTGTAACAAAAGATATGAAGTCATGTCGGATAAAACAATTACCAGTCATGTGATATTCATTTCTCATAGATGTTTCTTTTAAATGTATGTGTGCATATATATATATATATATATATATATATATATATATATATATATATGAATAGAGAATCAGGGAATTGCAATTTCCAAGCAAGCATTACAGCCATCATGTGTGTGTGTGTGTATATATATATATATATATATATATATATATATATATACAGGGTGTCTCAAAAAAATGTACTCACTCGTAGAATGACGAGAAAACTTTGCTTCATCGCTCCACACAATTTTGTGTGCAAACTCGACATCCTGCACATTTTGCCATTCTAAGAGTGAGTACATTTTTTTGAGACACCCTGTATATATATATATATTTGTGTAGCAATATAGAAAAACTATTTTTATATAGTTCAGAACGATTCTTATGAAAATCAATTTCCAAAGCAAAATAAAGCTCAATGTTCAATGTTTAAACCTTTAAAAAGTTATTGAAAAGAAATGTTTAAACGTTGCTATAAATAAATAAATAAAATGACAGATCAGAGTTATATCATACTATGATTTCATGTCAGTTTCGGAGCAAAAAAATCTTACACGTGTTTCTGCAGAAAAATTCACAATGTACTTAAACATCCCGTCTTCAGAGATAAAAAGTCAGACCAAAATTTCGCAGCATTCAGGTAAAAGATTACGGTAAAAGAGACTTTCAGACAAACATTAGAATCATTGAAAACGGCATATAGACAATACAAGCCAAAACTTGACAATAAAAAAAATAAAAATGTCCAGAAAATCTTTGATGAATATCAAAAGTTTTTTAAAACTTTTCAGAGATTTAGGTAAATTCAGTTAAAAGTAATTTAAAAAAAATTTTTTTTTTTTAAATTGAGCTTAGAAATACCAAAAATTTTTCAATATTGGTAAATTTTGCAAATTAAAGAATTCCAAAGCCAACCTCTTGAACGACTGTATAACTGATAATGTCTGCATTCTCGTCATGCTATATTTTAACTTCGAACTTTAGGTCTATACCCTGTGCCGATGAAGACTTGATATCAATAAAAATCCATATCATATCAGAAACGATCGTACACGAAGCTGTTGCTTATGCTGGATTCTTGAAACGTATGCAAATGAATATGTCATAAATTTGTTTACCTAGGATCTATTCCCTTTCTCTCTCTTCCATGATAAGAGTGTCTTTCCTAGAACTGCTCGTCTGTGGAACACAGTGTCGTGAGCCTGCTTCCCAGCCGACTACAACGTAGTCGTCTTCAAGTTCAATGTAAACAAGTTCTTGTTGAACCGTCCCCATAAATAATTAATTTCTATCCCACTACAACCATCGTACCGGTATGTATTCATGTGTATGTATAGATACACACATGTATATATATGTGTATGTATAGATACACACATGTATATATATGTGTATGTATAGATACACACATGTATATATATGTGTATGTATATACACACACTTGTCTATACACTTGTATATATGTTTAAATATATAAATATACACACATGTATATTAATGCATGTATATGTAGTATGAGATATATATATATATTAGCATATACTATCAGTGCCCTTTTATTTTGCAGTCTCTTTAAAAGATTCAGCTCGATGATTGTCAATTAGTGACAAAAGAGCAAATATAACTCAGGTTCATATTATATTGCAATAATCATGTTTTTATTTTATTTTTATTTTATTTTTTTTAAATTTCCCAAAAACATAACATTTCTGTGAGATATATTTTTATGGTCCGTTTCATTTGTTTTGTGCCAAACAACATTTTCATGTCAATATCGTCTCTGCAACATTACAAAATCATAAGAAAAATTCGCAAAGAGTAAAAAGTTCTTGGATTAAAGTGTCTTGAAAAAAACCTACACTATACAGTGGTTCATTTTTGGGTGAAAACAAACAAAAAACAAAGAAAAGAGCAACCTCACATGTGGGGGAACCCACTACCCACTAATACGCCATTTTGAATTTATATATATATATATATATATATATATATATATATATATATATATAACTCATTATGATAATCAGGCCCATTCGTTCTGTTTCCAAATCTGTCTCGTTCTTTTCCCATTCTTTTACATCTTCATCCATCTTCTTTCCTCTTTTACGTCAAGTTCTTGTGGTTCTCAGAATTTCATTTTTGGTGTTATGCTGATGGCATCATCAACGTTAAAGTTTTGTACAAGGGTTCATTACTCACCTAATGGATAGACTGTGCAATCGGCGATGCAGAGTTCAGGTTCTATTGGATCTATCGTGTTTAATTATGGAGAAATACCCTTAGGCACCGCCACCCCGTCTCCTGATAAATAGCAACTGATATTTAACCAGCGGGGCCCATGGAAATTCCACGGTGCCTTGGACATCAATCTGTATAAGTTAGTGTTAATAAAACTAATAATTGTTTTGTCAATACTATTAAGAAAAAGTCACTCTTTCTACTTTCATAAAAATAATTGTCATTATCAGCTAAATGTTCTTTAACGTAAATTCACTAGACTAACTCGACAATCAACTAAATCTCATTCATTCACTGTGGAGGTCCCCAGATGCCGGAGAGCCTTCTACTCAAATAGCTTCTTTCCTCGTGCTGCTGGCCTCTGGAACTCCCTCCCTGCCCCCTGTTTCCCCGACAGTACTGACATGCAGAAATTTAAAACTAATGTAAACAGACATCTCGCTGCGCAGATCCCAATTTAGGTTGACCCCCCCCCACCTTCTCCCCTTTTCTTTTTTCTCAGTAGCCCCTTACGTCTACAGTGGCGGCCTGCCCTGTTTGGGGTGAACTATGTTAAAAAAAAAAAAATAAAATAAAAAAAATAAAATAAAATGAGTATATCTCTTTATTTATTTAAAATTGTAACAATGTAATTCTTTCTTAAAATAATCAATATTATTTAGACCGTAAAAACAATTGTCAACTAAATATTCTTCAAATCAATGAAACGAATGTCACCTTTTGAATTGTATTTCTGTAAAATTCTACTTTTTAGTCGATGGGACGGCATAATTTGATTTTGGAACAATTCATTTTAAAATGGGTAAAGTCAGAATTGTTTACCTTAGCGACATCAGATTTGCTGACCGAACGATCTCATTTTTTTTAATGCATGTGAAAGGTGATAACGTACATACAAACATGAAATCCGATTTCTGTTGAATCACTAGAGCCTTTATTTTTTCTTCTCTTTATTTCACTTTCTCTCTTTCTACCTCTCTGTTGCTTTATCTGTCTTTCCCTTTTCCTGTCTTTTCCTTCTTCTTCTTCTCCATTTTGCTTTGCCTTTCTTTTGAAATTTCAACCTGAAAACTGAAAATATTAATTTTGCCGTAAAAGCTAAGACTCTAAACGATGGAGGTTGGGGAATTAGATGACTTTTGTTGTATCAAAGAATGACTTCCTGTCTCCCTCCCACCTCACATACACATTGGTGCCTTTTTTTAAATTTTGACATTCTTAGTTGAAACTAATTGCAGTTGTTTTTTGGTTAGAAGCAAAGGGTAGTATCTGCTCTGATACTACATTTCATCTTTTCCACCGTCGGTCGGTGAGGGAGAGGTTCTTCTAGACTGAGGCATTTTGTTAATTTATTTCCCAAACCAGAGTTTTTGGGACTTAGATTTTCCTGATATTTAAAATCAACCATTTTTCTCTCAATAAACCTCAATTTCCAGAATCTATCTTATCTTAATACTTCTTGTATAACTAAACAAAGTTATATGGACAACGACTCTTAGTCACAGAGACGACATGGAACGCGAGAAGCTGACAGAAGATTCCGAGAAACGACAAAATGGCCCCGAGGAAGAAAGAAACAACAAAGAATAAACATGACTACGAACAAAGGGACAATGTAACACCCCAAGTCGTTTTTAGTTGTTCTCCACCCTCCACACACACATATATGCACAGTGGGTCGTGGCCTCCAGAAATTTAACTTGATTTACCATTCACCATTCACATCTCCCTGTGTTGCACTTTCACTTAGCGAGCGTGTATAAAACCATTATACACCCGTCATGTCGTGGTCGTCAAACTCGGGTTGTTAATCATCTGTAGACACAAAACTACTCGGATGCCAATGTTCAGTTTTTGAGCAAGTTTATTTAAAACTGAAGAAGAACCTGTATTTTGCTTTTGTGGATCTGGAGAAAGCTTTTGTCGGAGAGTCAAGAGATGTTGTCTGGAGGTCAGGGTTAATCGAGCGGTTGGTGAAGTTCGTTCAAGCAATGTACAGAAATGCTCAAAGTCGTGTTAGAATAAACAGCACATTTAGTGAAAGCTTTAATGTTTAAGTAGGGGTACATCAGGGCTCTGTATTGAGTCTGTTGCTTTTCATTTGTGTGTTAGAAGCATTGTTCAGGTAGTTGCGTACAGATTTTGTGAAAGAGATGCTATATGTTGTTTTTTTTGCACAGCCCCCAACACATATACACACATATGAGGGGGGGGGGCACCAGATTAGGAAATTCATCTCAATTTCAGCTTTTTGCCATTGTAAACTCACATCCTTGATTAATATAATAAATCATATTTATATGTGGCTGTTTCTTTCTTTTCTCAGGTGACTTTCCTCGAGCTTGGTCCTTGTTACTGGAACATATTGAATGCTCTGCACTGTGTCCGAGTGCAGAAGTATCGTTGGCCGCCCTGAAGAGCTTCCAGGAGATCATGCAGATTAACAATTCCAAAGAGAAGAGCGATGACTTAAGACTAAGTCGTGGCAGTATGACGCCACCTACTGACGAAGTCATGAACCGTTCCAGTGAAGATGGACATGACGCCACGAACAACAAAACTGTCCAGAACGATAGCGGTAAGGTTGAATACAATCTGACCCTTTGGTCAACGGCCTGGCGTGTCTGGCTAAACATCGGTACGCTCTCTACAAAACCGCCTGAGGGCAAAAGCCAGAAGCCCTACATTCCATCGCAAGCGTTTGTCAGCGCTCTCGTCCAGACTTTCCCACCATTGTTTCATCACATCAAGTCTAGGTTTGTAGCCGCTGATCTCCAGAAACTGTCCACTGTCCTGCGGAGTGCCCTCTCGGTGCCGGTCCATGGGGAAATGTCCCCATTCATTATACCAACTTACCCTGACCTTACAATCACGCCACTCCAGGAATCTACTCTTAATGCCGTTCAAGTGCTTATCAAGGTAAGAAATTAATGAAACATATATTTTATCATTTTTATTGCGTTAAATACAACTTTGTGAACGTATAGTGGATTTATCTGGACCTACCTCAATTCAATTGAGTCATCCTATGTCAGCAAATGTGGGTGAAATGTTGACAAATTCTGAGCTTCAAGGGTGGTGCTGTGACTTTGTCATGTTTTTTTAATAGCTGGATATGCATACGGATCGCTACACCTGTATTCCTATACAGCACCTGGTATTCCCAAATAGTCACCTACCTGGTACTGACCAGGTTTAACGTCAATAAACCTACATGTAAACATCGAGAAATTCATATAGTTCAGGGTAGCTAGAAGAACACAGAACACGTTAATATATATATATATATATATATATATATATATGAAGCAATCCAACAAAAGATATAAGCGTCAACTAATATCTTATAATTAGTGAAACATCCGGATAAAAACTGAAGCTCAATATACTGGATAGAGCATTAATATTATAATATAAAATGAAGTATTAAAATAAGGTGTCAATCAAATTTTATTAGAATTCAAAGTTCAAGCAAAGTATCTTAACGTCCTTAGCTCATGAGTTTTCAAAGATAATTCTTTTCTTCAGAGGACGATTACCGCAGTTATACCACTACAGATAATAAAATTAAACTTTGAAAATATATAAAAATATATACAAAAATACATAAAAATATATAATATCAAATATATCAACCCAAAAACATACTTTTTTGTTGAATCTATATAATCCATCCAAGTCATACAATTTGAAAAACATTATCAGGAAAGACATCCAGAGGGTTGATTAATCTAGGTGATGAAGTACCAGTCCAAATACGAGAAACTGAAATAGCTGACAAAGTTATCCAGTCGCGAAATGCATCAACAATCGATGAAGTAATGACGCATTACATTTGATGATGTTGACGCATTTCGCGACTGGATAACTTTGTCAGCTATTTCAGTTTCTTGACCTTAAGTCAGGGAAAAAATAAAAAAGTTTTTTCATTTAATGTCAGGACTAATTGACTTTCTGCACCGACTCGGTCATTTCCGGCCTGTTCCGTGAATCACAATCAGAAACATTCGGGTCTATATGAGTCATCTTCTATCGAATTACAAATTTTTTAAGGATAATCTATGCGAAACAAAGTGGCTCTTGCAGTGAATGTCAATCAGAAATATTCGGCCGATATGGATCCATGGCTGGAGAAGTACTGAAAAAATAAATCAAACGGCTTATAACTTTAGAAAAGTATATTTGTACAAGGAAAAAAAACTTACGAAAGATCTGAAAAAACCGATACATTGTTCTGTCAGCGGTTATTTATTGAATATTCCATGTGTAATGATTTAAAAAAAAAAAAGGAAATAACTGAGAAACAGACTGAAGATGGCACCATGGTGTCTCTCTACCACGGTCTGGCGTGGTAGCGTCTTTCATGAGAAACCTAGTGCGAACGTTGGCTTCGAAACCCCAGAAAACGTACAAACGAGTCTGTTCTCAAAGAATGGCTGCGGTAGACGAGCTTGAGCTCCATGCAATAAGATGACGCAAAACATATTTGTTCGGCTTTTGAAATTGGCCGCATGTGCTGCCGTCGGAGAAAAAGAAACGCCGGCTCTTTGAATATTTCATGCAATATGTATTTGATTGGTGAACAAAAGAGTATTCTTGATTTCTTTTTTTCTTCTTCTTTTTTTGCCTGGGAAGAGAAGAATAGTTCAATTCTTTAGGGTAAAATATCTTGCTTGCAGAAAGGATCGCGCGCATTCATATGAATATATTTTTCTATTTCAGCGACCGAATAGATATATTTTACTTTTCTTTGTACACATACATACTCTAACATATAGTAGAGTATTAGGATTCCCATTGGTGACAAGGTATATATGTGCCTGAGTACGAATATCTGCAGACAATTTACCTAAAAAATATACCTACATAAATAGACGGTTTGGTGTTTATTTAACATATAAAGTTATCTTGTCAGCTTTTAGAATGTAAACCCAAATGAAACCGCATTTGAAAATTCGATATTTGATTCTGCCTAACCATTTTGTCCTTTTTTTTTTTCGTGTATATCTTTGACTTCAGTTTGTAGGAACAAAAATAATTCCGGTTCGGAAGATTGTTATGATGACAATAATCTTAATAATGAGTCAAATACTGTAAGGGGGATACATTTTTACATCTTAAAATATAACTGAAATTCTTTGGGGTAAAATGTTGTGCTTGCAGAAAGGATCGTTGTGAAAACACGCAGACATTGATATGAATATATATTTCCATTTCAGTGATCAAATCGCAATACTGTACTTTTCTTTGTACGCATGCATTCTTTAATATATTATAGACTCTTAGTACACTTTGTTTAGTATATCTGGCTCATTGGACGCTAGTTATGTATGTGTGTCGCGGTCCAACAACACCGTGACGTTTGTTTATTTTTGGAAAACACGCCATCTTGGAAAAACTAGCAGAAGCAGGACTGCAGGGTGCTGGAGCAGTTGGAGCATGAGAGTGCTGGTGCAGGAACTCGGGACTGCAGGATGCTGGAGCAGGAGAGTGCTGGCGCAGGAACTCGGGACTGCAGGGTGCTGGAGCAGGAGAGTGCTGGTGCAGGAGTTGCGGCTGCTGTCTGCAGGAACTCAGGACTTCGGAACTGCCGATGTGGGGGGGGGGGCAGGAGTTGCGACCGCTGTGTGCAGGAACTCAGGCTGCCAACGACTGGTCCATCGTGGACCAAGTCGGACGTGGGGGCCTCCTGACCCCCTGGTTGAACCCCTTTTTTGAGTGAGGAGCTAGAGATCTCATGTAGCATGTGCCAAGCCACTTTCGTTGGTCTTGTGAAAGGGATTAACTTCGATAAATAAATACCGAAATTGCTTTCGTTGTAATACATTGCCGACCGGTGTCGTAGGTGTATTAGTGGGTTTTTCGGTACAGTCGGGAAATGCATTTGTATTCCTTAAAAGAGAAATAAGGAATATATTCGCTTGCCGTTGTTTTTGCTGAGTCATGTTTACAAAAATGGCGATTAAAGATTGGGTTTTTCCAATCTTCTAAATATAACAGGGAGCAGCCAGTACATTTCCATGAAAAAGGGTTTGGAGAAAGATAGCTGCTGCTGCTGCTGATGTCCAGATAGTGGCAAAACAAACAGTGAACTACTGCTTCTGCTAGTTTTTCCAAGATGGCGTGTTTTCCAAAAATAAACAAACGTCGCGGTGTTGTTGGACCGCGACATGTGTCCATGTCCGAATATTTGCACACAATTTACTTAAAAATATACCTACATAAATAAAATGTCGGGTGTATAACTAACATAATTTATCTTAGCATCGAAGCTGACACATCGATATTTGATTCTGCCTAAACATTTTGCTTTTTTCCCCTTCCAGCATGTTTTTTACGATACCAAATTTTTTTGGGCTTCGGTTTGTATGAAAAAGAAATATTACGGTTAGGAAGTTTGTTACAGTGGTGAGAATCTTAAATAATGATTCAAATAGTGTAATCTTTACAGCTTCAAATATAACTGAAATTCTTTGACATAAAATGTCATGCTTGCAGGAAGATGGTTTGAATACACAATACACAAGGTGATGAAATAAATCTATTTTACTTTTTCTTTGTATACACATACATACTCTAACATATGATAAAATACCAGTATACTTAGTCCAATATATTGGAGGCTAGTTATATGTGTGCTTGGGTGCGAATATTAAACACAATTTACCTAAAAATATATCTATAGAAATAGAAGATTGGGCATATATCTAACATATAAAGTTATCCTGTCAGATTTTAGGATTTAAACCTGTTCTGATGGGATACCTGACTCTCCTCAAGGCTTATAAGTGTACTAGTCTGTAGTATATATATACTACGAACAGTAGTATGTATAGTGGACTGTATTCAAGTGTATTAGGATTACCGGTAGTGCTTTTGTTTTGTACAAGATATACGTTGTAATAAACCATCCTCTTTTAAAGACCTTACACTCTGGTTATTTTTGTTATTATAACTCTTAACCAAGTTATATCAAAACCCAAATAGTACCAGATTTGACAAATCCACATATTTCTTGCATATTATCGTATGGTTTCTGGAGAGATAAATTCCTTCACTAATATATAAATGCAGTTAGCGCACCTGATTATTAATTAGTGCACGCAGACGATGTTATATGCAAAAATAGAACACAGTAAAAAGAAAACTGCTAAGTCAGGGTAACATTTAATAGCAACAAAACCAACAGAAAAGGCAATTAACAATTTTATATATTTAAGTAAAATATTTTTGTAAAATCAACATATTGTGCAATTTAAATGAAAAAAATCATTTATTTATTTAATTTTTTTTTTTTTTTTTTGCAAGCTTTCGTTGTAGAACAACTTTGTCTTATTGTTTTTTTCTTTTCTTCTTTTTCATTTTGGTGGTATTAACCCCGAGGGGAGGAATCACGGTAAAGGTAGAAGAGCACTACAAGTTCTAGAAGACGTTAGGATAAGTATAGTCCGGTCGATGCTATGCGCAGATTGGCGCTTTTTGAATAAGGAAATTGACATCTTTGAGGCATGCATGAAAATGTATTTAAGTGAAATATTTTTGAAAATCAACACATCGTGCAATTTAAATGAAAAATCATTTATTTAATTGTAGAACAACTTTGTCAAGCGAGATGAAGAAAAGAAGAAAAAACTCTAAGACAGTCTCGCCTGACAAAGTTGTTCTACAACGAAAGCTTGCAAAAAAAAAAAATTAAATAAATGAATTTTTCATTTAAATTGCACGATGTGTTGATTTTCAAAAATATTTCACTGAAATACATTTTCATGCGTGCTACAAAGATGTTTTCAATATTCTTATTTTTATATATGTTTTTTTCTGACTAATAACAGTTAAGATCAATAGAAAGACAAGAATACGAATAAGCCGATAGAATGAATAACTGGAAGTAATGTATGAGCAAATTGCAATACAGCGAGGGGGGACCAAAATGGGAACTGACCAAAAAAGTTTCTCTTTTTGTTCCTGGAATTATGTATGCACAGATTCATATATGCATGATGCATTACTAGTCAATTTTGGAAAAAGGGCGAATTCAAATAGAGGTTTTTTCTTCCCTTCATTTTTTTTTGCATGGTTTTATTTTATTTTATTGTTTTGTTGTATTGACATCTATTTTGCCTGTTGTCTGGAGCGATGACTTCAAAAATGCCAAAGCTGCGTATTATTGTCACATATAATCTGAGCAGTCTCTTCATTATTTTGTTATTTCTGTCAGGCCGATATCGCAGATGCATGACACTCTTTTGCATTCGTGGAGACAACTTATGTAGCCATCCAATCATAGCAAACTCTGATTGCCAACTGACTTTTGACTATTCTTACTTTTGCCACATTCTTCACTCATTTTCCGGTTTGCTATTTCAAACATTCAAGCATCAATCGGTAAAAAAATAACAAAGTGCAACAAGCCATGTAAAAAGACCAAATATATTTTTATTCCGTCTGAATGTTATTCAAAGTCGACTTTAAACTTGGATATGGTAAGCATCATTACGCCTTTCTTTGGCAGGCTGTTCCAGAGAGCAGAAACACGAACAAAGAATGTTGCCTTTCTTCTGTTGAGACGAAAACAACAATGGTATATCTTCTGCGTAGGACTGCAGTGCCCGCGACTAGGTGTTGAGGTGAAAAACTCCTCTAAAGGTAGATTTACATTCTTGCTGTTGATGATGCTGTATGACAGAATTAGGTCTCCTTGCATCGTTTGCTGCTCAACTGAGGACAGATTTAGTCTTTTCATGATTGTGTAACTTTCTTTTCTTTTAACTATTATCATTAATAATTTGGGGGTCAACCAAAAGACTCCTGAGCAACACCGGATAGGGACAGCTATCTGTATATAATGAATGATCGATGTTTAGTTGTATGCTACGACTGACCGAAGAAACCCCTGTTCTAAAACACTTCGGAATTTTCAGTAAAGGGATCAAGCAATGCAGGACACGAAGAGGCCTCCACTGTACTGATCTGCTTCAAAAACTTCATGCAGACCTCTGAAATTCTGGAATGTGAGTATAACAAGATTTGAGACACATGTGTAAGAATAATGTTGAAAAGAGTAGTTTTCCACACGAGGCTGGAGTAAGCATAAAGTTAAAGTAGTGGGAAATCAAGGGAGGCGTGAGAGCGCTCTATCCCTTAATAGACTTCACAAATGGCCTATGCTGGAAATCTCATTTCTTTGATCAATCATAACTCAAAAACCAATAAACCAAATTAGTTAAAACTTTGCACAAAATTTTTATTTGATAGGTTCTATAAGTGTGTAGAATTTCCGCATCATTAGTCAAGGCAACCCAGAGATCCAGAAAGTTCAATCATGAAATCATGTTATCTGTGTGTACGTACATATGTGCCACCCTGTATCTCATCAACTATTTGATGGATTCAGCTGATTTTTGGCAGAGATAGAGGTTCTAGGGTCTAGTTGATGGCATTTTAATTTCAGTTTACCATATACCTTAGTTTTCCAGAAAATCCAAAAAACCTTATGAGAAGGCATTGTATTGAGGCATAGCCTTTACAAAAGTAGTGGCAATCCATTAAAAATGCCAGTATACTGAAATCATATTACCTTAATAGGGTTAAGATAAAAATTCATATACACTAAATATACAAAAGCATGGAAATTCCCAAATTTTTACACTTTTATTGTCATTAAGGGTATGACTATATATCAACCAAACCATTTCATTATCACATCACTACAGTATAAATCTATATGCATGAGTGGATGAAGTGTGAGGTGCACTGAAGAAAAATTCCTACCGGTAAAATACATAGCCCTGTTGTGCTCGCATACTCTTAATTAATGACAATAAAAGTGTAAAAATTTGGGAATTTCCTTGCTTTTGTACATTTAGTGTATATGAATTTTCATCTTAACCCTATTAAGGGCATATGATTTCAGTATACTGGCATTTTCAATAGAAGTTAATGGATTAGAGTTATGATTACGTTACAGGATATGACGTCATGAGAGGAAGTACATGGCAGAGAAGTAAGATCAATTCTGTTTTCTGTTAGGTTGACGATATCACAATATAAGACATCTTTTTCAAGCTCTACCACCCCTACGGCAGGGGTGGGGGGGCTAACTACATCCCGTCTAGATGTACATTGCTATAAATTGCTGGGTAAAATAAACTAAATCCCAGAAGCTAATTATGGGGTTATTTGTTGTTTTTAAATTCCTCCCAATTAATACAGCTACCAGAAGGAAAGGAGATAAAGAAGCTGAGAGGGGAAATATCCATGGAGCAATTTGTAACGTGTCAAGAGAACAGGACTCCAGACGGAACACCGACCATGGATGTTTGTTTCAGTCTGGGATTGAAGAACACCCCATCATGTTATAGGAGGTCTTAAATCAAGGAAAGCAACCGTGGGAAAAGACAAAATGGCTGAATCAACAAGATGCATCTGAAAAAGATTGGTGGTTACACCGGCTAAAACGTTGTGAGAATAACATCCATGATGAAAACAGTAGTCCGAATAATCAAAATTCCCAATCCTCATCTAAAAAATTCCGAAGCATAATCCAATAAGGTTGTTTGCCATGAAACCGACAAACCGGACCAACTAGCGAGATGGATGATACTTCGAATGAAATGATAATAATCGTAGAAAAATCCATGGAGCAGAATTTTTATGTTGTGTATGACTTCCTTTTTGAGGAGCTTCGGATATTCCGCTCTGTGGAACGGAAAATCTAAAGCTGCAAAGTCTTCTGACAAATTTCTTTTTACAAGTAGTCTAATGGATACTAGTAAAGACTCCGGAATTTGCTACAGGGTCAAGATAAGCCGGCAAAATTTATTTTTAACCAGCCCCCAAATTTATTGTAAAGTTAACTTTGCTGATCCAAATTTATTAGAAAAGTAGAAAAAAATATGTTCCCTCTCGTCGTATATTTTTGTTAGTATAGATGACGAATGAAAATATACTACACTGCCTGTTCCCAAAAGGAAGAGGTAATGCCTGGTAGGATGGTATCATGATGTGATGAATGAAAATATACTACACTGCCCGTTCCCAAAAGGAAGAGGTAATGCCTGGTAGGATGGTATCATGATGTGATGAATGAAAATATACTACACTGCCGGTTCCCAAAAGGAAGAGGTAATGCCTGGTAGGATGGTATCATGATGTGATGAATGAAAATATACTACACTGCCCGTTCCCAAACGGAAGAGGTAATGCCTGGTAGGATGGTATCATGATGTGACGAATGAAAATATACTACACTGCCCGTTCCCAAAAGGAAGAGGTAATGCCTTGTAGGATGGTATCATGATGTGATGAATGAAAATATACTACACTGCCCGTTCCCAAAAGGAAGAGGTAATGCCTTGTAGGATGGTATCATGATGTGATGAATGAACATATACTACACTGCCCCTTCCCAAAAGGAAGAGATAATGCCTGGTAGGATGGTATCATGATGTGATGAATGAACATATACTACACTGCCCCTTCTCAAAAGGAAGAGGTAATGCCTGGTAGGATGGTATCATGATGTGATGAATGAACATATACTACACTGCCCCTTCTCAAAAGGAAGAGGTAATGCCTGGTAGGATGGTATCATGACGTGACGAATGAACATATACTCTACTACCCTTAAAGGAGGAGGTAATACTTGGGAGGATGGTATCATAACAACAAAACATTTACTATGCTACCCCCTATCCAAAGGATGAGGTAATACCTGGGAGGGTGATCACTTGATAACAGAACATATACATATACTCCCGGAATTTAGCATGGAATGATAGTACATTAGTCTGAAATAGTATAGTTAACTGAATTGAGCATTAATAGATAGTAGTAGTATAGTTTCGGCTCCAGACAGACAGATACCAAATCTCCATTAGTAATAGAACAATATACCACTTGGTAATGTGTAACAATATTGACTGAAATGCTTCCGTAGAAGTAGGATCAACATAGCAAAAACAAAATATGTCCTTCATTAACCGAAGCACAAACCGTAAGTCTTGGTTGGCAATAAAGTCAATGAGATGACGATACGAAAAAAACAAATAAAATATAACAGGTCCGTTAAAAGTCGATTCATAGTCCAAGGGACTGTTAAAAGTCAAATCTACTGCATTCAAATACAATGTAATACCATTGGAAAAGGTATGAACCCTCTGTACCTCCAGCTATGGATGAAATAACAACTTGTGTTCTATTAATCGTATACAAGAAATCGTTTCAAATAGGTCTTGTTTCAGCATCTAAAATAACAAAACTGCAATACCACTTTTTGTGGTATGCGCCCAGCATCAGGTATTCCGCCTTCCACTGAAAATGGAAGTTAATGGGGAATATAAGTATTATTTACCTCATCTTCAGGAGGTTAGGCACAAGGCCAGTTTTATCTTACTCCACAAGGTAAGATGTGACTCAAGGTCGGGTCGGGAAAGTAGGACTTGAAAAGCCAGCGCCCGAGAAGGTGAGCACTCTGGCCATTAAAAATTGCCTGGGCAGCCCCGTCGGCATTCCCCTGTAGGGGCGCCTCAGGCAGTAAGCAATAAACTTACCCCTACCCAAAGAGTGTGGACCTCCTAGAACTGCACAGGACAAACCCACAGACCGGCGGAATCAAGCCTCGAAGGACAAGACAACACCGGTCTATAGGATGTAATATCCATCAGAACAGATACTGCACTTTCCTCCTAGCCAAAAGGCCCCTGTCCGATCCCCCAGTCAGCATGTATATCCTGGTATGGGGAGATGACATACAGCGCCTCTATTTCCAAATGGTCACCCATTTTGTACTGGCCAAGCTCAATGTCACTTAACTTTGGTGATCTAACAGGGAACCTGTGTATCAACATGATTAT
>OY744546.1:17950783-17958283 GCA_963556195.1 Sepiola atlantica
AGCTATGATACAGCGAAACAGTCTGTCTGTGTGTGACTATATATAGAGATATATAGACTGTGATAGATATGTAAATGTAATTAGAATTGATAGATTCTCTCCACCTGACATTATTTTGCAGATGCGATTTGTCTAATATTAGCCGCAGTAGACATAGCACTAAGAATAATCAGATTGCGTTTCTAACATTTTTGAGTGATGAGGACAGGTCAGTAGATTAAGTGTCATCATTCTTGAATCTCACCATTTTTCAACACTGACAATCTTCTATATAAATAAAAGTCAATGTTCGTTTGTGTGTTAGAGAAATCGATATGTTAACAGAACATTCAAATAAGTTTCAATGAGGGTCAAATTTTTTCCAGGAATCTAAAGACATGAAAATTTTTCTTCAATTACATCTGAGGTCACTGGAGGCAGTTATCGGTTAGGTTCATAAAGTAAATGAAATATATTCAAACATAAAGAAACGAAATTCATCTTTTCACAATTATTTTTGTTGGTTTGATAAAATTAAAATTTATAAAAAAAGAATATTTAAGTGAACAATGTATGTAAAAAAAGATATAAACATTTAAATAATTATTTTTATTGGTATCTTGAAAATTTAAACTAAACGAATTTGTTTCGATTCGTTAAAACCATTTGCCATTTTACAGCTGTCTGTAAGAACAAATAGTTTTTTTTTTTAAAGAAAATGCCACAGTTTTTTTTTATTGCTTGACCTCATATTGCAAATCTCATTAACTTTTCTTTCAATGTAAAAATTGTAAACATGACTGTTTTAAGTTATTTCGGACCAGCAATATATCTCCACCTGGGCAACGCCGGATGAATACCACTAGTGTAATAGGAATAGCTAAAAGAAGCACAGAAAAAGTATTGGTCTTTATAGCATTTCTCAACTTCTATGTAATTTATACATTATTATTGTTTCATTTACTATTAGCAAGATTACCCAGCGTTGCCCGGAGTCCAATTTACACAAAGTACATAGAATATAGAAGAAATAACTATAAAAGGACATTATCTGCAGAATATTATAATTTGAAATGTTTAAGTTCATTTTAGGATAAAATCAGAGTTAAAAAAAAATACTTATTCCCAGATGAGGTTCGAACTCATAATCTCTGCCTCTAAGTACAACACATTAATCGATTGAGCCACCAAATAAATGTTCTCTCGCGCGCTCTCTCTCTCTCTCTCTCTCTCAGTCGTATGTTGATGAAAACCACAACAGGCAGCACATCTTTCTGTCTTCCTTCCCTTTCCTTCTTTATGTTCTTTTGTTTCCTCCTGTCAGCCAAGGGCAAGAAAAGGAAAAATCAAAACTTCCGTTTCTTCTTTTACAACCAGAACAGACGTATTCTTTCTGGTTTCTTTCCCTCTTTCTCTTCATTTTCGTCCCCCCCCCCCCGATGTCCTGCAAAGGAAAAAAAAAAAAAGGAGAGATAAAAAAGCAAAATTAACTTTTTTTTCACTGTAGATAAAAATTAATGTTGGGACGATTAATTGGAATTAGAATCGGAACTTTTTAGGATATCGGAATTGGTATTGGAATCGGAAAAATTCGAGCCTTATTTCCGATTCAAAAACGATTCTTTTAATTTTTGGGGGGTTTACAACTTAATTTTTTATTGCTAGTACTAATGATGAAATGATATTGATTTTAAATTACCTGTAAAACTGAAATTTATAAATCATAATAACCAATTAAGGTAAAAATGGCACGAGTGGATAAATAAGAAAAAATGGCACAAGTGAAAAATATAGATGGAAATCTCAATGAGTTTATCGAAGTCTTGTATACAATACATAAAAAGGAAATGATTAGATGTTTGTCAAATTAAAAAATCTACATTTAAAAGTAGATGAGGATTCTTCGCTAAATCCCCCTCACACACACAAAATAGATGAGTAGGCGATTTTAGAATCGGAATCGGTAATTGTATAAGAATCGTGAATTTAGAACAAAATCGGTAATTGTATCGAAATCGAAAAAAATATTGGAATAGTCTCATCACTAGTCAAAATATTATCTGTTATTAAAGTAGTACTCAGTGATCTGGGTGGCAGTATTAGGACTTCTGACTCTGAGGGTAATAATTGCTCCACCTTCCTTTATGTATGACTAATAAAAAAACAAAATATAAAGATTAAAGGTAAAAATCGTTGATTTCGATTGAAAATCATTTTTAAAAATACAGTAAATTTGTTTATGTATTTTGTAGTAGAATAAACTATTATGCACAAAAGTGCGGGGGGGGACTGACTTCATTTGTAAGACTAATCGATTATTTATTGAAATCAAAAATGAAGTAGCATAAAGTATTTATGAAGACATGTGATGGCCACCTATCTGTTTAAGATCTTCCACTTTAGGCAGTAGATTCTCAGAGAGAGAGAGAGAGAGAGAGAGAGAGAGAGAGAGAGAGAGAGAGAGAGAGAGTTACTGAAAGAGAAATCTTGCTGAAGGCTACAGTGATTAAATGATGACAGAAAGGATGAAGCGCGGTTAACAATAACTTTTATTCTTTTTTGTGTGACGATGTGCGAGAGAAGATGCTGTACATGTGTATGAAGAATTGGAAGAAAGAATGTATGTCATGCATTATGTTTTCAGGCATTTTCGTCCGTCTGTCCGGATTTTTCTCCGCAACCATCCTTTGAATTTCTCTGAAATTTTGCATGAAGTTGTGACTTTTGTCAGGTGAGAAAGTGACATTCTCCGATTTTTGAAAAAAATCTGGTTAGCCCCCCAGGGGGTCAAAAGGCCCGAAATGGCAAAAAATGACATTTTTTGCCCCATAACTTTTCATCCATCTATTCAATTTCTCTGAAACTTGGTCAAAATGTGGAGGCAATTGTTCCTAATAGAAAATAAGTATCGCTGACCTTGAAAAAAATCTGGTTCGCGCCCTCAGGTGGTCAAAAGCCCCCAAAATGGCAGAAAATGACCCTTTTCTCCCATAACGTTTGATCCATCCATTCAATTTTTCTGAAACCTGACCAAAATGTAGAGGCAATTGTTCTGGATATAAAATAAGCATCCTTGACCTCAGAAAAATTCTGGTTCGCGCCCCCAGGGGGTCAAAAGGAGGTCAAAAATGCCCCAAATTGCCCAAATTTATTGCATTTTACACTCGCCACATCAAATCACATACAGAGGGGGACCACGCATGCGCGGCTTGTTTTGGTTTAATGATTAAACAAGTGTCAAAGAAGACGTATCTCTGTGAATAAAGAATGGATACATAAAGAGTGCCGATAGAATGGGTAAAAATACCCATCTCCCTAGAACGTGTGAATGTCACATGCTGTCGGGTCAAAAGATGTGAGACGGAAGGTTGCCAGCTGAGTAGAGATCACAAAGGCTACAAGTGATGAACACCATGATGAACCAATAGCCCAATGACTGAAGTCAAGAAGCTTCCTCAGCCATGTCGAGCCTCTAACAACATCTCAGGAAGAGATCAGACTGCAGCTGTGGACTGGAGAGCTAGAGAATGCCCCTTCCCTCTTACTGACATGGGAACCTTCCCTTCTGAAGTCCTCCCTTCTAGCTCAGAAGGTCAAGTGGAGGACACTCAATCAGTTGAGGATAAGAATGGGGCGACCTAAAGCTGTTATGGCCAGATGGGGCTACAAAACTGATCCAACCATTTACAAATTGAGGACCATACGATGCAGCATTGTCTTCTATGCTCTCTACTACCCAACCAGTGGAGATTGAAAGACCTTGCAGAGTTAAATGATAATATAAAGGACTGTGTAATGACATGGGGGAAAGACCCGCTAAAAACTTGTGAAAAAAAGAGGATATCGAAGTAAAGTCTTTTCGACCCAGATGTTTGGGAGAAAAAGTGACTATTCAGAGCTAAAATAGATTTAAACTTGTGTGTATTTTCATATTGTCTGCTATGTACTAAAACAAACTTTCATGGGGGTAGATTGTTCTCGTTCCGTCATCCACGGGGGTAGATCGTTCTCGTTCCGTCATCCACGGGGGTAGATCGTTCTCGTTCCGTCATCCACGGGGGTAGATCGTTCTCGTTCCGTCATCCACGGGGGTAGATCGTTCTCGTTCCGTCATCCACGGGGGTAGATCGTTCTCGTTCCGTCATCCACGGGGGTAGATCGTTCTCGTTCCGTCATCCACGGGGGTAGATCGTTCTCGTTCCGTCATCCACGGGAGTAGATCGTTCTCGTTCCGTCATCCACGGGGGTAGATCGTTCTCGTTCCGTCATCCACGGGGGTAGATCGTTCTCGTTCCGTCATCCACGGGGGTAGATCGTTCTCGTTCCGTCATCCACGGGAGTAGATCGTTCTCGTTCCGTCATCCACGGGGGTAGATCGTTCTCGTTCCGTCATCCACGGGAGTAGATCGTTCTCGTTCCGTCATCCACGGGGGTAGACCGTTCTCGTTCCGTCATCCACGGGGGTAGATCGTTCTCGTTCCGTCATCCACGGGGGTAGATCGTTCTCGTTCCGTCATCCACGGGAGTAGATCGTTCTCGTTCCGTCATCCACGGGGGTAGATCGTTCTCGTTCCGTCATCCACGGGAGTAGATCGTTCTCGTTCCGTCATCCACGGGGGTAGACCGTTCTCGTTCCGTCATCCACGGGGGTAGATCGTTCTCGTTCCGTCATCCACGGGGGTAGACCGTTCTCGTTCCGTCATCCACGGGGGTAGATCGTTCTCGTTATCTCAGCCGATTTTATCTCGTTCTGTCAGCATTCTAGTTATGTTCCTGAGTTCGACAAAAATATTCCCAAGTTTGGAAAGATGCACCTGAAGGAGGTCAGAGGTTACATCGGCCGAAACGTTGCGAAAATAACATCCAAGATGAGGATAGTAGTCTAAATAATCTAAATCATCAATCCTCATCTAAATAATTCCGAAATCTTTGTCAAATTCAGGAAACTACATGGAATTTCGGAATTAACCCATTATTTAATCCACGGGGGTAGATTGTTCTCGTCCATCAGCCATGACCTGGTAGAAATGTTATGTTTGCCGGTAGTAAGGATTGAACCTTCAACCTACAAAATATTGTTTCTTAGACCTGGTTGTTAATCAACACTCTAAGTGTTGCCAGGGTTCAGTTCGAAATTTCGTATAGGTTCCCAAGTTCGACATAAAGATTTTCTAGTTCGAGAAGGAAAGTCGGTGGTCAAATCGGCTAAAACGTTGTGAAAATGACAACCAAGATGAGAATAGTAGTCCAAATGATCCAAATTATCAATCCTCATCTAAAAAAAAATCTGAAACAAAATCTATTTTTCAATTCATTCATTCATTCGTTTAGATTTAGAGTAAGCAATTATTTATTAGTAATTTATTAGCCAAAATATGCGACCGGAGGAGTTTATATTTGCTCATCTGTTACTAATAGAGATTTGGTATCTGCTTGACTGAAGCCGAACCTTACTATTACTTTTGAATATTGTACTATCTTTTAATGTTTAATTCGGTTTATTATACTATTTCAGACTAATGTATTATCCTTCGTAGACAGTGTGCTATCTGTTTTATTGTCATGAGACCATCTTCCCAAGTATTACCTTATCCTTTGGAAGGGCTAGTTTAGTATATTATCTGTTGTCATTGGACCATCCTCCCAGGCATTAACACCTTTGAAGGGAAGCAGTATAGCATATTGTTGTTCATCATGAGACCATCATGCCAGGCAGTACATCCTCTTTTTTTTTTGGGGGGGGGGGGGGGGTAATGTAATATGTTATTTATCATGATACATCCTTACAGGCATTACCACCTCCTTTGGGGGGAGGGGGAAGAGGTATGTAGTGTCTGTTTCTGTGGTGATGATACCATCTTCCAGGTATTATCTTCTCCTTTTTTGTGGGGAGAGGGTAGTGCATTATCTATTCTTTAATCATGATACAGTCCTTCCAGGAATTACATCCTCCTTTTTTGGGGGAGGGGGGATAGTGTAGTGGTTATTGATATTATCTCCAGGTGACGTGGTTTAAGTGATAACGACACGGACTGAAGACCTGGGTGTTCCAAGTTCGAATTCAGGTCAGTTCCACAGTATCCACTTTCACTTAGGGATGTTGACAACCTTCTCTTGGTCCTTCCTGTAAGTACCCGATGTCTTTCCAGAAAGATTTCTAACTAGAAAAACATCGGGAAACTAATGCCAACACCAGAATCATCTGATTCACATGAAAGAGGAGGAATTACCTCCTCGTTTTTTTTTGGGGGGGAAGGGTAGTATGTATCTGTTCTGTGGTCACGATACCATCTCCAAGGAATTAGCTTCTCCCTTTTTGTGTGTGTGTGTGGGGGGGTAATAGTATACTAACAGGAATATGCGACCTCCCAAGCATTACCTCCGGTCGCATATTTTACTAATATATATATATATATATATATATATATATATATATATATATAAGTAGTATTTTCATTAAGGTCTGGATATTTGACCTCAGAATCGTAGACTGATTTGAATTGAATAGATTCAGAAGACCAAATATTGTTTTCTTTGCTTGAGGTTTTATCATTGGATTCCATTGAAGATTAGAAAATGTCATTAAGTGGAGAAAAAAGAAGAAACGAAGAGTCAAACTTGTGGAATAAACCGTTTCTATTGCTTCGTTTTCCACCAAAAAATGAAATAAATAAAAAAAGAAGTAGTTTGTAAATTGCAGAGATTTCTGTTTAAGGCAGACGGATTTTCTGAAGACAGATTTTGAGGCTTATGTGGGATTATAGAAGTAGACCTCCTTATACAAACACTCGAAATGCAAAAATATTTTATTTCTTGGATGGATAAATATATATATATATATATATATTTAGGCAGCAAATCGTTATCAATACATGTCTGATTAAAGATGATGGAATTACGAAAATAACAAAAAGAAAAAATTCTGTCCTCTTTAATCAGACATCTATGTATATATATATATATATATATATATAGTATAATTTTTTTATTTTATACGAACATTATTGGCTACATATGTGCATACATGTTTCAGCTGCTACTATATTAAAGTCCAGCTTCCGCCGCCTCCAAATATACTGAAAAGACAAACAAAGTTAGCTGGACTTGAAATAAAGTATTAGCTGAAAACATGTATGCACATATGTAGCCAATAATTTTGTATAAATAATTGAAAATAATAATACGATAATGTTATTGAGCACTACCTTATAAACACTGTAGTTTCATTGATTAATGTCTAGGAAACAACAACTATACAATTAATATGCATACATACATATACATTTATATATTAGTATGGCTTTATTTGAATCTACAATTTAATTTCTTTCAGAGGTTATCAATAAAGTGAGCTTAATAATTATTATTAATAAATAAATATTTTTTATATCCATATATATGTTTCGCGTTTTTACGCTCGTCAGTATGGAAATTAAATAACCATACCACCAGTCTACGATTCGAAATTCGAAACCTGGATTAAAGTATTATGAACCCCCGCTTTATATATATATATATATA
>OY744546.1:17970783-18040783 GCA_963556195.1 Sepiola atlantica
TCAAATCAATTTATTAATATTTCACGTAAAACATTAAATACCGAAACAGTAAATAAAAAAGTGGTTACTGTTTTTGTTCACCTTCTCCACCTATATCACATTGCTCCAGCCTCGGATTACAAACCTACACTTATATTTACCAGCAATGCTTCAAGCAAACTACAATCTCCTTTTTATATATATATATATATATATATATATATATATATATATATACATATACATATATATATATATATATATATATATATATATATATATATATAGCGTAATTGAATGGTTTATGAACCTTAAAGATAAACATAGATTAAGTTTTATAACTTTTGACATAGACAACTATTACCAATCTATTACCCCAATTCTCTTAAATAAAGCCCTAAATTTAGCGAAAAATAATTCAGACCTTACTGATCAGGAAATTAAACTGATCACCTTAGCAAGAAGATCTATTCTCCAATTCGAAGGCAAATTATGGACCAGAAAGGACACCCCCAACGATTTCGATATTACTATGGGAGCTTCTGATTCTGCTCAGGTAACGGATCTAGTGGGTTTATTCCTCTTAAATGAAATGAAACATAGGTTTAAAAATTTAAGAGGGGGCCTATACAGAGACGATGCCCTATTTGTCTCAGATGAAAGACCTAGAAGATATAGCAAAACAATTGAAGAATTACATGATTTTTTCAGAAATTTCGGCCTTTCCATAACGGTTGATCCGGAGAGAAAAACTTCTAACTTCCTTGATATCACCCTTAACCTCAATGACGGATCATATAGCCCTTTCCATAAACCCAATCTAACTCTTTTCTATGTATATAAACTATCTAACCACCCGAAAGCTATAATTAATTCAATAGTACCGTCTGTTTCCAATAGAATATCTAAGCTTTCTGCCAATAAAAACATTTTCAACCAAAACGCACAATTTTATAACAATGCATTGCTCAACTCTGGATATTCTAAAAAAAATAACTTATAACCAAAACAAAGAGAATGATAGAACTGTAAATATTATTACACATAATATGACAACTAGCAATAGGAGCCGAACTAAAAGAAATGTAAATAAACAAAGACCCCTAAGGCACTCTATCATACCTGATGAAAATCAAGAACATATAGATAGCCCTACACCTACTGCACGTAAACGCCTTAGAAGGAAAAATAATATTTGGTTTAACCCACCTTTCAATAATAACGTTAAAACCAATATCCCGAAGGAATTCTTTAAAATATTGGAAAACTCTTTTAAATACCCACATAAATATAGCTCCATACTTAATAAGAATTCAATTAAAATTTCATACTCTACTATGCCAAATATAGCCCAAACAATAATCTCAGCAAATAGCAAAAAAATAAAAAATATCCAATCTAATTCTAATTATTCCAATCCTATAAATACATGCAACTGCAGGCGCACCAGTGATTGCCCATTGGACAATAGATGCACATATTCTGATATTGTATATGCTTGTACAAGCAAAATAATTATATAATGAATCCCAGAGACCACATAAATACAGCCCCTAATCAAATTCCACAATTGAGCACCACAACTAATTTGCACCATAATTCTAGACCTAACAATTCTAATATCCATCCTCTACCTCAGCAAACCGGTAATGAGTTCCCAATGGAAGGTAACGATAACAATAATATACAATCAATCAACCAACCTAATCCACATCATATAAATACAGTAAATAGAAATAGACCTGTGAATAGGAATATAAATGGCGCGGGAATAAGGGTAAATCCTAGGGTACACACATATATTGGGGCCACAGCAAATTTAATTAAATCCCGCATTTCCATGCATAACTACTCCTTCAATAACGATGTCGGTAACAACAGAACATCCCTGACCACTTTAGTTAAAAATTTAAGATCAAATAATATTCCACACAATATAAAATGGTCTATCTTAAAAAAATCAAACTCCTACAGCCCAGGATCCAGATCTTGTGGTCTATGCAACTCTGAAGCTGTAATGATAGCTACTGCACCTAAACATTTAAATCTGATAAATTCTAGGAGTGAATTAGTCTCCAAATGTCGACACAGAAGGAAATTCAAATATGCTATATGGAAACCACCACCAGTTTTGCCGTAGCTGTTTGGGCGAGCAATGAAACCGGGGGTGTCCAGACTTCGAGATGGGTCCTTTTTGATTTTTAATCTTTTTTGGCCTAAGGGATTTAGACTCCGAGGTTGTAAGGGTTTATACACCTAAATTTTCAGTTTCTAAATATATTTACAATATCTTTACAATATCTTTACAACCTCTTAATTGGGAAATATTAAACCTTAAACCTTGAATATATTTACAACTTCTAGATTAGGAAAAATTAAGCCCTAATTTGGATTGGACTTCTTGATTGAACAAACCTAACCTTAAATTAAACTTCCTAATCTGATAAAATTAAATCTTAAATTAAATTAAACTAACCTTAAATTAAACTTCCTAATCTGATAAAATTAAATCTTAAATTAAATTATTAAATTATTAAGTTCTAATTATTTAGATAACTTCGTAATTGGGAAAATTAAATCTTAATTGGGAAAAATTAAACCTTAGGGCAGGTTAAACTTTTTAATTGGGGAATGTCAGGCCTTGAGTTGGAATTCCTGGGCTGATGGGATTGAATCTTAAATTAAACTACTAATAATTTCTAGCCTGTTAAAATTAAATCTTAAAAATTAAATCTTGAATTAAACTATAAAATTATTGGAATTTAATAACTTCGTAATTTTTAACTTCATAAATATTCTAAATTACTTGATGGGGCTAGATTTGTGAAGTCGGTTTTTTACTGTAAGCCAGATTTTAAGTAATACTTTTGGATGGGTACGTGATCACATGACTTGACCTAATTTTCCTAACTCCCTTTTAGCTTTCTTTTAACTTCTTAGCTCCTTCCCCTTTGACATAGAATAAGCTTACTGACCCAGACAGTGAAAACCTAATTTGGGTGGGATGGATGGCGGGGTTGTATGTTGCTGTCTTTTCTTGAACCTGTCAAACAGGAAGCAGGACAGACATTATTTTGAACCCGTTGAAGTCATTCTGAGATGTAGACAATTTAATATCGCCTTCTGTTCGTTAGGGATTTGTCATGTCTGGAGAGAAGATCACTTATATATTTTTCGCTCTTCTGGCTAGATGTGATGGGAGTCCGTCTTATTTTGCTCAATTCGGATTTAGCGGGTTTTCTAATTAAACAACGAATTTGGATTTGATTAGAGTTGCACATGTTGGGATCTCGGAACTTTGATTGGACTTTTTGTATTATTTTGATTGATTTATTTATCATTAACATTGAATATGGACACATTTCGCGACTGGATAACTTTGCCGGCCCCTTCAATTTCACATATTTGGACTGCTGTTTGTATCTTGGAGTAATGTCCTTCCTGATTATGCTTCTCAACTTGTATGACCTGGATGGACTGTATGGATTCAACAAAAGTATGTTTTTGGATTGATATGTTTGATGTTATGTATTTTTATATATTTGTGTATATAATTTTTTATATATTTTCAAAGCGTAATTTTATTGCCTGTAGTAGTATAACTGCGGTAATGGTCCTCTGAAGAGAAGAATTATCTTTGAAAACTCATGAGCTAAGGACTTAAGGATGCTTTGCATGAACTTTGAATTCTAATAAAATTTGATTGACACCTTATTTTATTACTTCATTTTATATTATAATATTAATGCTCTATCCAGTATATTGAGCTTCAGTTTTTTTATCCGGATGTTTCACTAATTATAAGATATTAGTTGACGCTTATATCTTTTGTTGGATTGCTTCATATATATATATATATATATATATATATATATATATATTGTTGAAACGTTGTGAGAATAACATCCAAGATGAGAACAGTCGTCTGAGTAATCAAAATAGTACAAATTATCAATTATCATCTGAAAAATTCCGAAACGTTTTTTCTTTGTCTTGAAAAACCAAACTGACACCTGCCGCCTGCATCAGTTGCCAGGGAATAATGTATACCAAAAGTCAATTAAATCAATATTATTTAAAAAAAAAAGAAAAAAAAAGACTTTAAATGATTAAGTGATTGATTTCAATACTTGAATATTTTTTAAAACTAAATTGTCTGTTTCACACCTGAGGACTCCAGTCTGTCTGCTAATTTGTCAACATTGAAAAAACGAATTTTTTTTTTTGTACAGATTGGTGTTTTTTTAATAATTAAAATGTTTTGTTGTTGTCTTTGTCCTTGGAGGTCATGTTATATCCAACTTTTATTTACTTGTCTGTCCATATTTACTTGCCTCCTCATGAGAGCAGAGTTGGTTTTTTTTGTTTTTTTTTTCAAGGGAAAAATCCATCTACCAAAAACGGGGGACTTTGGATTGGGACAAAATAAAAATTGCGTCCGTTTTACATGCTGGCATGCATTGGACGGCTTTAAGAAATTGCCTTCCAAAATAAACTATCTCTGGACAGGTCTTTATTGAACCCACTTTCCGTCAGATCCATTTTTATCAATTCCTCCCATGTTTTCCTTGGCCTTCCCCTGTGAACTGAACCTGCTATCTTAACTGTTTTGCATCGACTGACTCAAGGCCACTCATCAGTTCTTTCAATGTGACCATACTATCGAAGTCTCCTGTTCTGCATGCACTTCCTTATACTGTCCAGATGTAATCTTCCTGTGAGGTCATCAGAACTAAACCTGTCTTTAAGACTCGCATTACGCATCCATTGTATCATTCTTATATTATTTCTATCCATGCAACGCATGTCCTCAAGTTGAAAATTTTTACTTAGACAGGTGTACATACTTCAGACCACAACAATTGGAGGAAAGTTTTGCGACAGCCGCTGGGGTTTGTGTCCTAAGGCAGTTTACTGATGTCGACCATAATAGGGAAAAAGAGATGTGAGGTGTAAGTGTTTGCGTTTCTATAGGTAGGCTCATGTGACCCCCAACGATTGGGTTTAGCTTTTAACTAATCTACATTACCTTTTAAAGGGACATGGGGTGACAACCGCACTGACCAATTTGTGAGAGTCTTATGAATTCGAATAATGTCACATCAAAACTCGTCTTCTACAACCATAGCGAAGAACTTTCCTTTCTCCCTCTGTACCTGAAACCAAACAAAACTTCAATAAACAAAGTTTCTTTCCTTAAAATCCGTGGAACACAACACAATGGGGCTGCTTCCCAGCTGACCACAACATGGTCGTTTTCAAGTCCAATGTTAACAAATACTTGTTACGCCGTCCTCTTAAATAATCAAATGCTGTCTATTTCTCACATCGTTTGCAATCCTCTCGTGGTGTTTTTCATCGCTGATTTGACAATCGCATTGACCCTTAACTTCGAGGGCATTAATAAGTGGTGACCCATACTTTCACCATTTTTCACTGTATTTTTGTTTGACCCTCCCGTTCTTATTTTATGCAGTCTATATATCTTTCTATATTCTCTCTCTCTTTTTCTACGATTCTCTCTCTCTTTTTCTACGATTCTCTCTCTCTTTTTCTACGATTCACTCTCTCTTTTTCTACGATTCTCTCTCTCTCTACTACGATTCTCTCTCTCTCTCTTTTTCTACGATTCTCTCTCTCTCTCTTTCTACGATTCTCTCTCTCTCTCTCTCTTTCTACGATTCTCTCTCTCTCTCTTTCTACGATTCTCTCTCTCTCTCTTTCTACGATTCTCTCTCTCTCTCTTTCTACGATTCTCTCTCTCTTTTTCTACGATTCTCTCTCTCTTTTTCTACGATTCTCTCTCTCTTTTTGTACGATTCTCTCTCTCTTTTTCTACGATTCTCTCTCTTTTTCTACGATTCTCTCTCTCTTTTTCTACGATTCTCTCTCTCTTTTTCTACGATTCTCTCTCTCTTTTTCTACGATTCTCTCTCTCTCTCTACTACGATTCTCTCTCTCTCTCTACTACGATTCTCTCTCTCTACTACGATTCTCTCTCTCTCTCTCTACTACGATTCTCTCTCTCTACTACGATTCTCTCTCTCTACTACGATTCTCTCTCTCTCTACTACGATTCTCTCTCTCTCTACTACGATTCTCTCTCTCTCTACTACGATTCTCTCTCTCTCTTTACTACGATTCTCTCTCTCTCTCTTTCTACGATTCTCTCTCTCTCTCTCTTTCTACGATTCTCTCTCTCTCTCTCTTTCTACGATTCTCTCTCTCTCTCTCTTTCTACGATTCTCTCTCTCTCTCTCTTTCTACGATTCTCTCTCTCTCTTTTTCTCTACGATTCTCTCTCTTTTTCTCTACGATTCTCTCTCTCTTTTTCTACGATTCTCTCTCTTTTTCTACGATTCTCTCTCTTTTTCTACGATTCTCTCTCTCTCTACTACGATTCTCTCTCTCTCTCTACTACGATTCTCTCTCTCTCTCTACTACGATTCTCTCTCTCTCTACTACGATTCTCTCTCTCTTTACTACGATTCTCTCTCTCTTTACTACGATTCTCTCTCTCTTTTTCTACGATTCTCTCTCTCTTTTTCTACGATTCTCTCTCTCTTTTTCTACGATTCTCTCTCTCTTTTTCCACGATTCTCTCTCTCTTTTTCCACGATTCTCTCTCTTTCTACGATTCTCTCTCTTTCTACGATTCTCTCTCTTTCTACGATTCTCTCTCTTTCTACGATTCTCTCTCTCTCTTTCTACGATTCTCTCTCTCTTTCTACGATTCTCTCTCTCTCTTTCTACGATTCTCTCTCTCTCTTTCTACAATTCTCTCTCTCTCTTTCTACGATTCTCTCTCTCTCTCTTTCTACGATTCTCTCTCTCTCTCTTTCTACGATTCTCTCTCTCTCTCTCTCTTTCTACGATTCTCTCTCTCTCTTTCTACGATTCTCTCTCTCTCTCTTTCTACGATTCTCTCTCTCTCTTTTTCTACGATTCTCTATCTCTCGCATTTTCTATTTCTCTCTCTCTCTCGTTTTCTCTTTCTCTCTCTCTCTCTCTCGTTTTCCTTTTCTCTCTCTCTCTCTCGTTTTCTCTTTCTCTCTCCCTCTCTCGTTTTCTCTTTCTCTCTCCCTCTCTCGTTTTCTCTTTCTCCCTCTCTCGTTTTCTCTTTCTCTCTCCCTCTCTCGTTTTCTCTTTCTCTCTCTCCTGTTTTCTCTTTCTCTCTCTCTCTCTCTTTTTCGCTTTATCCCTCTTTTTCGCTTTATCCCTCTTTTTCGCTTTATCTTTCTCTTTCGCTTTATCTCTCTCTTTCGCTTTATCTCTCTCTCTCGCTTTCTTTCTCTCTCTCTCGCTTTCTCTCTCTCTCTCTCGCTTTCTCTCTCTCGCTTTCTCTCTCTCTTGCTTTCTCTCTCTCTCTCTCTCGCTTTCTCTCTCTGTTGAACTCGTTTTTGTTCTCTCTCTCGCGTGCACGCTTTTTTGCTTTCTCTCTTTCTCTCTGGCTCTCTCTCTGTCGCCTGCTCCATCTCTCTCTCTCTCTCTGTCCGTCTCTCGCTCCATCTCTCTGTTTATTAACAGGCAAATGTAATAAAATTAACTATAAAACATAAGATTGAAATAGTCCATTATAAACAGGGAATATCACCACAGGTAGTAATTCTATTTAATCCACAAAAAATGTAAGCTTTATAAGTGTATTTTTGGTAGTTATTAGAGTTTTAGCTGGTCAGACTTTATATATTAGATTACAGTAATTTTTATTTATCATAACCTGCTTGAGGCCATACTAAATCAGAATATGCGAGGTTTGACGTGTATCTTTTGTCGTTTTAGCCGGTCAGACTTCATATAATTAATGAATATTTTAATTGTTGGCTTTAGATTCGTATATGGAATTTTGGTGTTAGTTTTGATACTGTGTAGCGTGATGCATTTATTCTGCTGCTTATCAAGATTAACAATTTGTGTCTATCTTTTTTATGCTATAGTTGTTGTTTTTTTTGTGCGCAAGTGCTGCGTAAACCTCTGTTGCTTTGCCACACTTTGTTTTTCTTTTGCATTAATCGTTTTCTCTCTTGTTTGATTGAATACGATAATTCTGGTGTTACCCAGAGATAAGTATCTGTCAGTCCAACATTTGCGGCCATTGTTCTCGTAATTGCCTCCATTCTGATTTGCATTTATCGCTGCAGATGATTTCCATCTGTAGAAAAAGAAATAAAAATTTATCATCCGTACAATATAGCATGCAATAAGTATTTACTTTTTTGAAAGTCGACCCTTTTCTTTTTTTTTTTCTTTTTTTTTTTTTCTTTTTTTTTTTTTTTAAAGTTATGAAAGTGTCTAATTTCTATTTACATAAAGTAAAGTATGCATATATCTCTATCTATATAAGGTTAGGTATGTGTATATGTTTATATATTTCTATGTATAGAATTCACTCCTAAACTAATTAACTGATCTTTATTAATGTTGGAACATAGCTGTTTCATACTATTCTGGAGTCAGAGAAAAAATAATAAAGATTTTTACTGAATTAATAGAAATGGGTGATTTTTCTTCATTACAAAAGATTTGGCCGTCAAGTTTACACAAGACAACCGAATAAAAATTCATACCCTAAACAAATTCATATAAAGTTTCATACCCCAAACCAATTCATATAAAGTTTCATACCCCAAACAAATTCATATAAAGTTTCATACCCCAAACAAATTCATATTAAGTTTCATACGCAAAACAAATTCATATAAAGTTTCATACCCCAAACAAATTCATATAAAGTTTCATACCCCAAACAAATTCATATAAAGTTTCATACACAAAACAAATTCATGCAAAGTTTCATACCCCAAACAAATTCATGCAAAGTTTCATACCCCAAACAAATTCATACAAAGTTTAATACCCCAAACAAATTCATATAAAGTTTCATACCCCAAACAAATTCATATAAAGTTTCATACCCAAAACAAATTCATATAAAGTTTCATACACAAAACAAATTCATATAAAGTTTCATATATCAAACAAATTCATATAAAGTTTCATATATCAAACAAATTCATATAAAGTTTCATACGCAAAAACAAATTCATATAAAGTTTCATACCCCAAACAAATTCATATAAAGTTTCATACCCCAAACAAATTCATATAAAGTTTCATACGCAAAAACAAATGCATATAAAGTTTCATACCCCAAACAAATTCATATAAAGTTTCATACACAAAACAAATTCATGCAAAGTTTCATACCCCAAACAAATTCATATAAAGTTTCATACCCCAAACAAATTCATACAAAGTTTAATACCCCAAACAAATTCATATAAAGTTTCATACCCCAAACAAATTCATATAAAGTTTCATACCCCAAACAAATTCATATAAAGTTTCATACACAAAACAAATTCATATAAAGTTTCATATATCAAACAAATTCATATAAAGTTTCATATATAAAACAAATTCATATAAAGTTTCATACGCAAAAACAAATTCATATAAAGTTTCATACCCCAAACAAATTCATATAAAGTTTCATACCCCAAACAAATTCATATAAAGTTTCATACGCAAAAACAAATTGATATAAAGTTTCATACGCAAAAACAAATGCATGCAAAGTTTCATACCCCAAACAAATTCATGCAAAGTTTCATACCCCAAACAAATTCATGCAAAGTTTCATACCCCAAACAAATTCATATAAAGTTTCATACCCCAAACAAATTCATACAAAGTTTCATACCCCAAACAAATTCATATAAAGTTTCATACCCCAAACAAATTCATATAAAGTTTCATACACAAAACAAATTCATATAAAGTTTCATATATCAAACAAATCCATATAAAGTTTCATAAGCAAAACAAATTCATATAAAGTTTCATACGCAAAAACAAATTCATATAAAGTTTCATACGCAAAAACAAATTCATATAAAGTTTCATACCCCAAACAAATTCATATAAAGTTTCATACGCAAAAACAAATGCATATAAAGTTTCATACCCCAAACAAATTCATATAAAGTTTCATACGCAAAAACAAATTCATATAAAGTTTCATACGCAAAAACAAATTCATATAAAGTTTCATACGCAAAAACAAATTCATATAAAGTTTCATACGCAAAAACAAATTCATATAAAGTTTCATACGCAAAAACAAATTCATATAAAGTTTCATACGCAAAAACAAATTCATATAAAGTTTCATACGCAAAAACAAATTCATATAAAGTTTCATACGCAAAAACAAATTCATATAAAGTTTCATACCCCAAACAAATTCATATAAAGTTTCATACCCCAAACAAATTCATATAAAGTTTCATACCCCAAACAAATTCATATAAAGTTTCGTACGCAAAAACAAATTCATATAAAGTTTCGTACGCAAAAACAAATTCATATAAAGTTTCGTACCCCAAACAAATTCATATAAAGTTTCATACGCAAAAACAAATTCATATAAAGTTTCATACGCAAAAACAAATTCATATAAAGTTTCATACCCCAAACAAATTCATATAAAGTTTCATACCCCAAACAAATTCATATAAAGTTTCGTACGCAAAAACAAATTCATATAAAGTTTCATACGCAAAAACAAATTCATATAAAGTTTCATACGCAAAAACAAATTCATATAAAGTTTCATACGCAAAAACAAATTCATATAAAGTTTCATACGCAAAAACAAATTCATATAAAGTTTCATACGCAAAAACAAATTCATATAAAGTTTCATACGCAAAAACAAATTCATATAAAGTTTCATACGCAAAAACAAATTCATATAAAGTTTCATACCCCAAACAAATTCGTATAAAGTTTCATACGCAAAAACAAATTCGTATAAAGTTTCATACGCAAAAACAAATTCGTATAAAGTTTCATACCCCAAACAAATTCATATAAAGTTTCATACGCAAAAACAAATTCATATAAAGTTTCATACGCAAAAACAAATTCATATAAAGTTTCATACGCAAAAACAAATTCATATAAAGTTTCATACGCAAAAACAAATTCATATAAAGTTTCATACGCAAAAACAAATTCATATAAAGTTTCATACCCAAAACAAATACTAGTTAACCCATAAATGGTATTAGCACTTCAGGTTACAGTGAACCTGGAAAAAAGGGTAACTAAGGGCTTACTCAACGCTCTACAAAGCTCCCCAATTGGGGCTTGACACCAGATGCAGTTTGATGTCATGCCAAAAACACAGATTCTATTTAAGACAGAGATCAGGACCGGCAGGACAGTTGTAAAAGTGGGTGTGGGGGGGGGGGGGGGGGGCTCTTCTAAAAAGTGGGGGGGGCCTGTTAAACACATGCATATATAACTTAATTATTGATGACCGTAAAGTGGGGGGGGGGGCAAGTCAAAGAGTGGCATAAAACAAAACAACCAAACCACCACTACTACATCACAATTAACCTGGGGGGTAAGGATAATTAAGATTGGACACCACACTCCACAAAGCTCTCCAACTGAGGCCTTAGCACTGGATGCAGTTTCATATCATTCCAAAAAACAGATTCTATTTAACTCAGAGATGGGACCCTTACAGGTACTACCATTTCAGGTCGCTGTAAACCTGGGAGCTAAAGGTAACTTCGGTCTGACTCAACGCTCCAAAAAACTCCCTAACTGAGGCCTTAGAAGCAAATGCAGTTTGATGTCATGCATCATCATCATCATCATCATCATCATCATCTTCGGTTTAACATCTGTTTTACATGCTGGCATTCATTGGACAACTTTAAGAAATTAGCTTCCAAACTAACCTATCTCTGGCCAGGTCTTTATTTATCTATCTTTCCATCAGGTCCATTTCTATTACTTCCTTTCATGTTTTACTTGACCTTCTCCTGTGAACTGACCCTTCTACCTCAACTGTTCTACATCTTCTAATCCAAGAACTCTCATCCATTCTTTTCAATGTGGCCACGACATCGAAGTCTACTCTTCTACGCACATCTCCCTATATTGTCCAGATTTAATCTTCCTCTGAGGTCATCAAGACTAAGCGCCTTAAGACTCACATTACACATCCATTGTATCCATTTTGTATCATTTCTATCCATGCAACGCATGTCCTCAACCTTAACTAGCCAGGTTTCACTTTCATACATCATCACACTGTGTACATATGCTTGATAGACTCTTCCCTTGGTCGATAGTGGTGACAGGTACTACCACTAGATCACAGTAAACCTAGGGTAAGGGTAACTCAAGGCTGATGCTACACTCCACAAAGCTCTCAAACTCGGACCAAACCAATGCATTCAGTTACATGTCATATAAAAGACAGGGAAGGAGAGATGTATTCATACCTTTACTGAGAGTATTAGTGAAATTAATACAAAAATCCTTTCAGAAATTGAACGCACTACTCAATAACTTGATAGCAAGAGTTGATATCAGATAAAATGGACAAAATAATCACATTCAAACGAAGATATTGCATTTTTAATGCGAACATTGAAGCTACAAAATTGAAAATTTTCTTTTACTTTGAGAGGAGGTTAGGGTTGGGGTCAGGTTGATTCAAGATGGACAAAACCCGGTTGTGTTAGGACCAATATCTCCGTGTCGACTTCAGAAGGACATTAATGTCTCTTAGAATGTCAAGTACTTTGAGTGAAGATAATAATCATGTCACACCTGTCAGCGAAGATGGCACCAAATTTGTCGTTTGAAGCTAATACGACATTATAGTAATGGAAAATTATTCCCAGCGGAGGAGTTTGCGAGAAATATTACTTACATTTGATCAGAGAAAAGTAATGGAACTAGGAAAAAAAAGAAAATACTTTTTATTTTTTTTTTTTTAATCTGTACTTTTAAATGAATCAAGAAAATTGAACTAAAAATAATCATTTTTTTTCCATTTTTTTTTTTTAGATTGTTTCTTTTAAAAAATTTCTGTAATTTTGCTAATGAATGTTTCTTGATTTATTTTAAATATCTAGATAAGAAATAATACTTACTAGCTTATATCCGCTCCTTGAACAGTCTTGGTACAGTACCTGGGTATGTCAATTTCCATCTTTATCTAGCTTTTACCGCTTTATAGCTAGTACAAAAAAAAAAAAAATTTGTGAAATTTTGTGAAAAAAAAAGAAGCCACTTAGTAATTTGCATGAAAGAGAGAAAGTAACTACAATGAATGTATTTACGTATCACTTTTATTGGCACGAAAACATTTAGAAAATTTTTGAAGCAAAAACACTTTGCAAAAATAATTTGCTTTAAACTAATTCCGAATATCCTTTATGTATACTTTTTTTGTAGATTATAAAACAAAATGTTTATATAATGTTTTTTTAATGTTATTTTTTAAAATTTATATGTATTTTTATGAGTATGTATTCAGTTTAAAAAGATCGTTTAGACTTACGTCAGATTCAAACACAGGTACTGACATTGTAAAAACTACTGCCTTAGAAATGTGTACTCTGCCTACTCTTTTTTGTCAACCAATCACATGTTTCTATTTGCGTATAGACAACCCCCCCCCCAAAAAAAATCTTTTTAATAGTATATAGATTGAATGGAAAGTATTCTATAAACGAATTCGTCAAGATTATATTTCTTTCTTTTCGAGTTGCAAAGTTCATCAGTTCTTGTCTTTCAAATTAATGCTTACTCATTCTTTGAGAATAAAAAGAAGGAAAATGTCCAATTTTCACTAAAGATAAAGTGGCACCGAAAACTATTTTGCCTTCAGTGTCGTTCAAGGTTCAAACTGTCAAATATGTTCAGAATTAGGTGAAAAAAAACATCTCTGCAAGCATTTATGTATGGAAAATCTAATTTTTATAGTTACGGAAGGTCAAAATAAGCTATAATTTTTCTGCATCTCTCCTGAATCCTAACACAGTTTAATAATAACCTCATACAAATATTTATGAATGAAAATCTAATTTTTATAGTTATAGACGGTCGAAGCTATAATTTTTCTGCATTTCTCCAGAATCCTAACCCAGTTTAATAATAACCTCATGTGAAGGTTGAGGACATGCGTTGCATGGAGAGAAACGATATGAGAATGATACGATGGATGTGTAATGTGAGTCTTAAGGCTTAGTTCTGATGACTTTAGAGGAAGATTAAATCTGGAGAGTATAGGGAGATCTGTGCAGAACAAGAGACTTCACTGGTATGACCATGTTGAAAGAATGGGTGAGAGTTTATGGGTTAGTACAGGGGCGGGCAACCTCCGGCCCGAGAAGGCTTAGCGTCCGGCCCGCCACCCTGCTATGCTTTATTATTGCAATCTGGTCTGCGGACCTCCCAGTAAAACTCGTATCATTTTGTGACATAGATGTAAAAGTAGGTTTCAATTAAAATTTACAGTGGCATAAATATCAGTGAGCGATGATGCATGTATATTTCATTTTTCTTTAACTATTAATTTCAAATCCTTGGCCTGAGATAAAAATAGAAAAAGAGAAAGAGAGAGGCAAAGAGGAAACGTGAGACGAGGAAAGGGCATGAAACAGAGAACTTATGTGAGGTGTGTCAAAATGAATGCTGGATCAACTTGCTACTTCCCCGTCATTATTTTTTATGATTCCAAAATGACTCTTTGTCGGCGTCTTTTATAACATCACCTACAGAAGTCTCTTGAGAAAAAATATCAGATTTGTAGAGTGTTCCATGCAATTTTTGTACAATTTATTCATGTAAACAAAATATAGTAATTCTGAGATTTCGTTTTTCACTCCGGTCAGCGATCTCCTTCCAAAAGTCTCATCTGACCCTCACTCTGAAAAGGTTGCTCGCCCTGGGTTAGTAGATGTAGAATAGTTAAAGTACCAGGTCTAGTTCACAGGAAAAGGCCAAGTAAAATATGGGAGGAAGTGATAAAAATGGACTTGTTCAATAACACCTGGCTAGAGATAGGGTAATTTGGAAGTCAATTTCTTAAAGCAGTCCAACACATGCCAGCATATAAAATAGACATTAAACCAAAGATGAGCATTTATTTATAAAATTCTAATTCATATAGTTATGGAAGGTTTAAATAACCTGTAACTTTTTCGCATCATGTAAGGAATTTTGATCAAGATTGGAATAAGAATTCTAGACATACGGTTAAATATCATTATATGTTGATTTTAATCTTTACAAGAGGACATAAATAGGTACAAAACTGTTCTGTTTCTGGAATTAATTTTACCCTTCATTGAATGTATATTCTTCTAGTATATATATATATATATATATATATATATATATATATATATATATATATATATATATATATATATATATATTAATTTTTATAAATAAATATTTATTTTCGACAGACGTATATGTTTCATGTTCACTAATAATCATCAGTGTGGCTTATGTAACTGTACTGCCGGTTGAACAATTTGAATCCTGGGCTCAAATAACTTCAGTCCAGCCTTCTTAACCATTCGGCTACCCTGACAGACATATTTAAATATGAGAGAAATAAACCCTATATTTTATTTACAAATATAATAAGTCTCAAAAAGTGTTCGATCTGCCAAGGGAGAGAACTTTCGAATATTGCTTAATAAGAAACTTTTCATATTCTCTCAAAGTGCTCGACTTGAACAGAACTTTAATAATTATATTTTATGAATAAATATTTATTATCCAGAGACATATATGTTTCATGTACACTGACAATCATCAGTGTGGCTTATATAACTGTACTGCCGGTCGAACGATTCGGTCCCTGAGCCCGAGTAACTCCAGTCAAACATTCTTAACTATTCGCCCACTGTGACAGTCATATTTAAATATATATACAGGGTGGGCCAAAATAAGGGTCCTATCTTTATATTTGAATAACTTGAATTTGAATAACTTCCACAAAATAAAAGTTAAACTCACCAAACTTTATGTGTGTGTAGACTGACCCTTCCGAGACTTTTTGAAATAAACAAAACAAATTTTAGCCGAAAAACACTTCTTAAAACTTACAAAAACTAAAGTATTGTTTTTTACACTGTTTTGAGTTTTTTAAGCAAAAATAATGTTTTCTAAATGAGGGTACGTTCCTTAGGGCTAATACGGCCCATGCTTGCTTCGGAAGGGGTCCTTTACTTATTCTAAAAAATAAAAATTAAAAAAATCAATAAATAAAAAAGTTATGAATTTTTAAAAATAGGACCCTTATTTTTGCCCACCCTGTATAATGTGTGTAACTCACAAATATTTAAAGTAAGAGAGTATTTATTGACCTTTCTGTACTTAATATTGGCTATTCCATTGATTCCTGCTCTCTACTCTCCAACCTGCTGCTTCAGATGTTCATATTCATGCAATTTCCGCTGAACATTCGTAGACAATATTTAACTTGGAGAATCGATGAGGCAAAAGAAAGTTTATTTTACAGAATATTACAAAAAAAAAAAAAAAATTAGCGAATGGACAATTGAGGCGAAATAAAATCTGTTAAAGATATTTATTTTATTTTATTAGCAAAAGAAATTTAATTTCGTTGTCAGGAAAGACGCCATTTTACATGCATTGAAAATCAGGTTAGCTTCAAGTAAAACCAAATTATCATATTTTTACCATTGACACCAAATCTTGTGTGATTCACATTAAAACTAATGGAATTTATTATAACCATCAACTTGGAATATAAGGATTCACATTAAAATCAAGATGACTTATCTTTACAATCAAATGGTAATAGGATTTGATTAAAACTAATATAATTAAAATTTACCATCAACTTGTAAAATAAGGATTCACATTAAAACTTATAGAATTTATTTTAACCATCAACTTGAAATAATATGATTGAAATTAAAATTAAGATTATTTATTTATTCACATTAAAATCAATGTTATTTGTTTTTACCATCAAATGGTAATATAGCGATTCACATTAAAAATATGATAATTATTTTTAAACATCAACTGGTAAAATAATAATTCAAATTAAAACAAATAGAATTTATTTCAATCATCAACTTGGAATATAATGATTCACAATAAAACCAATGATATTTATTTTTACTATCAACTGGTAAAATAATTATTTATGATAAAACCAATAGAATTTAGTTTTTACCATCAACTGGTAATATAATGATTCATGTTTGAATAAAGATAATTTACGTTACCATCAACTGGTAATATAATTATATACGTTAAAAACCAATAGAATTTATTTTTATTATCAACTGGTAAAATAATTTACATTAAACCAATAAAATTTATTTTTACCATCAACTGGTAAAATAATTATTTACATTAAAACAAATAGATTTTATTTTTACCAGCAAATGGTAAATGTTTTTTTTAATATTAAAATGAATAGTATTTATTTTAACCATCAATTGGTAATAGATTGATTTACATTAGAAGAAAGATAATTTATTTTTACTCTCAAGCGAGTAGATCATAACACAATGTTAGACTTGGTAGTTGCCAATTTCTGTTCTTGAAAATGGTGAATTCGATGGATTATCACTGCTTGTTTTTCAAGGATAAATATATATTATTATTTTATGCAAACACATATAATATAAGGCGATATAATATATTGAGTATAGATTTTCATTATTTTCTTCAACAGTGCTCAATACATAAGTAGAGCTTAGTAGTAATAGTATGAAAATATATTTATGGCAATTAAATTATACAGGCGTCCACATTTCATCTCTGCAAGGAATCGTTAGGCATATATATATATATATATTCCATGAAAAATGCCAGTATACTGAAATCATATGCCCTTAATAGGGTTAAGATGAAAATTCATATACACTAAATGTACAAAAGCAAGGAATGACTACATATCAACCAAACCATTTCATTATCACATCACTACAGTATAAATCTCTATGCATGAGTGGATGAAGTGTGTGAGGTGCGCTGAAGAAAAATTCCTACCAGTAAAATACCTAGCCCTGTTGTGCTCGCATACCCTTAATGACAATAAAAGTGTAAAAATTTGGGAATTTCCTTTATTTTGTACATTTAGTGTATATGAATTTTCATCTTAACCCTATTAAGGGCATATGATTTCAGTATACTGGCATTTATCATGGAATGTCACTACTTTTGTAAAGGCTATGTCTCAATACAATGGTCATTTTTAAGGTTTTGGGGAATTTTCTGGAAAACTAAGGTATATGGTAAATTAAAATGTCATCAACTAAACCCTAGAACCTCTATCTCTGCCAAAAATCAGCTGAATCCATCAAATAGTTGATGAGATACAGGGTGGCACATACGTACGTACGTACGTACGTACACACAGATAACATGATTTCATGATTGAACTTTCTGGATCTCTGGGTTGCCTTAACTAATGATGCTGAAATTCTACACATAAATAAAAATTTTGTGCAAAGTTTTAACTAATTTGGTTCATTGGTTTTTGAGTTATGATTGATCAAAGAAATAAGATTTCCAGCATAGGTCATTCTTGAAGTCTGTTAAGTGATACGGCGCTCTCGCGCCTCCCTTGATATATATATATATATATATATATATATATATATATATATATATTTATAGAAGTCTAATAGTCGATTTTTTAAAAATTTTATTTATTATTTTTAAAAATTTCTACTTGCTTTCAGTTTTCACTACGTTCATGAGAGTTGTATGTGTGAAGCTGGAATATCACAATATTTCTGGAGAAAAAACCTTTCTCAAGTGTTTCTATTTCTTTCATCTCAAGTTGCTCTCTGCCTCGTGTTTGTGTGAAATTATGACAACATAAATTAACTTTATCCAGGTCAGATTATCACTCGGTATGGAAGCAGTAATAAATTGATATTTTACTTTTTTATGTTTTGTTCTCCAGACATCTAGTCGATAGTCCATTTCCTGCCAAACGCGTTCCAGCATCTTGACGTCAATGGTTCCCACAACTGCCGTTACTCGAGCATTTAGTTCGTCAATATCTCTTGGAAGGGGCGGCACATAGACTTGTTGCTTGACAAAGCCCCAAAGGAAAAAGTCACACGGAGTAAGATCTGGAGACCTAGGAGGCCAGGGCATGAGAACGTCATCACCTCGCCCAGATCTCCCAATCCATCTACCAGGCAGCCTTGTGTTAAGAAACTGCCTTACTCTAAGACTCCAGTGTGGTGGTGCACCATCTTGTTGAAAAATGAAGTCATCAGATTCTGCTTGTTTCAACTGAGCCATTAACCAGTCTTCCAGCATGTTGAGATAGGATTCACCAGTGATAGTTGCCTCTTCAAAGAAGAACGGTCCATAGACACGTTTCTTGGAAATTGCACAAAACACGTTCACTTTTGGTGAATCTCGCTCGTGCTCAAGAAGTTCATGAGGATTCTCAGTACCCCATATGCGAGTGTTATGCTTGTTAACTTTGCCATTCAGATGGAAGGTCGCCTCATCGCTAAAAACAAGCCGGTCATCAAAGCCGTTATCTTCCAACTTCTCTTGCATTGCAATGCAAAAGTCACGGCGAAGTGGCTTATCAGTGTCCTTCAACTTTTGGACCAACTTGAGCTTGTAAGGTACCATTTGCAGTCGTTTCCTTAAGACACGCCAGACAGTTGCTGGAGCAAGCTGAAGTTCCCTGCTGGCTCTTCTCACTGATTTACGGGGGCTCCGCTGAAAGGCTGTCCGAACTTGCTCAACTGCATCTTCTGAAGTTGAAGGGCGACCTGTTCGCTTACTTGGGCACAAACACCCATCTTTCACAAATTTAGCATGCCATCTGACAATGGATTTCCTTTCAGGGGCTTCTTTTTTAAATTTCCTGCGAAATGCACGCTGAACACATGTCCACGATTCAGTCTTTGCAAATTGGAGGACGCAAAATGCCTTGTCTTGTTTAGAGAACGCCATTACTGCACCTGGAAAGATAACACGAAAATCATTAGTATGACCAAAAACTTGATTAAGCAAGCTTTAAAATGGCACCAGTTTCATTTTTCTACCTGGAATAGTTCATGAGATATACGCATTTGTAATGTTCCCAAGACTTTTGAAACACCCTGTATATTCCATATTTACTTCAAGAGTAAAGCTTAGTAGTAGTATTAAAGTATATTTATGGCAAGTAAGCTACACAAAAACGTTCATGTTTTATTCCCAGAGGAAATTCTCAGGCTAATTTCATGGATGTATGGTTTGCGATTTTTTTTTATCCAAGGGGTGTTTACTCTAGCTAACTAACGAATCAGATTCGTTGGTTTCATTATCCCCACCCGGTGAAAACTTCAAAAAATTATATATGTAGAAATGAAAAAAACTGGAAGCTTACTACAATGGATTCAGTTGGAAATTCCATACAGATTCCTGAGTTTAACATAAAGATTCCCAATTTGTATTATTTGGACTACTGTTTCCATCTTGGATGTTATTATTACAGCGTTTTGGCAGATGTAACCTCCGACCTTCTTCAGGTGCATCTTGTCAAACTCAAGGAATCTATCTATACGGAATATCGAATGGAATCCTTTATTTATTCTATGGGGGTAGCTTGCTCTAATTCCATCAGCCATGACCGAGTAGAAGTCTTAAGTAATTGGTAATTGTATTCTTAGTATCGCCCGTACTGAGGATTGAACCTTCAGCCTTTAGAAGACTGTCATTTAAAACTGATTATACTTAACACTTTTATCCGTTGCGCCACAGGACCTGTAAATAATACTAAGATTTCGATTAAGTTTCACCTTAACCTGACTCTATTTTTCTTTATTGTCTCTTTCTCTGCTGAATATTTGATGATCTTTAGGTTTATATTCAAATTTGATAGACGCCATTTTTCTTTTTTTGGCAAATTGTATTTCCGTATTAGTTTGCGGCAATTTCTGTCTGAGGTCCCCAAAACTTATTTAACTAGGTTATAAGACATATCTTCTATTAAAGTCTGTTGAGCAGAGAAAATGGAAAGGTGAAAAATGAATTATTTTTGTTTGCTGATTTGATTTTCTTTCTCCGCTCTACAAATAGTCTTCTGATATTCGCTTTTACGAAAGGAAGATAATCTACAAATATTTTTCAAGTAATTTCTTTTTAGATTATCTCCCTTTTACGAAAGGGAGATAATCCAATTACACGATTGTAAGATATTTAATAGATTAGTCTTAATCGAGTGATCGGATTTGGAAGATAATGTTACTTTTTTAATTTATTCTAACATTTTAAGATGTCTTGTGAGATTTTGAAAGTTAGGCCAAAATAAAATTTAAACTGACACTGAAACTTTGGTGCTTCTACAGAATTTGAACCGAATCAAACTGACTTTTGTCGAAATAAACCTTAAACTTAGGTTAAGGTTAAAAAAAACAGTTTGGCTCTAATTCTGTAGAAGTACCCAAACTTTAAGTCAGACTTGACAGTTTTTATTTGTTGTTGTTGTACTAAGGGCAAGTGAAGCACTCTTTAGCCTTGGTGGGTAATTACGTAGAGACGGTGTCTCGATATAAACATAGTGATATACGTTTCAGCCGTATTGCTATTAATTATCAGGCTTCTATCACATAGTGATATACACCTAAATTTACATCATAAATGACACATTAAAGCAAACATCGCAAATACATATATAAAGATATTAAGAACTTTGATAAAAACAGTTACCAAAATGACTGGGTTCGGCATTAAATAACGGGAAAGAGGTTGATATGCCATAATTTAAATGAAACTATTTATATTTGTAATAATCTATTATTATACTTTATGTGAAATAATCAACATTCGTTTCCCAAATGCTTTTTTTCCTATATACTTTAATAACATAAAATACATGCTAAAATATGCCTTAGTTCTGGGATCGAGTTATGTTTGAAAAAAAATCTGTTTTTATTCTAATTACCAGTAACTTATAATCAACTGAACTAGTCGCTCTTCCCTCTCTCTTAGCTATCTATTAATTGCTCTCACTCTATGTTGATTCAACCACTCTCTGATATTTATTAATGTCTCTATGAGAATTTAGAGAAAGTGTGACCATCAAATTTACATACGTGCCTGTACACACCGCAAACACATAAGTAAAGTAGATGGGCAAATAAGTCTCTCTACTTCAATGTAAGAATAAGAAAAAATAATAATATTTCTATCTACTACTACTACTACTACTAATAATAATAATAATTATATAGAAGTAAAGAGACTTCTTATTTTTAGTTATGCAAGAAGAATGTCTTAACAGTTTATGTATTTTCGAATGAAATCGAAGTAGAACAAGTAGTAGATTGTGACCCAACGGGTCACTGTTCTAGCAGTTCTATAAATTTGAATCAAAATTTGATGTCCTAATAAGGGCAAACCGTCTTCGCTGGTTCGGCATGTTGAAAGAAGCAAGGGGTATATCAGTACTTACAGATACCTAAGACTGGACAGCAAAAAGAAAGCCAGACGCCCGAGGAAGACATGGGGAAAACCATCAGGCAAGACCATAAACAATGGCAAATGGACACGGTCACAATCGTGATCACTGGAGACTTAGCATAAGGACAGCCAGACATCGTCGCATCTCTTGTCGAAAAGAACATAGATGATAAACCTGGACAGTGAGTAAGTGATTAATTATACAATTCATGAATAGTTGCACATGTAGTTAAGACTATTTATTCTTTACACACGTGGTAACAACGTTCGGGTGTTCGGGTGGTTTATAGTATCAAAGATATGACACAGGTGGGCAGAAAGAATAATAAAAAAGGAATGTGTATTTACAATGATATACAATGTTTATTAAGAAATTGCATCGTTATATTAGTAATACCGATCGGACTTTAAGGGCATTAGTTAATGTATATATATATATAAAGTCAATGTCTGCATGTGTGTGTGTTCCCGATAGAAAGAAAGGTTAAAGAATCTACATATAAATTAAAAGTGTATTTTTATGTCAAATTTACTAGAGAAGACAATGAAAGTGATTTCAAATGTCTAAGTTATTCCCCTAAAGCAGGGGCGGGCAACCTCCGGCCTACGAAGGCTTAGCATCCGGCCCACCACCCTGCTATGCTTTATTATTGCAATCCGGCCGCGGACCTCTCAGTAAAACTCATATCATTTCGTGACATAGACGTAAAAGTAGGGTTCGATTAAGATTTACAGTGGCATAAAAATGTATGAATATCAGCGAGCGATGATGCATGTATATTTCATTTTTCTTTAACTATTAATTTCAAATCCTTGGCCTGAGATAAAAATAGAGAAAGAGAGAGGCAAAGAGGAAACGAGAGACGAGGAAAGGGCATGAAACATAGAACCTATGTGAGGTGTGTCAAAACGAATGCTGGATCAACTTGCTACTTCCCCGTCATTATTTTTTATGATTCCAAAATGTCTCTTCGTCGGCGCCTTTTATAACATCACATACAGAAGTCTCTTGAGAAAAAATATCAGATTTGTAGAGTGTTCAATGCAATTTTTGTACAATTTATTCATGTAAACAAAATATAGTAATTCTGAGATTTCGTTTTTCACTCCAGCCCGCGATCTTCTTCCAAAAGTCTCATCTGGCCCTCACTCTGAAAAGGTTGCCCACCCCTGCCCTAAAGGAACTATGGGGGGAGAACCCCTCTTAAAACTTCAAGTATATCTTATTTTGATGACATTTGAATAGTGTGTATAAAATTCTCCCGTGAAGACAATGAAAGTGCTCCCAGAACTCGGCGTACCCCTCAATGTGTTGATTCTCTATGTGCCCCCTCTCAGGAAGCTATGGGGCAGTACTCACTTAAAACTTCAACTACGTATGCATGATTTTAATAAAATTGAAACCATACATTTCCTCGTTAAATCGAGTCTTCCTGCATGAATCTCTCTGCATAAAAATAGATGAACATGTATATGGACAAAGAATGTAATATGGAGGTATAAATTCTAAATAAGCAATACATTCGTCCCCTGCAACGTTGAATGCACATATTGTTCAATGTAAAAAGTAAATGAAAACGTGCCTTCTATGATGTAAACACTTGCATTCTCTCACATGAATGTCTTGCATACATGGTGGATAGAAATACATCAGAACCAAAAGCTGGCAGAGATCATAGCCTCGTTTTGATTTTCGACCGCATGGTGACCTACAAAGGTGTGACCTTTTGGCCAAGAGCAAAGTATAGTATCTGTTCTGTCGTTTTTTTCTGTCCTCAGTCAGTGAAGAAAAAATCCTTTTTGATTGATGCAATTTTAATTTTTGTTCCAATCAAGAGTGCCCTTTTTGGAGAGCTGGAATACCCCACGATAAACACTGACCTTGTGTCTAACTCTGCCGTCGTAGGGAGGCAAATAAATAGGTACCCTAAAAAGCCTCCTGGTGTCACAGCCGATTATCTCCCTTGGAGAATAACTTTGGGTTCTGCTGGTCTGATTTCCATTTCCAATATCAGTTTAGAGTTCGCCTTCTTGTGAGTTGTTTTGCTTACTGAGTATTTTCCGCCTTTTATTAAACTTCGATAAAACCCACCTGTTTGTATTTTGTCTTTATTTTCTCAATGTCTTTCTGTTACGGCTTATAGATAGATTAAAGAAGCCCCCAAAAAACATATCGAGAAATTGTTATTTCAATTTTATCTTTTCATGATGTGTTTCTTTTCTTTTTACATTTTTTTCTTTTTCTTTGAATAGCAATGCTAACTTCAAATATGTAAAACATGAATGCGAAAGTCGGCCAAGAAACTATTTCTTTAAAATGTGCATGCCTTCCAGTTGTGTCTGTTTGTTTGTAAATGTTTGTTAGAGACTTAAAATAGTTTTGAATCTAAAAGTTATAATCGTTTAAAAAATAGCTGCTGTCAATTGTGACAATAGACCTGGAATGATAACAATCATCTTATAATGTAAATTCTGTGTCCGTCTTAGTCGAAAACTAAAAACACTATTTAGACAGGCACTCGCAATTCCTGTTTCACTGCGTATAGACATACACATATGGCGTTCGATTATAAACTGGTAGTTTTAATCAGGAAAGAATTCTCGAGTTCACACCCACATGTGAGCTAATATTTGTGATTGTACAGACGTCAGACAGTGTCTGATTTCAGTGCATCCTATTTTCACTCTTTACAGAAAGAGGAAAAAGTGAAAAGGAAAGAAGAGAAAGAAGAGAACCGAACAAATGGAGAAAGAAAGAGAATAGCTTATACCAACTAGCATCTTTTTCACGTCCGCTCGTCTCGCAGACCTATTTACTAATATGACGCAATGGTACTTAATGCTGAAAGACAATGACTTCTAAACAATTCATTGCATGCAGTTAATCAAACATAAGTTGTTATTTTACCAGGGCGGGTAATTATGGGTTCATACTGCTGCCACATCTGGGAAGTGCCACTCTGAGATTTCTTTCTTGCCTTAAAAGAGTACAAATCAACTTCGCAATTTAGTCGAGAATGATCTCCTCTCGTCTCTACATCCTCTTTCTCACAGAAGAGACGTTGCTAGTCTTTCTCTACTCTATCGTTATTTCCATGATAGGTGCTCGGCTAAGCTCCAATCTCTCCCCTCCCCAAAACATTCACAGCAAGAACTCGCCTTCCTACGACGCTTTCAAAAAACTTATCTCTTTCTTTCTCTGTGTACCTAAAAACTAAACTGGGTTTTCGTAAGCCTGTGAAACACGTAATTACGGAACTACTTTCCTGCATACTACAACATAGTCGTCTTCAAGGCGAATGTAAAAAATAACGTGTTGAGCCGGCCTCTTAAGTAATTAACCTTTGTCCGTTTCGTCCATTGTTTTCAATCCTCTCATAGTATTGTTTAATCATCTAACTAGTAATCCCATCGATATTTATCCTCGAGTGGCTTTTGGCCTTGATAAGTAGTGACTCATCTATTGCTAATGCAGATTTCGTATCTCTCTGTCTGATGTCGAAACTATACTATTACTATCTTTTAATGCTCAATTCGATTTACTCTACTATTTCAGACTAATGTACTAGCTTTCAATGCTAAATTCAGGCTGGGAGGGGGTAGTGTAGTATCTGTTTTGTCATGATAATTTTCTCCCAAGCATTACCTCCCTGTTTTTTTTTTTGGTAGTGTAGTGTCTGTGCTGTTCCCATGAGGCCATCATCCAAGGCATTACCTCCTTCTTTGCAGTGGATGGTAGTGTAGTATATGTTTGTTCGTCATGATACCATCCTCCCAGGCATAACCTCCTCTTTTTTTTTTTGGGGGGGGGGAGTGTAGTATGTGTTCCTTGAAGCAAAAAAGGACTATGACAGATCTGATAGGATTTGAACTTTGTATAGGCTGGTTGTATGACCCATGGTGGTATCCATTAAACTAATTACGCAACCCCTTCACCTATGGAGTTCCTCGTTCAACGGCATTGCAGAACTCTGACAGAACTGCATCTCTGGAATTCAACCAGAAACACAATTTCTGGCTTCAAGTCTGCCTAATTACCGAAAACACACTTCTTGGCATAATTATTTGGCAAACATCTGTGACTCTATTTTTAATTTTTTTTTTTTAAATTTCTTGTTATTAAGAAGTTTTTTTTTATCGGGCGAGGAGGAGGGTGTCTTAATCTTTCGTCTTTCGTTTAAATAAAAAAGAAAATAGTAAAAAGACGGTAATCCGTCATTAGCGTAATTTTTTTAGTTTTGTTTTTGTTTTGTTATCATGCCTTATTAGTTTTTTGGAAAACTGTTATCCGCTCGTTTGGAACAAAATAATCTCCGTTAGACAGCGTCTTAAAAAAATTGCCTTTGTTAGGATTTTTTTTTTTTTTAAATAAAACAAAAAATGTCTGGCATGAGAGATATGATGGATGCATGTTTTATTTTTCATTTTGTAAAAAAATGTTAGAGTTATCTCCCTTGTGGCATAATATGAACAGTTACTTACCTTTTCGTCTTGTTCAATTTGTTTGTATCGGCCATATTGAAATTTCAACATTGCAAGTTGTTTTTACAACATTTAGCATTTACAATTAAACTCTCTATAAGTAATTGTTTTTTTTTTTTAATTAAATATAATGGTTTCATGAAATAAGTTGTCTTGCAATAGTGCCGAACGGTTACTAACTAAATTAATGACCGCAGAAGGACAAAAATTGTCTAAAATATATCAATCAAAAACGAAAAACATTTTCTTGTGCTCCTAGTTGTCCCAAAAAATCGCGGACAAAGTTTAAAAATAAAAAAAGCAGTGAGTTTCAGTTTTCTGTGATTAATTTGTTGTTATTTTTATTTCTTTCAAAAGCCATTACTTATCTATAAGAGGAGTTTATGTGAAAAACAATGCAATATAAAGAATTACGATGCTTATTTATATCGAGATACATGCGAAATATTGCAGTTAAAAATAAAATAACAGGAAAACTTATGGATATACTTACCTATCAGTGAAAAATATTAGTGTACACCAAACCTTATGGAAAATTATCGAGTAGAATTTTAATAAAAAATAAATAAATTTACTATTCGTAGACCACGAACTCCGAACGACATTCACGCTAAGTCAGAGAAACGTAGAAGATTAGCTTCCTTCTTCTAATATAAAGACGCTACGCAGCCTTGTAGTTTGGAGTTCGTTGACTCCGAAAAGTAAATTAATATTAATTTTTTAAATTCTACTCGCTAATTTTCCGTAATTTTTGAGGTACACTAATATTTTTGACTGAAAAGTATTGATTTACTCTTCTCCAGGAGTTAGGCACAAGGCCAGTTTTTATCTTACTCCCACAAGTAAGATATGACCCAAGGTCGGGTCGGGAAAGTGGGGTTTGAAAAGCCAGCGCCCGAGATGTGAGAACTCTGGCCATTAAAAATTGCCTGGGCAGCCCCGTCGGCATTCCTCGGTAGGGGCGCCTCAGACAGTAAGCAATAAACTTACTCCTCCCGAAAGAGGGGAGTCGAAACCTGGGAGGGTGGACCTCCTAGAACTGCACAGGACAGACCCATTGATCGGCGTAAATCAAGCCCCGAAGGACAAGACAATACCAGTATGGGGTGCAGTATCCATCAGAACAGATACTACACTTTGATCTTAGCCAAAAGGCCATGGTTGAGTTGGATAAGCTTTTTTGTTATTTTATTTTGAACTGCAATATTTCGCATGTACCTCAATATAAATAAGCACCAGATACATGCGAAATATTGCAGTTCAAAATAAAATAACAGTAAAACTTATGGATATACTTACTTATCAGTGAAAAATATTAGTGTACACCAAAAATTACTGAAAATAAGCGAGTAGAATTTTAATAAAAAATAAATAAATTTACTATTCGTAGACCACGAACTCCGAACGACATTCACGCTAAGTCAGCGCATCGTAGAAGATTATCAAGTTAGAAGCCACACAAATAGTTGGTGCAGATAACATTAGTGGGTGAATTCTTAACTAGATTACACAAGTTGTGTTCAGTTAGGTTGTAATTACAATTTTACCCTTTCAATTTATAGTTTTTACCCATATAGAACAAAAAAAAAAAAAATGTTGATACTACTATATTTTTCATATTGACCCTCACCCTGTTATTATTGACCCCCCCCCCCTCTCTGTGGGGCGTAGGCCTCACGTTGGGAATCACTGCCCTAACCTATCCTGAGTTTGCATTAATATGCTTTAGTGTCGTCTGCCTTTTTACATTTTTTTTTTGCGACTTTCAAATCGTAAATTACTTCGCTATTTCCGGTTTGTTTCATAAATTGCAATCAGAAACATTCGGATCGATATGGGTTCTTTTCTATAGAAGCAGCTTAAATAATTATATAGGATCATATCATGAAGAAATAGTATTATTCATCACCACTTGACATGGGGCTCTTCTGGCTGGATCAAAGATAGTATCTGTTCTGGTCGAATTGCTGACGAGGCTGATCATGGAAAATTTTGAAACTGTCAAAAAAAGCTTCGTTTTTTGAAGGGGCTGAAACACTCCCTATAAACTGACCTTGTATCTGACTTTTCTGTAATGGGAAGAAGGTAGATAAACTCACTAAGCAGCACAGTATGACATTATATGCATGATAGCAACTAAGAAATAGGTTTAATTTTTTAATTTACTAATTATTCACAGCTAAAAACCACTCGAGTATAAGGGGTAATGAAATGGGTAGATTATCAGTTGAAAGATGATGACTATTATGAGAGGATTGAAAATAATGGAGTGAACAAAATTTGATTACTCTTTATGACAAGTATAAGGGGTAATGAAATGGGTAGATTATCAGTTGAAAGATGATGATTATTATGAGAGGATTGAAAATAATGGAGTGAACAAAATTTGATTACTCTTTATGACAAGTATCTATTGACGTTGGATTTAAAGACGACCATGTTGCAGCTCACAGGGAAGCAATCGTATGGTAATGTGTTCCACAGATGGGATGCTCGTGGAAAGAAACTGTGAACATGGAAATTCCGTTTGCTGTTAAGCACATAAAGGAAGAAAGGAAAGTTCTTTGGAGTTGTCAGAAAGATGAGTTCTTGTTGTGAATGTTTTATAAGGATGAACCAGAGATTGAAGCTCAGTCGAGCACCTTCTATGTAAATAACGATAGAGTAGAGAAAGACTAGCAACGTCTTTTCTGTGAAAAAGGGTCATGGAGAACAGAAGAGATTGCAAAGTCGATTTTGTACTTTCTCAAGGCAAGAGAGAGTACGACATCGCGCCAGATGTGGAAGCAGTATTCAATTTTAGTATCTTACTCCAATATAGGTAGAAGACGGCATCAGAAGTCGGGTGCTTTCTGGAGCAGTAGAAGGATCCAACCATTTTTCCAACAGATTGGATATAAGTCTTCTATTTTAGATCCAGAGTGAAAGTCAGTCCTAGGAGCTTATCAAAACAATAGGGTTCTTCAAAGAGAGAGCCATTCATTTTAACTGGGACAGAACAAAGATCTGAGCATTGGTGGTGAAAGGAAAGAAGCAGGCATGCATATGTTGCACTCTTCGGTTTGATGCATCGTCTGTAAATTAACTTCTATCTGCTTGCATCATTTATTGAAATTTAACACATGTTTATTCGAACATAGTTGTATAACAATAATACATACAAAAAAAAAAATTCAGGTACTTGCTGGATCCAACCATTTTTCCAACAACCTTAGCAACAGACTGATTATAAGTCTTCTGTTTTAGATCTGGAGTGAAAGTCAGTCCTAGGAGCTTATCAAAATAAGGAGCTTCCATAAGTTCATTTTTGTACTTTTCTGTCAAGACAAAAAAAGAGTACTTTAAGCAACACCTTCTCATATATGTCATCAGTACTCCATCATATATGTCATCAGTACTCCATCATATATGTCATCAGTACTCCATCATATATGTCATCAGTACTCCATCATATATGTCATCAGTACTCCATCATATATGTCATCAGTACTCCATCATATATGTCATCAGTACTCCATCATATATGTCATCAGTACTCCATCATATATGTCATCAGTACTCCATCATATATGTCATCAGTATTCCATCATATATGTCATCAGTACTCCATCATATATGTCATCAGTACTCCATCATATATGTCATCAGTATTCCATCATATATGTCATCAGTATTCCATCATATATGTCATCAGTACTCCATCATATATGTCATCAGTACTCCATCATATATGTCATCAGTATTCCATCATATATGTCATCAGTACTCCATCATATATGTCATCAGTACTCCATCATATATGTCATCAGTATTCCATCATATATGTCATCAGTACTCCATCATATATGTCATCAGTACTCCATCATATATGTCATCAGTACTCCATCATATATGTCATCAGTACTCCATCATATATGTCATCAGTACTCCATCATATATGTCATCAGTACTCCATCATATATGTCATCAGTACTCCATCATATATGTCATCAGTACTCCATCATATATGTCATCAGTACTCCATCATATATGTCATCAGTACTCCATCTGAGGACGTATTTTCAAATAAGTCTTCAGATAAAATAATTCCAGTAATATGATTCATCATTAAATAATTGAAGCATGTTTGATTATTAAACAACAGTAACAATTCCTGTTTGCTTCTTTTTTTTTTCGATCTTGGTTGATGGTAGGTTTGTTTGCTCAAATGAGTATAGCTTCGATTATGGGGAGGTGCAGGTTGCAATTTGAGACTGTGAGGATGGCAGTGTTTCTTACTAATATGTTTCTGAACTCTTTTTTGGGGGGGTGTTATGTTCTACCAGATGTTGGTAAATGGAGCAATGGGAGGAGGAGAGGTGACATGTAAGGTGGCGAGAGATACTCGATATGAAAGGGGAGAGGGTATACTAAAATGCTTTTGATAAAAAAATTGTTTTAATCGACTTTCTTAATAAACTCACCAATTTTAATTTGTAACTCCTCGCGTGCGTGACGACGACTCATGGGAGTCGAAAACGTTTGCAGTTTTGGCGAGTTCCTGTTCACACTTGAACAGAATATGTGACAATAAAGAGGAACATTCACCATCAGGAAAAAGAATGAGGTGCTTCGCATGTCGTGTATGCAGATTTAAAAAGGGCTTCTCTTCATAGGTGCAGGTGTTTATGGTGATCTGATTTGCATATGTGGATATCAGGTGATATAAATGAAGAGGACAGCCGGGAAGGAGCAGAAGCGATTTGGATTGGAGAGAGAAAAGCAGAGAGAAAGTGGGTTGCACGAAATTTGGTTGGAAATTGAATCACAGTCAAAACTTTTGGAGAGAAAGGCAGAGAGAAAGTGGGTTGCACAAAATTTGGTTGGAAATTGAATTACAGTCAAAACTTTTGGAGAGAAAGACAGAGAGAAAGTGGGTTGCACAAAATTTGGTTGGAAATTGAATCACAGTCAAAACTTTTGGAGAGAAAGGCAGAGAGAAAGTGGGTTGCACGAAATTTGGTTGGAAATTGAATCACAGTCAAAACTTTTGGAGAGAAAGGCAGAGAGAAAGTGGGTTGCACGAAATTCGGTTGGAAATTGAATTACAGTCAAAACTTTTGGAGAAAAAGGCAGAGAGAAAGTGGGTTGCACGAAATTCGGTTGGAAATTGAATTACAGTCAAAACCTTTTTTTTTTTAATTCTTTTATTTTTCTGGCACAGTTAGTTAACAGAATATTAGATCGTCGGTCAGCCAACTTGAAAAGATGGATAAAAAAAGAAACAAACAGGAGTTGTCACTATTGTTTAATCTTCTTTCGTGTGAATCAGATGATTCTGGTGTTGGCATTAGTTTCCCCGATGTTTTTCTAGTTAGAAATCTTTCTGGAAAGACATCGGGAAGGACCACGAGAAGGTTGCCAACATCCCTAAGTGAAAGGGGTACTGTGGAACCGACTGGATTCGAACTTGGAACACCCAGGTCTTTAAGTCCGTGTCGATATCCACTTAACCACCGTCACCTTCCTGTTGTTTAATCAAACATGCATCAAAGAAGAAATGCTGCCTAAGTATATAAATAATTGAAGAAAAGTCTCATTCGTTGTATTTGTTGGAAGAACTTTATTCTAACATGTCTGGCAAGAATGTTGGCATTGAATCATTTCTGAAACAAATAGGAAGACAGCCACAAGTAACGAGCATAACACTGACACAATAACAATAAATGGACGTTTAGGTTTTACATGACTAATCATGGACATTAAGGCCTTATTTTTCAATATGTTTTTCTAAAGTTACATCTTTAAAGGATAAATCAATACTTGTAATTTATTAGATAAACTATTTTGGCTAATGTGACTTAAACTTAATATTCTACAATAATTTGGTATAACTTTAAACACTGGTTTGTGCGGAGGTCTCTCTAAGTTAATCAGCGGTTTGAGGCAAGATGATTTTCGATCGCTGCGTTTGCAAAGTGGGACACCAATAATAGAGTATGCCCCAATAAAGAAACTGGATTATTACTTAGTTTAAGACAAGTTTATCGCCATAAGGGTAGCTTTCAACTGGAGAGTGCGAGAGACAGAGAGTGAGTGGATGCTGGATGTCTAGCGGAATTTAAGTGGTTTTTAAAAGACCCCCTCGCCCCGGATAATTGATCTGATTACTTATTAAACAGTAATTGACATTGGTGTAACTTCCGACCGGAATGTCCCCGGGGGGGGGGGGAAGAAAGAGAATCAGCTGAAGGGTCAAGGAGGGACTAAGTGACTTTGCTGGTTCAGTGTTAATGCTTGGCTGGTCTGATGTTCGAGGGAATGGCGGCAGATAAATCTGAATTAGGAGACAAGATCATTTATATTAGAATAACCAGCCTTTGTATAAACCTACATGGGTATCATTTCTATACTGAAGCAGATTTATATATATATATTAGTAGAATACCCATCCCAAGAAAGGTATAGGTAATGAATATAGCATTATTTTGAAATTTTGATAGGTTTTCTTTTTTTTTTTCTTTTTTGGAGGGGGGATATGGTATGGTTTCAGTGACACCCTCCTAAACGGTAAAGTTAAAAAAAAAAAAATTTTTTTTAAAATGCGCACATGTTACTCACCCTGTTACCTAGAATACATATTCTATAATTCATCATGATCAGTTCAATAGTTTAGCATTTTACCAAGCACATATTATTGATGCTCACGCATGCGTATTGATACTTTTAAAAATGTATTGCTTAATATAACCCAAAATTTGATGTAGAGTAATTATTTTCTCTATTAAATCTTTTGTATCTAACTTATTTTAAAGTTTTTTTTGGTGCAGGGGCGAGTTTGGGTGCACACCCCCTAGATGATAAAGTTTACTAAAAGGAATAATGTGTCTATGTTACTCACTGGATTGCCGGGAATGTATATTTCAAAATTCATAAAACAAAAACTTTATATATATGCACCCCTTTTCAAAAAAAAAAAATAATGTGCCCATGTTACTCACCATGTTGCTGTGAATATATATTCCTTAACTCATGATGATCTATTAATTAGTTTAGTATATCACTATATATATATATATATATATATATATATATATATATATATATATATATATTCTTGACTCATCCCACATTCGCTTCAACAACATACGAATTGAAAACACACCAAAAAACGATGAGAAAAAAAAATTATTTAATATATTTTTTAAATTCTGATGATGAAGTATATCTTAGAAAATTTAATAAAAAAAAAATTGAAAGAAAGTTACTAAAATTAAAACGCATTGTATGGCGTTCTTATTTTTAATGATTCATATTACCGGATTTGAGTTGCAAAATACTTGTAATCCGGGGTTTCGAATCGCATGACCGGTAGTGAATAGTCATATCTCTATGCTGATGAGTCCCGATTAAAAAAGGACGAAACGTATACATACACAGATAATAAACAATAACAAATATATATATATATATATATATATATATATATATATATATATATATATATATATAGACACAGAGTGCTCAATCAATAAAATTAGAACGTTTTAATGTGTTCATTTCAATATTATACATTATTGAATGATTGAACTTTCTATACCTCGGGTGTCCTGGACCAGGCACAATTGAGATATTGCATGACGTTGTCAAAATGCATTAGACCCATTTAATAATCAATTCGATATTTAAATAAACATACCTACTAGAAGAATAAGTAATAAGCATAATTAGTAAAATGAAATCCCCAAACAGGATGGTTTTGCACCACTTTTAGGTCCCCTTAAAAAGATTAAAATCAAGATATAATGCTACTAAACCTATTATTCCAATTTTGATCGAAATCCATTACATGATTTTGATTCTAACAAATGCCTAAAATTGAAGGCTTAAGCTTAAGAAGAAATTGAAATTCAGGGAATCTTGCTTAATTTGTCTGCAATGACTATGCATAAAATTCGATGCAAATCTGAAATATTTGAATTTTCAAATGGGAGGTTGTGTCCGTATTATGTTCCCTAAATCCGAAATATGGGGGATATATACTAATTGTATGTATAATACCTATTATTGAAATGTGACAAAAATCAGAGGTGTCCTTTCCCTTTTTATCTCCTTTATATAAAACAAAATTAAACCAAATATAGCCTACATTTGGACCCTTAAGCCTAGCAGCTTTGCTCCAAAATTCATAATGATCGGGTAATTAGTTTAAGCATGAAATCATGTACATACAAATATATAAACATACCTAACTTTATGAAGATATATATATAATAATAAACTAGCGGGACCCGTGTAAATTACACGAAATGATGTTTTTGATACTAATTACCTTGTTCCTAACCTATACATGTTTGAATAAAATATAAGATTTGGACTTGTATATTTATTTTTAAAAATGAACAATACATGAAACAATTTACAAAACTTCTTTATATACAATATTTCTAGTGAAGGTAATATTTCGACGACTAAACCTTACTTTGTAAATGTTTTCGATTAAATTAAATTTGGCTCCAATTCATGAATATTTATTTACTCCTCTCCAGGAGTTAGGCACAAGGCCAGTTTTATCTTACTCCCACAAGTAAAATGTGACCCAAGGTCGGGTCGGGAAAGTGGGGTTTGAAAAGCCAACGCTCGAGAAGGTGAGCACTCTGGCCATTAAAAATTGCCTGGGCAGCCCCGTTGGTATTCCCCGGTAGGGGCGCCCCAGGCAGTAAGCAATAAACTTACTCCTCCCCAAAGAGGGGAGGCGAAGTCTGGGAGGGTGGACCTCCTAGAACTGCACAGGACAGACCCATAGACCGGCGTAAATCAAGCCTCGAAGGCCAAGACAATACCAGTCTATGGAGTGCAGTATCCATTGGAACAGATACTACACTTTGATCTTCGCCAAAAGGCCAAGCCAATTCATGAGTAGCATACAAAGATTCGGAAGGTCGTTACTTCTGATGTAAGCATGACACACAAAATCACACACGCTATTGTATTAATATGTGTCTTCCCGGTCGTCCCCTCCCTACCTCTCTTCCCCTTCCCCTCGAAATGTAGAAAAAAAATCTTAGAGGTTGGTTGGGATCGAACTATAAACCAGTCGGGCCGAAGTCAAAAATACTACGTCGCTAACCGTTGAGCCAAAGGGAAATACTTGAAAATGTTTCGAAAATTAGGCGAGTTGAATGTTTTTCAAAATCTATGTGCAGCACGCATGCACAGAGCTTTTGCCGGAAGCGTGACACACGAACACACACGCTATCGTATTAATATATAGATATTTTTTATTGTTTATTATCTATGTACGTATATGTTTTGTCCTTTTTTAATAATCGGGACTCATCATCATAGAGATATGACCATTCACTACCGGTCATGTGATTCGAAACCCCGGATTATGAGTATTTTGCAACTCAAATCCGACACCGTAACCACTCGGCCAATTCTGAACAGCACATAAACTGTGATAATTTTAATACTTTATCGGCAGCTAAACGTCTGAGAGCGTTCTACTTTTTTTTATTGAAAGAAACGATGCATTTAAAGCTAGTGACGTCATGTTGTGTTAATACTACACTTACAGTGCTCTACTTTTTCTAGGAGCGACAAATAATAAATATTTTTTATTGTTTATTATCTATGTACGTATACGTTTCGTCTTTTTTTAATAATCGGGACTTATCAGCATAGAGATATGACTATTCACTACCGGTCATGTGATTCGAAATATATATATGAGTAAATTGAAATAAATACATTTATAGCATCATTTATATCAGTTCCATGAATCAACAAAATCTTCTGGGGTACGATCGTTTCTAAGGTGAAATAATTTTTTTTATTGTTAATTCCAATGCGTGTCTTCTTCAGATTCCATAACATCACAAATAGAAGTTGAACAAAACATCAACATTAGTCATCCTTAGAAATACACATATACAAATAATAATAATAATAATAATGAAAATAAGAAAAAATAATAAGATATATAAGGATATATATATATATAAGTACATATACATATATATACACATATATACATACATACATGTATATAATTGTGTGTGCGTGTGTTAGAGAGTAAATTGAAATAAATAAATTTATTACATATTATTTATATCAGTTCGATGAATCTAGCATCAACAAAATCTTTTTGCATACGATCGTTTCTAAGACGAAAGTATTTCTTATTGATTCCTATATGTCACTTCTTCCGTACCGATTTCATAACCTCACAAATATAAGTCGAACAAAACATTAACATTATCAATCGTTAAGAAACACATATACAAATATTATTATTAATAATAATAATGATAAGATGATGAAAAAGTTAAAATAATAAGAAATTATATAAGGAAGTAAAACACCAAAGTTAAAATAAAAGAATTAAAAAAATAATAATGACAAAAATTATGTCGTCCTGTCGACTAAAACAGTAAAATTTTAAATGAATAAATTTCAAAACGTGATTTTTTTTTTTATTTTAATATTTTTCTGATTTGGATAATATTTAGCTGACAATTATTCTTACGGTTAGAAGGCAGAGAATGTTAATGATTAAATCAGTGAACCAATCAATGGTAAAAAAAAAATCTCCCATTGAATAAAGATTTAATATTATAATCGAAAATTATAATTACAGACCAGTAAGGGCCAAGAGAACTGCCTTATGAAAGTCAAAGAAACTCCTCAACAAGGTGAAACCCCCAATTGAATAGGGGATGCTGTGGTTCTTCTGAGGACCAGTTGCATAACAGTCGGCCTGAAGTCGCGCACATGAAGACCAACTTCCCTTAAACTATGATGGTTTTTGAGTGTGTTTCAAGTGAAGGCACGCCATGTTTCTCCATATCTTTGAAAAAGAACTAAGACTCAATTCATCTAGCTATATTGAGTTGCTGCCCACGGGGGGGGGGGGGGGGGGGCGGAGCATGAAAAACCAACTCAAATCCATAAATATTTAAAATTCATATATAAACTTGAAAGAACGTATTAAAATAATCATGGGTTAAATCTTAATGATGATAAAAGTTGTTAAATTTGAATTCAGTGATGCTGGTGTGACTATCTATAGCAAGATCTAAGTGTACCTGTCGATAGTAGGACGAATTTGTGACCGTCCATAGAATGGATTAACGAATAAACTCTGTAAAATCTATATTCATATGAGATCGTTCCGAACAAATTTCAGCTTTTTATGTCCAGTTGATTAGGGGTCCATAGGCGCTCCAAACACGTACACAGGCGGATATAATTCGCTTTATTGTGTAGATAATATACACTCTGTTTCTTAGCTCTTTCCTAACTCAATACATTTCTGAAGACGCTATTTCCAACCCATTGATCCTCCTCCGTAGGATTATATCTTTTGTTGTGCACCCGGTAGAAGCAGAGGTTTTTTTGCCTCATCAGTGGTTTCAACTCGTCGTCTTTTCAAATCTTTTTTTTGTGTTGGGAAGAAAAAGAAGTTGGATTCAACAAAATTGGGCTTGTAGAATGGATGAAATAATGTTTTCCAACTATATTTTGCAGAATAGCTTTTGTTACCAATGGAAAATCTACTGGTCCATTGTCGTGATAACAATATATTCCGCGGTGCCATTTTCCTGGTCGCTGTTTTTTTCCACCAAAGCCTCTTTTCAATTTCCTTAAAACATCTTTCTAACATGTAAAGCATTTACAACAAAAACTCGTCTAGCTACAACCACTGTCAATAATTTCCCTTTCTCCTTCGCTGTACCTAAAAATAAACGAAACTTCCATGAGCAAAGTTTCTTTCATCAAACTACCCGTCTGTGGAACACAATACTGCAGGGTTGTTTCCAGCTGACTACAACATTGTCATTTTCAAGTCCAATGTAAACAAATTCTTGTTAAAGCCGTCCTCCAAAATAATCAAATTTTTTCAAACTTCGACCATCATTAACAATCATCACGGTGTTGCCTCACCGTCCATCTGACACCCTTATCCTCGAGTGGCCTTTAGGCCTTGATAAGTGATGACTCTTTAGTAAAAAAAAATATATATATATATATATATATATATATCTGTCTCCTCTTCAGAGTTTTTAATTATCTCACTCCCAGGGCGGGAAGATTAGACAAAAGGTCGGGAAAGTGGGATTTGAAAAGCCAGCACTCTAGAGGAAGGAAGAGCATTCTGGCCAAAGAAAAATTGGCTGGGTTGCCCTGTCGCCATTTACGTGGAAGGGCACCTAAAACTAACCCCTTCTCAAAGAGCTAGAAAGTAAAGCCTTTGAGGATGGACCTCCTAGAACTGCACAAGACCATACCTAAGACCGACAGAACAAAGCCACATCAGCACAGCATGCCCAAGACTGTCGGTCTGATTTAGGTATGAACCAGCCATCCTGGGGGGGCGGCTTGTGTTTTTTATGAGTTATTGTTCTTTTATCTTTGAGAAAATTTATCTTTCTACATTCTGACATTTGGGCTGAGATCAAAGTGTAGCATAGGTTCGTTTGTAACGATATCACCCTCCCAGGCATTACCTCCTCCTTTTTAGAGGATGGGAGGGTAGTACGGTATCTGTTCTATTGGCATGACGCCATCCTCCCAAGCATTACCTCCTCCTTTTTAGGGGGTGGGAGGGTAGTACGGTATCTGTTCTATTGTCATGACGCCATCCTCCCAAGCATTACCTCCTCCTTTTAGGGGGTGGGAGGGTAGTACGGTATCTGTTCTATTGTCATGACGTTATCATCCCAAGCATTATCTCCTCCTTTTTAGGGGGTGGGAGGGTAGTACGGTATCTGTTCTATTGTCATGACGCCATCCTCCCAAGCATTATCTCCTCCTTTTAAGGGGGTGGGAGGGTAGTACGGTATCTTTTTATGACTTGGTATCATTTTAAAGTACGACATAGGTAAGAAGTATCAACAATGTTTATACATAGACTAGTATACACCCACCGTCAAAAATGAGTGAAAAAAAAGTATGCTTCACCAGGGTTCTCACTAATAGTCACATAAAATAACGTCTCAATTGGTGAAGTTAAAAAAAAAAAGAGAAGAAAGAAAACGTCTAAGAACTAATTTTTTTTTTTTTTAATAATCATCGAAATATTAGTGTGAACACTGGATAAGCATGATTTTTTTCCATAATTTTTAACAGCGGGTGTACACTCGTATAATATATAATGTATATAGATTTTCAGTATTTATTTTAACAGTGCTCAATAAATGAGTAGAGCAGTTAGCCTGATGATTTTCCCTGGGAATGAAACATAAACGTTTTTGTAGCTTACTTGCCATGCGTATATTTTTGTACTATATATATATATATATATATATATATATGGGGTAAGGTACACGATAATTCATGAAAATTAAATGCTGTGGTGGACAAAACGTGTGAAAAATGACAAACGGAAAACAGGTTAAAGTGCAGGAGAAAAACAAAAACAAGAGATTTGACCGGTTTCGTTCGTGTTGGCGAACGTCTTCAGAAAAAGTCTCTTGTTTTTGTTTTTCTCCTGCACTTTATCCTGTTTTCCGTATGTCATTTTTCTCACACACACACACACACATATATATATATATATATATATATATATATATATATATATATATATATATATACCCTTGCTTATTTATATGTGCTAGGAATTTGAATTGGTAGCTAGTAGATGTTAAATACTTCAAAAAAGTTTGTAGAAGACAAAAAAGATATAAAAAAGTATGAACCTGTAGAGAAAGCAGAAGGGAAAAAATGAAAAAAAAAGTCTCATGATATATATATATTGGAATAAATACAAGATCTCCTATCAAGCAAAATTGGTTTTTATTTAAAAAATAACAGCTGTTTCTTCATAGCCATACAATCAGGGCATTGGCAAATGAATCTTCAGATTTACAGAAAAAAACTGACTTACTATTGAACATTTTCACAAAACACATCAATTTTCCGCACCTCGACACACATTGCAAATAATCTCAATGGTTTTCCTTTTTTATTTTAGAGAATTTGCATTAAGATATTTCACGCAGTTATCTTTCCTTTAAAAAAATAAAATAAATTTTTTAAAAATAAGAAAATATATAAGACAAATCAGTTTGAAATTGATCAAATTGAGTTTGACTACACAACTCTCTCTCTCTATCTCTCTCTCTCTATATATATATATAAACACACTTCTCTTTATTATAGAATATAAAGTTTCTCATTGTTTATTTGTATATAGAAGGAGGTATTCAGTCATCCAATTGCAGTTTCCGTAAGTAGGAAGCACTTTAATCAAGCCTTTCTATTACTTAATACCATTTTAAAGTGTGACGCAGGTCGGAAATGTCAATGTTTATACATAGCTAAAGTCTCTCATTGTTTACTTGTATAAGATAAGCTCTGTGGAATGTTTAGCTTTAGGAAATCGATTCAGGTCGACTTGGGTGCTAATGGTGGCTGTGGGCAGAGTTTTTTTTTTGGATAAGGTAAAAGTCGGTTATTGAAGGTGCCGGCCACGTGCAGGTGTTTGGTTTCTGGCCGATTGTGAGGAGGTAAATGCGATAAAAATTGCTGCAGTCACCTCTGTGAGTGAAAATACGAAACGCAAGCAGAAAAATAAAAAAACTGACGATCAAGACTGCAAAACAAACTTATCTAATTAAAAGAAAATAGAAAACTTATCTGATACAAAAAATTACTTCTTGTCTAGCAAATACGACGCAAATATCTTAGTTATGAACTTTAAAAAAATCAGTCAGTTGACAATGAATGGGGGGGGGGGGTTAGCTTTTTCTTTTCGCTCTGTGTACCTAACATCAAATGGAATTTCCATGAACAAAGTTTCTTTTCAAGAACTTCCAATCTGTGGGACACATTACCACGGGACTGCTTCCCTGCAGACTACAACATTGTCGTTTTCAAATCAACGGTCCAGAAATACTTGTCATAAATTGTCTTCATTAGTGATCAAATTTTGTCGATCTCATTCATCATTTTCAATCCTCTCGTACTGTTCTCACAATATAACCTCCGACCTTCTTCAGGTGTATCTTGCGAACTTGGGAATCTGTATGGAGTCTCGAACGAAACCCTTTATTTAACCCACGTACTGTCGGTCATGACCGGGTAGAAGCCTTAAGTGATTCACAGTTGTATTCTTAATATCGCCTGCACTGCGGTCCCCAGCTGCATATATATCCCAGTCATAGGAAGATGACATTACAGCACCTAGTATTCCCAAATGGTCACCCATCTCGTACTGGCCAGGTTCAACGTCGCTTAACTTTGGTGATCTAACGGGAACCGGTGTGTCAGCGTGATTATGCTGTACTTATTACTTTTTGTTTTTCTGTTTTTGCTAGGGATGGAGCATCCTACCGGATGCCAGACATTCACCGGCTATTTCAGACACTCCAGCCTAGAGATCTTTTTAAGATTCTAACCGTCCCTTTAAGTCCAATTGTTTGTATTTCTCTTGCACTCAGTTCACCGGGTATACTCGCCAGATAGCTTTTGAAATTCTTTTTCATCAGTCCTGTTGCTCCAATAATTACTCGGTTTCGAATCTTGCTAGGTTTAGCCATGCTGACGAGTCGTAAGACGACGAAACACATGTCGTATATGTATATATATTAGAAGAAAACCTCTTCCAAGACGGATAAACTTAATTCCCTTAACAGAACCGTTTTCCACCACTTTTATGTCTTTTTATGAAGATGAAAATCAAGATATAATATTACTACACCTTATTATAGAATCCTTATTCCAATAGTAAATGAATAATTCAAAGTGTAGTGTCTGTCTCGGTTCATTCTGGCAAAAGACCCTTTCTCGGAATCATCATCATCATCATCATCACCATTATCGATTTAATGCCCATCAGATTCCTTATAGAAATTGACTTCCAAACTTACCTATCTCTGGCAAGGTCTTTATTTATCCCCTTTTTCTCTCAAATCTATCTTTATGACTTCTTCCCATGTTTCTTTGACCTTCCCCTTGCTAACTGCCCCTGCTACCTCAACTGTTCTACATCTACTAACCCAAGCATTCTCATCCATTCTTTTAACATGGCCATATAAACAGTCTCCTGTTCTGCACACATCTCCCTATGCTGTCCTTGGAGGGCAATGATAATACTTGATAATACTAAACCAGTAGTGACAATGGGGGTATAGGCATAGAATATAAAATATAAATTTAAGTGACAATGAAGGAAAAAATAGTTTAAACAATAATTAATATTGTATTTATACAGACTGTAAACAAAATTATTTAAAAAATTACTTAGTCCGGCTCAGACAATATATATTATGAAAGATTGATATGAACTGTAAAACACTTTTATTTTATTTTTCAGGCCATCAAGACCGGCTCAGAAGCCATGCAGAACATGTACCCTGACCTGTTTGATCAATTACTTATTTACATTGAATATGGTGTGAGGCCTCCCAAGTATGGAGAAGTGGAAACAAAGAATTTTGGATCAGTCAAAGGACCTCAGGTTAGTTCCATGTTTTTTGGATGGGTTATTGGCCAAAATATGGCTTTTCTAAAATTCGATAAATCATCTTACATATAAAGTTATCTTGTACTTATTAGTAAAAAAAAATAAAAGTTCCTTGTGAAATCAGTTGATGCGGTTTCCAAGCAGCTTAGAAGCTGGTGGCGATTGCTGGCACGCATATCGAATTTTGAATAAACCCCCATGCTATACACTTTCTTATCATATTCATTTCTTGTAAAAATTATATTTCAGTAATAAATTACAAGCACTTAATAATAGGAAGTTACTTTCCATTCACCGTGTATATATAGTGCACATTCACTGATATCTTGCTTAGGAGATTAGTAATGTCTTACTGTCTATCCATTAGTAATGTCTTACTGTCTATCCATTAGTAATGTCTTACTGTCTATCCATTAGTAATGTCTTACTGTCTATCCATTAGTAATGTCTTACTGTCTATCCATTAGTAATGTCTTACTGTCTATCCATTCATTGTACTCTTTATTGCAATAACCCTTTCTTTCTTCATTCTACTATCGTGTTGGTTGTTCCTTCCACTTGAGTCATACTCTCGTATTTCGGCAGCCTCGTAACTCTCATTTCCCTTATTTTATCCTTTAGTCCTCACATTCTATGAGCGATGTTTCTGACAAAGTGGGAATAATTGCTGTTTTCTGGGTCGGAATCTATCCATCTAATATGTATCGTTGGCTAGTTTTTGACCTTGAAGTAGTAGTATTTTTTTTTTAGCTCCTTACATCAAGTGGCTTCATGCCTAGTCTGGAGCGATTTCCATAAAAAAATGAAAAAAAAAGAATGAAAGTAAGTATTTTTTCTGCCATGCACTAATTAGGTTCTTGCTGATCTCCAAGGGGATGAAGATTACAATATTCTTTTACCATAAATATCTCGATGATGTAAGCTTTGTAAGTGCAATCGGCTGGCTCATGTCGGTTAGATAATGTAATATCCTGGAGTTTGACATTTCGTCTGCCTTTGGCTAAAGCAGAGCGAGATCAGAAAATAAGTATGCGTCTTGACGGCGAGAAGGATTACCAGGAACTGATTTGACATCGTATCTTGTCTTTGGCGCCAAATATCTTTACGCTAATGAATCTTGCTACACATCGATGTGTCATACGCCTACGTAATAAAGAGTCAATGATTATGCATGTGCAATGCCGAATCACTATCTCATTTAAAGCTAACGTACATCGATACGAAATAGTTCGCTCATGCAACTGCTACACACACATATATATATATATATATATATATATATATATATATATATATATCCAAGCAAGCGTTGTTGAACGTCACGGAACTTTCTCGTTTGTAAATCTTCTTTGTGAGGTTCTCAAACCGTCGAGCTATCCTTCTGGTTTCAGGTGGCAGTCCGTAGAGTATTTCCCCGATTGTTCTTAATTCGGTCAAACACACAAACGCCCATTTTTTTTTTTGCGAGCGCTTTCAACTTTCGTAGTCGTCTTCAGGATTAGTTTTTTTAAACTAGGAAGACTTGAGTCAATGTTTTATAGGTATTGTTAAGGGCGAATGAAAGAAAAGAGAGGATGTGTGGTTGAGTTGATTTCATTCTATCTTTTAGTGTATTTGTTTATATATATATATATACAGGGTGTCTCAAAAAAATATTCCTAATGACATGTTTCGCGACGTTTGCGAATCCCTTGGTGCGCGTTATCAGCTTTGTTTGAACAATAATGGTCATCAGTTTGAACATTTGCGAACATGATTCTTCAATTACATCTGTCTCATGTATTCGATGCTATTTCATTTCACTCTATGTTCATAAATAAAAGTTTTCTCGTCATTCTACGAGTGAGTACATTTTTTTGAGACACCCTGTATATATATATATACACACACACACTGCTACAGGTGTATAATGGTTTATATATTCCATGGAAACTGGAAATGGAAACTTACTCATTTCTTTAAAAGTGTAAAATTAACCTGTTCAGATTTTCTTTGAAAAAAAAATTTTTTTGTTTTTTGTATACTTGTGCTAATTTGTTTGGGTAATATAAGTATGTTGTCCATGTTAATTACGGTTTGGTTTCAGATTTCCTCTCAATTGCCTCATCTTCCAGATTGCCTTAATTTGTGGAAACACTTAAGCAGCCGTGTTTGTCTTCGGTTGATGGAAAGAGTGGAAGAATTTGAACTGTTAAAGGAATTGGTAGTTAAGCACGAATGCCAAAAGTCTTTGATACCTCTCAGTCTAGCTATTAAAGCGATGTATTAATACTGGTTGTCTCTCAGATGACAGGTAAAAACAATCATTTTAACTTAAAAATATATATTTTATTAACTTATCTGTGGACCTATATTGTTTACTATGTGTTGCCTAGAACTGTATTCAGCAGGGATCTAAGTGCACCTATATAGTTGGATCTTAACTTCAACTAATCTTACACTGCAACAATCTCTATCTTCAAAACCTTATCTGTCTAGTCACATGACTAAGTCAATCAATCAGACATTCAAAAGGTATTATAACCGACAATTTCGTAGCATTTTGGGTCTTCCATACTACTTGTTTATGAAACTGTTATAGTCTCTAAATAATGAGGTGTCATCACTTAGGACAAAAAAATTATTAGAAAAAAACTTTCCAGTTTACCACCTAAATCTAATCAGCTTATAAGTCGAAACAGACTGGACGAGACCCATAGAAATAAGCTCTTGAACTTGACTAAAGATTGCAATGTAAGATGACATTAAAAAGTATCTAAAACATTTATAAACAAGATATATTAAAATTAATACACACACAAAAATATATTTGTAAATCTCTTGTTACTAATATATATATATATATATATATTTATTTATTTTGGTACAGAAAAATTAGTACAACATTCGTACCGTCGGTTTCAAGCACGGAATGACTTAGCCATCCGGCTCTCTTCAGCTTCTGTTGTCATCTGTTCTGGAAATGTGAAGTCACGTGTCACTTTCGTTTGGACGCGTTATTTGCTTAGAGTGTTGTGTATGTTTGTTTAAATTTAGTGTAAGAAAGGTTTAATAAGATTTGAAAAAAAAAAGGGGGTGGTGAAAGGTAACAGTTGAGATTTAAATCAGAGAAGATTTAAAGAGATAAAAAAAAAAATTAAGAAACATTTCTATATAAATCCCGTGAGTCAATATTATGAGTATCGTATATTTGGCCGTTACTGTTTTATGGTTTGATGATGTGTCTTCTAAAGGAATTAGCGAGAGAAAATGGGTTACAAAATTAATTAGGTTAAAAGGAACCACATTAATTAAATTTGTGTTTAAGTCCTGGTTTAAAGGACTTTAAATCAACCTCGAAGGAATTTAAATAAAGGTATCATCCGGGCGGACTAAGGGCAGTAACTCTGTAGGGTTTTTAAATGGTTTGAAACCGTTTAGATACATTTGGGAGGTGATGAGATTGGTATGCTGATTAAAACCGGTTTAGGGATAAGAGTAAGGATTGGGTCGGCAAGATTGGGATTAGGAGATATGGGAGATTAGCATTATGATCGAGAAATGGTGGGGACTTATGGGAATAATAATGACTGGAGAAATATTTTTGGGAAAGTTGAAATTATTGCTCTTGAGAAGTAGTGTGGATATGGGGTGATTACGGTATTTGTTCGTATTTTTTAATTTTATATATATATATATATATATATATATATACACACACAGGTAAGGAAGACTTTTTTTTTTAAATTTTAATTAATATAAGTTAGCAAAAGATTTATACGGAACAAAACTTAGATTTAGTATACGGAACGTTTATGTTTTTGTCTTTTAAGGGAAGTGGGGTCTGATCAACTCTGCTGGGAAGCCATGAAATTAAATACTGTCTTGTTTTTAAATTCCCGAAACAGGTTTTCATGGTAAACAACTGATGATCCCTTAAATAATGTTAGAAGCAAACTAATATAATAGCTGTAAAAATTGAATTGACTTACATGAGTGATTTTCCACTGAACGACTTGGGACTTAAGGTTGGTTTTTTTTTTGGTTTTTTATAGTTTTAATGGTTGAGAAACTTCTGAGACTATATATATATATATATATATCACTAGAAGAATATTCATTTCAGGACGGGTAAAATTAAATCTCTGAACAGAACAGCTTTGCTCCACATATGCCCTTTTATGAAAATTATACGTTGTTTGATTTGACGGCATATCAACCCTTTTCGGGTTATTTAATGCCGAATCAGGTCATTTTTGTGGAAAGATTTTATGCTTAAAGTTCTTTATATGGTTAAGTATTTATTCATGGTGCTTGGTTTGGTTGTTTAATGGCATATCAACCCTTTTCAGTTTATTTCATGCTGAATCCGGGAAGTTTTGGGGAAGGGAGAGAAAGGGGAAGGGATAGAAATTATTGTTATTTTGTTTTTGACTTTGCAGAACATCAATGTTTGGTGCATTTTGGGTCAGGAAGCAGATATTTTCAGACAGCCTGATCTGGTAGCACCAGCTATGAAAATTATAACGGCCTATTTGGCATAATGGTAAGAGTGTTTGCTAATGGGCTGGAAGATTAGGGTTCAAACCTCTGCTGAATCATAGCGAGTATGTAAAAACGGTACTTGATGCCCCCTTACTAAACACTCAGCAATATCAGATGTGTATCAAGGGTAAGTGGAGTAATCATGGCGACAAAGTGGTGCACTTCCCTACAGCGTAGTAGCTAAGGAAAAGGGAGCCTTCAGTGTGTGCAGTATAGGAGACTTTGATGGTATAGACACGTTGAAAGAATGGATTAGAGTTCTTGGGTTATTATATGTAAAACAGTTGAGGTAACAGGGTCAGTTTATGGGGGAAAACATGGGAGAAAGTGATTAGGATAGACTTGAGCCACAGAGGGATAAATACAGTCCTGGCAAGTGGTAGGTGAGTTTGGAAGTAAATTTCTAAAGGCCGTCCAACACATGCCAGCATGTAACACAGATGTTAAACAAAATATGATGATGATCATCATCATCATTGAACTGATAACTAATCCTTTTCATGAATTCTTTATTCTTGATTTTTTTTTGCTTTGATAAGTGGTGACCTATTAGTTAAAAAATAAAATTAGGCGTTCTAATTGAGGAAGAGAGTCTCTGGAAGTTGAATTTGAAAAATATCTATTTAAGTAAGAATACATTAAATTTTTAAGATGCGGACATTGCATCAGTATAAGTGAATATATATATATATATGTATATATATACACACACACACACACACACACATATATATATATATATATAAATATAAATAAATATAATATTTATAAATAAATATTAATTATTTATTACCTACAGACATCGGTGTTTCATGCTTATGCAATCTTCAGTGTAGGGAGTTAATTCCCGACGGTCGACAGGCGCAAACTCCGATCACAAATCGCCACTGATTCGCAGTTAAGAGTCTTACCGATATATATATATATATATATATATATATATATATATATATATATATATATATATATATATATTTATGAATGGATATATAAGATTATATTAAATATTTTTTTGTACAAAAAAGTAATCATAAAAGCTCCGTTCAAATCAAACACTTTGAAAGAAATATGAAAAAGTTTCTAAGTATATTTGTCAATAAAATATAGAGTTTATTTCTCTCACAGTTAATATGACTATCACAATGGTTAAGAATGTTGGAGTGGAGTTACTTGAGTTCAGGATTCAAATTATTTATTTATTTATTTTTTTTTTTTTAACATAGTTCACCCCAAACAAAGCAGGCCACCACTGTAGATGTAAGGGCTACTGAGAAAAAGAAAAGGGGAGAAGGTAGGGGGGGGTCAACCTAAATTGGGATCTGCGCAGCAAGGTGTCTGTTCACATTAGTTTTAAACTTCTGCATGTCTGTACTGTCAGGGAAACAGGGGGCAGGGAGGGAGTTCCAGAGGTCAGCAGTACGAGGAAAGAAGCTATTTGAGTAGAAGGCTCTCCGACATCTGGAGACCACCACAGTAAATGAATGAGATTTAGTTGATTATCGAGTTAGTGTAGTGAATTTACGTCGAGGGAGCACCAGAGTAGCCAATTTATCGGAGCATAATCCATTGAAGTATTTGTAAAACAAGCACAAGGATGCTACATTGCGGTGATGGGACAGAGACTGGAGCTTGGTTGACAGTGAGGGACCTATTAGGTTGGCTATTCTTTTTTGGACCTTGTCAAGGAGAGAGAGACTAGTAGATGATGCACCAGCCCAGATGTGACAACAATACTCCATGCATGGGCGGATGGTGGCTTTGTAGAGATACAGGATAATGTCAGGTGTGAGGAGTTTACTAGCACGGTAGAGGGAGCCAACCTTCTTTGCGGCAGCCTTGGCAATGTCTTCAATGTATTTGTTCCAATTCATGTTACCTGTGAAGGTTAGGCCGAGGAGTTTGAATGATGAACTCTCAGGTGGGGTGTTATTTGCCATGACAATCGATGGTTGAAAAGGTTCCTTGTAGTTATTGAAGGAAAGGAGCCTTGTCTTAGCGGCATTAAAAGTTACCAACCATTTATGACCCCAATCCACTACAGCCTGGAGGTCATTTTCTAAAGATTCAGCCATTGCCTCGGATATGATCGCGTCAGTTTTGCCAACATTGCGAGAGTAAAGGGTGGTGTCATCAGCAAATAAACCAATCTCAGACTCTATGTCATCAGGGACATCGTTTATATAGATCAGGAACAACAAGGGTCCAAGGATAGATGACTGGCGGTACTGTTATATAAGCCACACTTATGATTGTTAGTGAACATAAAACATATGTGCTTGTGTATAATAAATATCAATTTATATAATAAATAATTATATATATATATTCACTGATATTCCTTTTGGTGAGTGGCTTTTCTACCAATGATCTTTGACCTCGGACTTGAATTCCCTTTATTTTCCTAAACGGAATGTTCACTCTTCGGACTTTTAAAGACATTCTGCTATTCACCTTACTTTTGCTCAACTTTTATAATTACCAGGATTTATCTTTTTGGACATGTTTACATTTTTTCATAGAAGATGATTCTCTTTGCTCAAAGAACTCTGTATATATTTTTACATATTTTTGTAGCAGAACTATGCTAAACAGTAATATAAGTTTACTGTTTTATCCCTATGTTCTCTGATGATAAAAGCATACATTTTTTGAAAATCTATGGGTTAAGGAAGCAGTTTATTTATATATTCCTGGTTTGAACTATTTGATGATTTAATAAATATAAATTTTCCAATTTTTATTTTCATCACTTATTTCTGTATTATTGCTTTATCTTGTATATTAAGCAGTGACTTTTCAAGATAGTATATATTCATATTTTAAAGATATACCATTTTTATTTTATTATCTCTACATATATATATATATATATATATATATATATATATATACTCGCGAGCTTATGACGGCTTGCTATCGCTTTGCAAAGTTCTCTACTAGTTTAAGTAAAGAACTTTGTAAAGCGATAGCAAGCCATCAAAAGCCATTGAGTATATATATATATATATTTGTATAATTGGGCAGCATTCCCTCCCTTATACACGTTTGATTAAACAGGAGTGCTAACTTCTGCTTATTCAGCTTTTAATTCGTTTTTTCTAGTCTCCGTACAATGGATTTGATGTTATAACCCAAAGAGTGTAAAAACTCTCTGTATCTCCATATCACGCCGACTTACTTGCCACCTCACCTCCCTTAAAAACTCCATATACCAACATCTTATAAAGCATGGCATCCCAAAGAACGAATTTAGGAACATTTTAACAAATAACACATCCATTCTGTCGGTTTCGGGTTGTAGTGTTCGCCTCCCCATAATGGAAGCATTGTTTATACGCATTAATAAACCAAACATCAACCATTCCCGTTATGAGGGGGGGGGGGAAGGTGTATTGAAGTGCTGTTGAAATAATTTAAAAGAGCGCCCTCTTGATAGATTCACCAATTTATTTCATTTTGCAACCGCCTGACGACGACCGATGTCGGTCGAAAACGTTCGCACAAAATACGGAGATTGTTTACACTCCTTGGATTATAACATCAAATCCGTTGTACGAAGACTAGAAAAAACGGATCAAAAGCTGAATAAGCAGAAGTTCTGTTTAATCAAACATGTATATATATATATATATAGATATATATATAGATAAAAATAAAAATGAAATGTTATCTTTAAAATATAAATATATACTATCTTGAAAAGTCACTTAATATAGTAGATGCCAGCATGTAAAGCAATGGTTAAACCGAATTTGATGATGAAGAAGCAATAAAGGTATATATATACAACAGAAAAATGTTGATTGTTCAGACCGAGGAGGTTATGTTTGCGAATACATGCTTCCCGAGGACTTATCTGATTAAGAATATTAGAGTAACTGTTTGCATGTTGGGATCCCAAAATTCTGGCTCTTTTCGTGTAGAATTAGAGGTTTTTATGCACAAACTGCCATTGCATGCTTCTTTCACAATGGGCGATAACAAACCAGTTAGGGAATCCGGAAAAAGAGCAATGGCTAAATTTGAACTGTCATCTCAGAGAGCTTTGTAGTAAACACTTGTCCAAGATGGTGGGTAACGGGGAAGGTGAATAAGGAGGGGATTAGCTCTCAGCGACTGCCGTCACGGGCGTCTGTCAGTGAGGGGGTCAACTGTTGTTCTGCTGGGGTTGAAAAGGAGAAAAAAGGCCGGAACTCAAGTGTGCAAGTATTTTTCTAGGCTGGCTCACATGTCTCCTGACGAAGCAGGGATTGGGTTACCTGTTGGCCAATCAATCGGGCTCTAAAAGGGGCAAGGGAGACAACCAATCAATGATTGTGCCATAAATAAATTCCAATACTGTTCAATCCTCCCATAGTATTCAGCATCATTCCACTGTTAATTTATCCATCTAATTAACCCTTATGCTGTGGTGAGTCATTGGTAAAACAATTTTTGAAAAAGGTCGAATGCAATGCTTTTTGCTTATTATTACAGTTTATTTTCGCTTCGAGTAAATAATTAAAATGTCAGAAATTATTTGAGATTTGACAAATGCTTTAAAATCTAGTTCATATGAAGAAGAGGGAGAAGAAGAAGGGGAAAAAGAAGGTGGTGGCGGTGGCGGAATATGGAAAGATATTAAAATGTGATTTTTTGCCCAGATTTTGAAATGACAAAAAAAACAAAAAAACCTTTCAACAAAAATCAGTGCAAATCTTTTTTTTTTTTAATAAATTTCCCCATATAAACTGTGGAGGATATTTGATTTGCCTTTTGCATGTGGCAAAATCATTTGGTTTCTAATTTCAAGTTCTCTTTTTCTTTTTTTCACTTTCTCTCTCTCTCTCATTCTTTCACCCTCTCTCTCTCTTTCTTTCACCCTCTCTCTCTCTTTCTTTCACCTTCTCTCTCTCTTTCTTTCACCCTCTCTCTCTCTTTCTTTCACACTCTCTCTCTCTTTCTTTCACCCTCTCTCTCTCTTTCTTTCACCCTATCTCTCTCTTTCTTTCACCCTCTCTCTCTCTTTCTTTCACACTCTCTCTCTCTTTCTTTCACCCTCTCTCTCTTTCTTTCACCCTCTCTCTCTTTCTTTCACCCTCTCTCTCTTTCTTTCACCTTCTCTCTCTCTTTCTTTCACCCTCTCTCTCTCATTCTTTCACCCTCTCTCTCTCATTCTTTCACCCTCTCTCTCTCATTCTTTCACCCTCTCTCTCTCTTTCTTTCACCCTCTCTCTCTCTCTTTCTTTCACCCTCTCTCTCTCTCTTTCTTTCACACTCTCTCTCTCTTTCTTTCACCCTCTCTCTGTTATACTTTCACCCTCTCTCTGTTATACTTGCACACCCTCTTTCTCATATTTTTTTACCATCTCTCTTTTTCACTCCCGTCTCTCTCTCTCTCCTTCTCGTTCTTCTGTAGCTTGATTCCTGGCATTAGTAGGGTTATTTTTAGACGACGGTATCGTCTTTGGGAATTGTCAAGAACCACGCTGACACTTAATATAGAAATGTTATTAAAATATGGTTATAAAAGTTATATTATTGCGAATGGAAGAAAATGGGATATGATATTAAGCAGTGTGCATGCATATTAAAATGGAAATAAATGAAAGATTGAGAGAAGAGAAGGATCACCAGTTAACAAGTGCTAACTAAATACATAAAAAGAGTTTTCTAAATGAAAAAAATCAGAAAAATGAAATTTTCTAACAAAATATTTTTATATCTTGTATAAGAATATAAAATGTAGTTTCAATCAGTAAATATTCATTTAGAAAAGTTCATGCAAACTCGTGTTTGGTAAAGAAAGTTCAGGAAGTAGATACGGGACTTAGAGGTGTGTATTATTTACTCCTCTCCAGGAGTTAGGCACAAGGCCAGTTTTATCCTACTCCCACAAGTAAGATGTGAGCCAAGGTCGGGTCGGAAAGTGGGGGTTGAAAAGCCAGCACCCGAGAAGGGAGCACTCTGACCATCAAAAATTGCATGGGCAGCCCCGTCGGCATTCCTCGGTAGGGGCGCCTCAAGCAGTAAGCAATAAACTTACTCCTCCCCAAAGAGGGGAGGCAAAGCCTGGGAGGGTGGACCTCCTAGAACTGCACAGGACAATCCCATATACCGACGTAAATCAAGTCCCGAAGGACAAGACAATACCAGTCTATGCGGTGCAGTATCCATCGGAACAGATACTACACTTTGATCTTGACCAAAAGGACTTAGAGGTGTGTATGTCATTATATTTATAGTGTGAGTAATATGCGTGTGGCATTGTGTAGGTGTGCGTCTACCTTTGTTCTGTGTGTGTGAGAAGTACTGCACTTCTGTTCGCTTAAGTCTTTTCGGTGTGAAAATATGTGTGGGTGAGGTCAAGGAAGCTGTACCTGCGTCTGAATGTTTTTTTTTCGCCCCCCCCCCCGTCAAAGGGCCGGAGAAAGGTGATCATACATTCTGGTCCTCTTCCAATGTTCACCTGCCTCTATCTGAATTCGTTTGTCAAGTTCCCCGTTTTTATTATTATTATTATCTTTAATTTGGCATAGGCTTGCTGACTCCATGTTTCAAAATGATGGTTAGCAACCGCATGTGAAAACTCTTACTTGCTTTTGGAAATGAAGATGAGAGGGTATCTAAACGAAACGTTGCAAGGAAGAGTGGCTATTCAAGCCAGTAGCTTTTTGGCGTTTGTTCGAATCGCGTCTACTTTTTTTTATCTCTCTAACTTCTGCTTTTTATTTTTACGTTGACAATTCAGAACAAGAAATGGTGTTGCATGTGAGAACCTTAAAATCGTTGCCGCAATTCACAGAATCGTCCTATAATTTGTGTCCCAAGTTCGACGCTTTGTTTTTATTTTAATTTTATAATTGTTGTTTCAAGAGATTGGGCGTTCATTATGCATTTTTGGCTGATTAAAATATCAGGTTTAGGAAGTTTTGCTCAATGAAGCTTGTCTTTCACTGTTAAAAATATTTAAATGTCGTGATTTTTTAATTTTTTTTTTGCATTTTTGTTGAAGAAAACTAACTTTGTCAGGTTTCGTACTTTTGTTTTGAAAAGTCGAGATTTTTAGGAAATACTTTATCGTCCCACTTGACATGGAAAAAACTTTGAAACGCGTTGAAATGTACCCGAGGTGATAATTGGACTTTATAAATATCGTCCGTTTCTTTTCTCTTCGTAGACAGAGATTTTGCTTTCGTTTATTATGTATTCCGACTCAGGTTGCTTTAAAATGTCTGTCCAAGAAGTTTGAACGTCGAACTCTTAGGAAGGGTTCTATCAGCCATCGCGATCGGTGGTTGGAAAGGTTTGTTATAATTGTTAAAGGAAACGATCTAGTTTTGGTTTCACTCAGAAAATGGGCGTTCATGGTGCATTGTTTTTTTTTTTTTTCGATGATTAAAATATCAGGTTTGGGATTTTTGCTCTATGATATTGGTGTACCAGGTATATGAGAATCCCCAGCTGTTGGTTCAGGGGATTCAGACAAAGCACTGAGAATGGAGACTAGAATTGCAGGTGTTTGAAGTTTTCTGAGGAATCTGCAATTTCGTTGAGTGATTCGGCCTTACTCATTAATCTTGAAACCATACAACTATGTCATGGGTATTTCAAGAAATTTCGTCCATTGGTGTTTTCTTGTTTGAAACGGCTATCACTCTGGTCGGGTTGAGCTGGTTTCTTCCTGACCACCACAACACACTTTTGCCGATCCTGAGTTAGGTAGCTCGTGAAATGTGCGGACCAAGGCTGCTTCAAGGAAAATAAGCTCTCTGCACCGTTCTAGAAAACTTTGCACACCTGCTTGGCTGGTGATACCAGATCAGGCTGCCCTGTGGCTCCCTGTAACGAAATTCACCTACATTGACGTTTTTTTTTGTTTTTTTTGTTTTTTTTTGTAAAACTTAATTATGTTCTACAAAACCAAAAACAAAAACAACAGCCCCTCTCCCTTTCTCCCTCCCCTTTTTTATTTTATTTTTAGAACTTGAAGCATAAATCTTTTACTATAATGACCAGATTCGGCATTAAATAACCCAAAAAGGGTTGATATGCCGTAAAACAAAACTACCAAACCAAACCGCACACCTGCTTGTATCCTATATTCCTACAAAGCCACCATTCGCCGATACACGGAGTATTGTTGTCACATCTGGGCTGGTGCACCAACCACTAGTCTCTCTCTCTCTCTCTCTCTCTTAGACAGGGTCCAAGAAAGAGTCTCTAATCTAATAGATCCCACACTGTTTACCAAGCTCCAGCCCCTGTCCCATCAGCGCAATATTGCATCCCTATGCTTGTTTTACAAATACTTTAATGGAATGTGTTTTGACGCACTTGCTGCTCTAGTGCCCCCTCGATGTAAATTCCCCTGACCAACCCGACAATCAGCTAAATCCCATCCTTTCACTGTAGAGGTCCTCAGATGCCGAAAGGCTTTCTACTCTAATAGCTTCTTTCCTCGAACTGCTAGCCTTTGGAATTCCCTCCCTGCTCCTTCTTTCCCTGATTTTACCAACATGCAGAAACTTAAATGTAATGTGAACAAACATCTTGCTGCATAACTCCTCGTTTAGGATGCTCCGATAAATATGGTCTCTAATTCATAGTGGGCCCCGTATGTCGCAGTAGCAATGTACCTTGTTTGAGGTGAATAAAAGTTTTTTAAAAAAAAAGGGACAAAGTAAGGGGTAAACTGGAGTTACGAGACTTCCAGAAGTAAACCCAAGGTCCAATTTCTACTCTCCTGATATGCCATAAAGCCAAACCAACCAAACCATTAATTCCATTAATTTTTTTATATTTCCAAAGGGAAAATGCGAGACGAAAGTGTGCTTCAATACAAATAAGCTTCTTAACTCTTAATTAGAGAGATAAGATAATGTCTTGTTGACTTGAACTGTTTAAAAGTAGGCTTGAATCACACTTCAAATTAAACCTTCTGGCTTGTTTACAAATGCGTTCAAGCAACTACAGAAGAGGCTCCGTCTGTCGGTTACTTAATGTTAAAATAGTATTTTCTTTGGTCTGTCACACATCTGTTTGAAATAGGATTTTCTTTGGTCAAACACACATCTGTTTGAAATAGGATTTCTTTGGTCTGACACACATCTGTTTGAAATAGGATTTTCTTTGGTCTAACACATCTGTTTGAAATAAGATTTCTTTGGTCTGTCACACATCTGTTTGAAATAGGATTTCTTTGGTCTGTCACACATCTGTTTGAAATAGTATTTTCTTTGGTCTTTCACACATCTGTTTGAAATAGGATTTTCTTTGGTCTGTCACACATCTGTTTGAAATAGGATTTTCTTTGGTCTGTCACACATCTGTTTGAAATAGTATTTTCTTTGGTCTGTCACACATCTGTTTGAAATAGTATTTTCTTTGGTCTGTCACACATCTGTTTGAAATAGGATTTTCTTTGGTCTGTCAAACTTTAGTTTGAAATAGTATTTTCTTTGGTCTGTCACGCATCAGTTTGAAATAGTATTTTCTTTGGTCTGTCACGCATCAGTTTGAAATAGTATTTTCTTTGGTCTGTCACGCATCAGTTTGAAATAAGATTTTCTTTTGTTTGTCACGCATCAGTTTGAAATAGGATTTTCTTTGGTCTGTCATACTTTAGATTGAAATAGGATTTTCTCTGGTCTGTCACGCATCAGTTTCAAATAGTATTTTCTTTGGTCTGTCACACATCAGTTTGAAATAGTATTTTCTTTGATCTGTCATACTTTAGATTGAAATAGGATTTTCTTTGGTTTGTCACGCATCAGTTTGAAATAGGATTTTCTTTGGTCTGTCACACTTCAATTTGAAATGACATTTTGTTCAGAAATACGCAGATCGAAGGGGCATATTGTTTAAGAATATTCGTTTTGTTTTGTTTATTTCTCTCCTTTTCATCATCATCATCTTATCATCAGCTTATCATCATCTTATCATTATCATCTTATCGTCATCATCATCATCATCTTATCATGCCAATACTAGACCCACCTTCTGCATAAAGCTTACAGTCCATCAAATCTTGGTCATTACAAGTTGGTCCATCACTGCAGTCACTGAGGATGTGTTCTGTTGTCTATCTGAGATTTCTACAAGGGCAGTTTACTGGTCATCACCTGTGGAGGTTGCTGCCTCTCATGCCAACCTCTGCTCTTGCTCGGTTCAGAGTCACCCAGTCCTTCTGTCGGTTCCACGTGGGAGGTGTTCTCTGTGTTCTTGGATAGCTTTGTTCAAGTAGTCATTCCAATCATTCTAATCATTCCAATCATTCCATCTGTCAATACGGTAGTTCTGTGACCGTATAAGGTCAAGGCTCTTTTTGGTCATCAAACTGCTTCTTGATTTCAATCTGCCTCTTGGTTGTTCATGACCAGGTAGGGAGCAAGTAGCAAAGCTTCACTTTGTGCTGCCACTGTTAATCCTGACGAAACTGATTGCAGCACTTTATCCATTACTTGTGCTCTCATATGAAATGCAAAAAAATCCCTTGATAAGAATCTTCATTGCAAAACTTATGTTTGTTTGTAATTTTTAAATTCTAAACAATTCTGCTGAATAATCATTGAAAATCCTGAATGAAGCGAGTTAGGCACACGTACGTTCACCTTTATTATTTTTAATTAATGTTCCAAGTATTTCAAATAACGAAATTTAGAAAGCAATAGCGAGCTGGTAGAGCCAGCTAGTATAGATACATATATATATATATATATATATATATATATATATATATATATACATATATATATATATATACATATATATATATACATATATATATATACATATATATATACATATATACATATATATATATATATATATACATATATATATATATACATATATATATATATATATACATATATATATATATATACATATATATATATATATATATACATATATATATATATATATACATATATATATATATATACATATATATATATATATACATATATATATATATACATATATATACATATATATATACATATATATATATATACATATATATATACATATACATATATATATACATATATATATATACATATATATATATACATATATATATATATACATATACATATATATATACATATATATATACATATACATATATATATACATATACATATATATATATATATATACATATATATATATACATATATATACATATATATATATATATATATATACATATATATATATATATATATATACATATATATACATATACATACATATACATATATATATATATAATGAGATTTAAATTTTACTACAGCCGTTTCAGTGCGCTACACTACAAATCGGACATATAAAAAAAAAAAAAACAGTATCTTCATAACACCTGGAGATGGCATTTTGATCACAGATGTGTAGGTCGAACAGGCGTATCTTTTAAGAATATCCGTTTTTTCCTGTTCATTGCTCTCATATTAAACGCAGACACATCGCTTGATCAGAATCTTCGTTGCAAAGATTCTTGCTTCTACATCTTTCCTTTTACTTTTTTCAATTCTAAAGTATTCTGGTGAATAATCATCGCAAATCCTGAATGTTTCCGGTGCCGAAACCGTTTTATTCAGAAACTTCTCATTTTTTGAAAATATCGGAAACATCTTCCGAATGGCCAGCAGCAAACGGCGGTAGCACATTTATCGAAAAGAATCGTTGCAACCTTTTTCTGCAAGAAATGTGTTTTTAGTTAACAAAAAAAATTTCGCAAGAACTGAAAAGAAACTTGTTAAATTAAATTTTCATCGTGTACAACTTCATGAGATGTCTCTTGGGAATGCTTTTTATATTTCGGTGTGGCACAGATAAATCTGGAAAACATTAATGGATAATAAAAACAGCGTTTCTTACATAACAAAAACTTGAAGAATACCTGTCCCAGGATGGGTAAAATTTATTTCCAAAACAGAATTTCAGGATTTGCTGAAAACGCTACATTTGCCCAGAATAGAGGTTATCTTAAGGATTAATTGATTACGCTGGTATGGTCATGTAGACCTTGATACACTCTATGCAAAATAGTAAAAAGGGTTATAGTCTCGCAATAATGAGTGTAGAAATAACCGAAACGGGTTAATATGCCGTAAAATAGTTCCACCTCTCCCAAAACAAAAAAAGTGAGTCTTCATTTTCTGTAATTCTATGAGTTTGTCACCCAGGCAATGCCAGTTACTCGTACTAGTTTAAAATAAAGTTGGGCTTAATTAAAAGAGAAATAGTTAATATTACAACGGCATAATTAATTAGTATTCTAATAATTAATCTGTTAATTCGCTTTTACGTTAATTATTATTGTGGCTTGTAGCAACTTAACTGAGTGAGGAGCGTCTTAAAATGGAGCTTACATTTGTGTTTTAATATTTCTGATTATAAATGTCATTTTGAGAAAATAATTCTTACCCTCCTGGCAATCTTGCACCACATTCTGGCATCAGTTCAACTGAATTACCTCCCTTAGTGTGACATGCATGGGTTATATATATATATATATATATTATAATATAAAATGAAGTAATAAAATAAGGTGTCAATCAAATTTTATTAGAATTCAAAGTTCAAGCAAAGTATCCTTAAGTCCTTAGCTCATGAGTTTTCAAAGATAATTCTTCTCTTCAGAGGACCATTACCGCAGTTATACTACTACAGGTAATAAAATTACGCTTTGAAAATATATAAAATTATATATAAAAATACATAACATCAAACATATCAATCCAAAAACATACTTTTTGTTGAATCCATACAGCCCATCCAGGTCATACAAGTTGAGAAGCATAATCAGGAAAGACATTACTCCAGGTTACAAACAGCAGTCCATATACGTGAAATTGAAGGGGCCGGCAAAGTTATCCAGTCGCGAAATGTGTCCATATTCAATGTTAATGATAAATAAATCAATCAAAATAATACAAAAAGTCCAATCAAAGTTCCGAAATCCCTGCATGTGCAACCCAATTTCGGAAAAACATTAAATTTGAAAAACATTATTAAAAATGGAGTGAAAAAAGTTCGTGTAAAAAAGATATGGCGTTTGTCCAGATGGTAATTGTCCGTTGACAAAGTGTCCAATGAAAAGGAGATTTTGATAAAGAAGAAAAAGTTTTTCGTAGAAGCAGTATGGAAAAAGCAGCCAACTTATCTATCTGTATAATTCCTTTGATGATAAGATTTCGATCTTTGAAAAGCCTTGGCTTAAGGAAAGAATAATAAACATTAGTTTATTACAGAATATACCTTGCATTGAACAATCGAAGTTTGAAATAAATCTGGGCATTCGTACATGTTTATCACTCTTATTTCTTCTATCTTTATAATTGCTCTGTCTCGTATATTGAGCTTAAACCATTTCACTATAGGTTCTATCTACTAAAAGTTTACTTTTAGTTTGTATTTGATTCTGTATATATATATATATATATATATATATATATATATCGAAACGGAGGCACAATGCGTATTAATATATTAGAGATATAAACATTTTTTAAATAAATCAATATGTGTCGCTTGCATTTTTTTATGTTGAAAAAGGTCACATGACGCAGTATTCGTAAATGGTGTCTTCAATCATAAGCATAACACATAATGTAAAGCAGTATAACTCTTATTTTAAATTTAAGAATATGATGGGAGTTGTCTACCTTACAATTAAACTCTCTCTCTGTATAAGTTTTAAAATGTGCAACCAAATTAAAAAATTTTTTTTTTCATATTTTCAGGTGTAAAATGATGGTTATCTAGCTTAGATAACGACAATTTTTTCACTAATGGGTCACTGCTTATCAAGGCCCAGGAGCCACTCGAGGATAAGGGTTAAAGAGATTTTCAGTTGAACAATGAACGCCACCATGGAATCAAATGGATAGAATGGGCAGAAGATTACTTAAGAAGAATTTATTATCCAGGAGGACGCCTCAACAAGTATTTGTTTACATTAGACTTGAAGACAATCATGTTGTAGTTGGTTGGGAAGCAGACTCGTGGTATTTAGTTACACATGCGATGTTCTAAGAAAGAAACCTTGTTCATGGAAGTTCCATTTTGTTTTTGCTATAGAGAGGTAGAAAGGAAAGTTTTTTTTTTGCTGTGGTTGTAGCTAGACGAGTTCTTGCTGTGAATGTTTTGCTGGGGCTCTGTCGAAACTATACTCTTGTTCTGGTCATTTGTTCATTCATTTCGTATGAATCAGATGATTCTGTGGTTGGCATTGGTTTCCCTGATATTTTTCTAGTTAGAATCCTTTCTAGAAAGACATTGGATACTTAGAGAAGGGACCACGTGAAGGTTGCCAACATCCTAAGTGAAAGTGTTTCTGTGGAACGAACTGGATTCGAACTTGGCACACCTAGGTTGTTAGTCCGTGTTGTTAACCACTTAGCCACCGCCACCTCCCTTTGTTTTGGTAGTGACGTAAAAAAGGAAGTACGTGATGAAAAAAAGAAGAGTGATAAACTCTCTTAGGTTTTTGGTCTGTGAAGGAAAAAAAATTATATAAGTTAGCAGAATTAATACACGGTATTTATTATTTTTCAAATTATAAACTAGCAGGATAACTCGACGTTGCTCGGGATTGAATCAGGATCACTACTCTGTACTTTTTCATTCTGCTCATAACACCATATCATTTTCTTTTCTTCCCATTCTGGGAATTAATTTCACCCATCTTCGGATGTGTATCTTTATAAATTACAAAATTTTACAATGTTTTTATTTTTAATTAAAGAAATTTCTTTTCAGAGGAAATCATGTGATTAATCATTTTCAAGACTGTCATGCGATTCCCGCCAAACTGATTGTGATTTTATGAGGTCGTCACATTGAAAGCTTCACCTGTTTTTGCTGATTTCTGAAGATTGTTGCCATATTGTCTCGAGGCTCGAGTCATATAGCAATTTAATGATAGCGAATTTGCTAGTTTTCCTTCACCTACCCAGCTCTGTATATAACCCACCACCGATGCTGATTTCTCGATGGCATAACCATTATTACCACATTTCTGCACTACTATTGAGCGATGACGGGAGATACTGGTAGATGGATAGATCAGATAGCACATTGTCAACTCGAATCTTTAACGATTCTCTTCATGTAATAGAATCGCTCTCCAAATGTCACTTTGTTATTAAGTGAGTAAGTTAGAAGGGTAAGTTAGATATATCTTAAGTTAGATATATCTTGAGTTAGATATATCTTGAGTTAGATATACCTTGAGTTAGATATACCTTGAGTTAGATATACCTTGAGTTAGATATACCTTGAGTTAGATATACCTTGAGTTAGATATACCTTGAGTTAGATATACCTTGAGTTAGATATACCTTGAGTTAGATATATCTTACGTTTTCACTTACTAATGCGTGTATAAACCATTATACATGCGTGTCGGCGTCGGGAACCCAGGTTCTTGCTTTTCTGTGGATACAATCACTCGGACGCCGATGTTTTGTTTTCAATAAAGGTTTATTACAAAGAGAAGAACAGTCATAAAAAAAAATCACAAAGATGAGCCACTTGCATACACGTGCGAGAGAGAAAGACAGAAAGATAGACGGATTGCTTGCCTTGTTACATTTCGTTACATTGTGCGAGACAAAACAATCTCCACATGGTTTCATCTGCTTCCATTCTGGGTTCACCTATGACCCTTAGGTGTCACTAAGACTTTTCCATTCAAACATAGCCCCTGTTATGTTACGTATATTGATAAGCTTCCAGGTTCCATGACAGACGTTTGGTGTCTGTAAATTAACAGCAACTGCACAGAAGATTAATTAATAATTATATCAGTTGTTTTGTGTACTGGAACATTTGTAAATAAGCTTTCAACGTGAAGCGAATTGGTAATTTTATTATCTGTTTTTTTTTTTGGGGGGGGGGGGGGGGGTTTGGAGTATCTGTATGAGTTCATGGCTGGATTTTACACTGTATTTACTTGCTAAATTAAATAAGGAGTTATTAGGTCATTGTTTTGGTTAATCAGTATATGGGGTTAGTGACTTGAGAAATTATGGGATGGGGAGGAAGTTAGGTTTATGGATTTTTACGGTACCTTATAGGTAACCAGGTTTATAATCCACAATTATTTTAGGGAGTTTAAGGTTATCGTTTACGGCATTATTGGCTGTAATGTTTGTTTACATGTGTCTTAAGTTGATCAATTGGGTTTCTTTTAGCTTATATATATATATAATCAGGCCCGGCGGGACAGTTATAAAAGTGGGGAGGGTCTCTCCTAAAAAGTGGGGAGGCCGGTTAAACACATGCATATATAACTTCATTATTGATGACTGTAAAGTGGGGGGGGGCAAGTAAAAATAGTGGAGGGGCTTGAGCCCTGCCCCCCCCCCCGGTGCCGCCGTCCATGTATATATATATATATATATATATACACTAGCAGGAAGACCCAGGATTGAATGAGGGTCACTACTATGTACTTTTTCAATATGTTCATAACACTGTATTACCTTCTTTGTTTTAACTGCCCCTTCCTCTCGTTTCTCCCCCTCGAAAAAACCTGAAATGTTGGAAAGCTCTCTGGATTAGTGTCTTATACATATGGTTTAATTTTTTAAAAAAATCATTTATACGTATTCAAAGTTTTAAGGGAGAACTGTCTTCATGTGTAACTTAGAGGTGGAGGGCACGTAGATATTCGGAACATAGAACATAATGTAGAGATTCGGGACCACTTCCATTTTATAATTTTATGCATATGATATACATTTCATTAAAATAGGATAAATCTGAAGTTTTAAAGGAGGTTTGACCCCCCCCCCCCGTGTTAGGAGGGCACTTAAAGATTTGGGACCACTTCTATTGTCTTCTCCAAAAAATTGTATACATACGATTTAATTTTCATCATAAAAATAAGATATATTTAAAGTTTTAAGCGGGTTATGCCCTCATAGCCCCCTTAGGGTTGCCCTTAGAGATTTGGGAATACTTCCATTGTCTTCCCCATGAAATTTTACATGAGAATACACTTTTAGATGTTATGTAGATTCTCTAACATTTCTTTATATAAGGAACACAAACATCATACACACAAACACAACTGAGCTGTTAAACCTGGCATAGTGATATGGGATAAGAGGAAGAAAGTAGCAACCCTAGTTGAAGTCAGTGCCCCTAATGATGCTGGCTTAAACAGAGCTGAAAGGGAAAAGATTACTAAATATCAAGGTTTTATGTACGATATCAAAAGAAACTGGAATCTTAGGAAGATCTCCATTGTACCAGTAATCATAGGTACAGCCGGGTTCATGAAAAAGAATTTTTTTAAACTACCTGGTAAATATACCCGGTGAACAAAGTGCAAGAGAGATACAAACAATTGCGTTTTTCTGAGTTGTAATTGAACCAAAACGTATAAACATGAAGACATAACAGTTAGGAGGGCACTTTGAGATTCTAGGTCTCTTCCCCAAAATATTTTATACATATGACTTAACTTTCATCATAAAAATAGGATATATTTAAAGTTTTAAGTGGGTTATGCCCTCATAGGACTCTTAGAGATTTGGGAATACTTCCATTGTCTTACCTGATAAATTTTACATATAAATGCACTTTTAGATTTTATGTAGATTCTCTAACCTTTCTTTATATAGGAACACACAAATATCACACACATATTGAATTTTATATATATATATATATATATATATATATATATATATATATATATATATTACTTTTTCATGTATCCACGTAAAATTTTATAAGGAGATATAATTTTTTATGTATCAATTTTCAGTATTTACTTCAACAGTGCTCGATACGTAAGTAGAGCTAGGTAGTAAGCTATGAAAATATATTTATGGCAATTAAGCTACACAGAGGCTCCCGCGTTTCATCCTCGGGGGGAATCTTCAGGCATTTTAGATTGAAGATTCCCCCGGGGATGAAACGCGGGAGCCTCTGTGTAGCTTAATTGCCATACATATATTTTCATAGCTTACTATATAAAGATATATATATATATATATATATAAAGATATATATATATATATGGTAAGTAAATATAGACTAAGAAATATTCAAATGGATGTTTTTGTTTTACAATTTCGAGAGGATTAAAACAGAACTGATTTGTTAATCTCGTAACATAATTTTGACTCTTTCTTGTCTCTAGTTCTATTCGATCAATATCGTCAGACATCATCCATTACATACACAACTAACGTCGTAATATCCATTATTATCACTGATTGCCTATCCGTTTCTGCATGCCGGGTGTTAGGTGGTGGTTAGCATCGCTGTCAGATGTGTTGCAGGTAGAACGATCTATGCAAGCGATTCTTGACAGATAGGCAGTTAACGAGACGGGGAGGTGTAGAACTGGTTCATTAACACATGCAAAATTGCAGAGCGTGATTTTGAATAGCGATTTCTTAATTTGTAAACCGTTTCCGTCACTTTGCCAAAGTCACTTTCTGTAAATCTATGTGATAATCGCCCTGTTCCTATGTTGTATCCCCAATTACTCCCGATTTCGAAGTATTGACTCCACAAGATGCCAAGAGAGATTGGTTTAAGTAATATATGTCTAATGCTGCTAAGTTTAAAATTAATGTCCGATACTATTAAGTTTTAAATTTATGTCTGATTTCCCTAAAGTTTTAGATTGATGTCTGATGCCACTAAAGTTTTAAATTGACGTCGGATGCCACTAAAGTTTTAAATTGACGTCAGATGCCACTAAAGTTTTAAATTGACGGCGGATGCCACTAAAGTTTTAATTTGACGTCGGATGCCACTAAAGTTTTATATTGATGTCGGATGCCACAAAAAGTTTTAAATTGACGTTGGATGCCACTAAGGTTTTAAATTGACGGCGGATGCCACTAAAGTTTTAATTTGACAGCGGATGCCACTAAAGTTTTAATTTGACGGCGGATGCCACTAAAGTTTTAATTTGACGTCGGATGCCACTAAAGTTTTATATTGATGTCGGATGCCACTAAAGTTTTAATTTGACGGCGGATGCCACTAAAGTTTTAAATTTGACGGCGGATGCCACTAAAGTTTTAATTTGACGTCGGATGCCACTAAAGTTTTAAATTGACGTCGGATGCCACTAAAGTTTTAAATTGACGTCAGATGCCACTAAAGTTTTAAATTGACGGCGGATGCCACTAAAGTTTTAATTTGACAGCGGATGCCACTAAAGTTTTAATTTGACGGCGGATGCCACTAAAGTTTTAAATTTGACGGCGGATGCCACTAAAGTTTTAATTTGACGTCGGATGCCACTAAAGCTTTAATTTGACGTTGGATGCCACTAAAGTTTTAAATTGACGTCAGATGCCACTAAAGCTTTAAATTGACGTTGGATGCCACTAAAGCTTTAATTTGACGTCAGATGCCACTAAAGCTTTAAATTGACGTCTGATGCCACTAAAGTTTTAAATTGATGTCTGATGCCACTAAAGTTTTAAATTGATGTCTGATGCCACTAAAGCTTTAATTTGACGTTGGATGCCACTAAAGTTTTAAATTGACGTCTGATGCCACTAAAGTTTTAAATTGATGTCTGATGCCACTAAAGTTTTAAATTGACGTCAGATTCCACTAAAGTTTTAAATTGACGTCAGATTCCACTAAATTTTTAAATTGATGAATAAACCTGTTTCTATGTTTTTGTCACCCATTCATTACTGATTATTTGGAAATCATTTGGAAATTAAATGCTTCGTGAAATTTAATTAATATATGTCTGATATCACTAAACTATGTCATGATGGACATGCCGTTGCCTCGGATGATAGCAAGGTAGATGCGCTGTAACATCCAAGCTGTCTGTCGGGGCTTATTCCTCCAAGTAGCTAACATCTGTGTAATGCCTCATATTAATTTGACAGTATCGGGACTGTGGGCTTGTAACGTTTCAACTGCAATTGGCTGAAAAATTAAATGGTCGGTTAGGAAGCTGTACTTGTCATTTTTTTCTTTCTTTATTGGGCCACCTGACCTGTAGTGCCGGAATTTATAGCAGGCACCGCATTTCTTGGCAGGTTGAAACGGTTAGTTAGGGAGCTGTATGTGTCATTTTTTTCTTTCTTTATTGGGCCACCTGAGCAGTAGTGCCGGAATTTATAGCAGGTACTGCAATTCTTGGCAGGTTGAAACGGTTAGTTAGGGAGCTGTATGTGTCATTTTTTTCTTTCTTTATTGGGCCACCTGAGCAGTAGTGCCGGAATTTATAGCAGGTACTGCAATTCTTGGCAGTGTGAAACGGTTAGTTAGGGAGCTGTATGTGTCATTTATACCTGGATTTTTACGACAAAATGAAACTATCATCTAAATTTCTTATAATTCATAGGATTTGGAAAGGTAACAAAAAAATTATTTTCATTTTTAAATTTCTTTTTCTTTTTCCTACCCTACTTCCCAACCCTATAAACGCTGCAAACTGCCTACCACAACCTAGTCCTTAGTCTAACCTTAACATATATCCAATAATGAGGCCCTAATTTGGGAGCTTTGAATAGAGCGGAGGTGACCCTTAGTTGCAATAGCTCCCGGTTTCGTTATCACCATGAATGATAGCACCTGTCTGGGTCCAATCTATGCTTACAAGAAAAATTAATCGTTGCTTTTTATATACTGACTAGTAGAATACCCATCACAGGACGGATAATAAATAGTTTTAAATTTTAATGTTTTTTATTCTTTGGCGGGTATACTATGCTTTTGGTGGCACCTCCCTAAACGGTAAAGTTTACAAAAAAAAATAATGTGCTCACCTAACTCACCATGTTTCCTAGAATACATATTCTATAATTCATAATGATCAGTTTAGGATTGTACCAAGCACATACATATTATTGAACGAGCACGTGCATGCACTAATCCTTTTAAAAATGTATTATTTAATATAACTCAAAATTTGATGTAGAGCAATTCTTTTCTCTATTAAATTTTTTGTATCTAAATTAAAAAAAAAAGAAGTTTTTTAGAGTGTCTGTGAGTTTGGGTTGGCGAACCCCTAAATCGTAACGTTTTCAAAAATATAATGTGCCCATATTACTCACCATGTTGCTGGGAATATATATTCCAAAATTTATGATGATCGGTTCATTAGTTTAGGAAATTATCTTGTACAACGAAATATATTACTTAACGTTATATATATTGTTGTGGTCTTGTAGGCCGATAACAATGAAGACAAACACAGTGGTATAATTAGCAAAAGTGTATCAACAGAAGTATGTTACAGGAGTACGCGTAATGCCCTTCGGGCAATAACTGCCACACTTGGCTGCTGCTTAGATGTTACTGTATTCATTGTGTCTGGGTAAGTTCATTTATTCCTAAAATAGGTAGATCAGCTTATTTCATAAGATATATGCACCTCCTACATGTTGAAATTTACAAAAATAAATAATGTGCCCATGTTACTCACTGTGTTTAATTCTTGGCCTTTTGGCTAAGATCAACGTGTAGTATCTGTTCCGATGGATACTGCACCCCATAGACTGGTATTGTCTTGGCCTTCGGGGCTTGATTTACGCCGGTCTATGGGTCTGTCCTGTGCAGTTCTAGGAGGTCCACCCTCCCAGGCTTCGCCTCCCCTCTTTGGGGAGGAGTAAGTTTATTGCTTACTGCCTGAGGCACCCCTACCTGGGAATGCCGACGGGGCTGCCCAGGCAATTTTTAAACCCCACTTTCCCGACCTTGGGTCACATCTTACTTGTGTGAGTAAGATAAAAACTGGCCTTGTGCCTAACTCCTGGAGAGGAGTAAATCAATACTGACTGTGTTGCCTTGAATATATATTGCAAAATTCATAATGATCTGTTCATTAGTTTAGGAGATTATTCTGTACATAGAAATATATGTTTAAATATATACACATACCTAACTTTATATAGAGATGAGTCACCACTTATCAAGGCTCAAATCAACTCGAGGATAAGGGTTAATGAGATAGATGGATTGTCAGTCGAATGATGAAGAATATTATAAGATGATTGAAAATGATGGATGAAATGAACAAAATTTAATTACTCATGAGAACGGTTTATGATAAGTATTTGTTGACATTTGATTTGAAGATAACCATGTTGTAGCCCGTAGGGAAGCAATCTGGTGGTAACGTGTTCCACAGATGTGAAGTTCTTGGGAAGAAACTCTGTTGTGACTCAGAATGATAGTTTATGTCGTAGTTCCATTTGTAGATTGATTGCTTACAAGAGAAATTAATATTTTTTTGTATACACTAATGAGTCACCACTTATGAAGGCT
>OY744546.1:18043283-18098283 GCA_963556195.1 Sepiola atlantica
TTTTAGCATTTAAAAGCAGGGAATGTCCTTTTATTTTATAAAAATGATATGAATTAAAGAAATCTTCCAATTGAAAATTTGTCCCCCCCCCTCATTTTCAGTATCTGCTTTTGTAAACTACCTTTTAACGTTATGAATTAAACAGTAATATTTGAATACCTAAAAAAATGATTTTTTCTGTTATTAGTGAAAATATAACAAGCAAAGAAATAAGGAAAAACCTAACACTATTTTAATGAAGCTTAATATAGAGAGTCAAATTGCTCCATATAAGACCCCTTAGACAAAAATGCTGGTTTCAATTTCTGACTCAAAACTTTGGCTGTAATGTGTTGATGCCTTGCTTCAAAACCATATACAGTTTGTGAAGCTTCTGTTATTAACTTAACTGCCCGTTCCACACCCTGAGAATGTGAGGGCAAATCTGGCAAGTCAAGCTTGGTTCCATTCATCAACGATTCTCGAAGTTCAGATTCAGTAAAATCTTCCGTCATTGGTGGTTCAAAAATGCCGCATAATTTTAAATCTATTAATTGTGTCCAATGTGTGGCATTAAAATTAATAGGTAGTATTCTTTTTAATCTTTTTCTGGTTGACTCCTCACTCCTGAAAGAACAAATTAATTAATTGAATTATTAAAAAATTCCAATCTGTACTGCTTTAATAATTATGGTGAAATTAGATAAAATCTTTAAAAATCATTCTATAAATTGGAATAAATAATTGAGTCAGAGATATATGAATAAATATTACTTACCTAATGGCCAAAATTCTTTTTAAAGCTTCTTCTCTTACTTCAATCTCCTCAGATTTAACCATGGAATATAGAAAGTTTTCAGGCAGTAAACAAAATGTATTACCTTGTATGTTTCTAAATGTGATATCTTGGATTTCCTGAGGCTTCTCCTTAATCCTCTGGGTCATATTAAAAATGTGCACTTACTGATTGTGGAATTTACTATTTCTTTTAATTTCAAACCAAAAAGTCGCATACACATTTACAATAAAATTTACTACATAGTGTAGTTTTGTTGTGTGCCTTTGTGGGTATGCACCACGAGTCCATAAACACATAAGCCTGATGGCCAAAGTTAACCATCTTGCTTGGTTTAAAGGACCAATTTTCCAGGAGGCATATCTAGAGTCAACCTTACCTCTAGAAATACCTACTGTGTATTCATAAAGGAGTCTTTGGTCAGAACTAAGATCATGTATTTCATCAATTTTAAAAATTGACTCCAGAGGATTGCTAATAGTGGAAAATGATATTTGGGGTAAATCATATCAATCATTTGAGCATAATTTCCCCAGAGGGCTACTGAATGTTGTAGGGCCCTTTGCGCAACCATCTATGTTTTTAAAAAGGGCTCTGAAAGGTAGTTCATTATGATGCAAAGAGCAACCAATTGTGTGAAGAGTTTTAAAAAGTTTTTTTTCTAAAATTGCAACCATTCCACCATCGCAACTTGTGTTGGTATTAGTGTTGTCAACAAGTATAGCCTTGATACTGTTCTCACTGTGGAATTCATGCAAAACATCCACCACTTGATCTGCATGAACAGCACCTGTTGCACCACTATTCGGAAGAACTCTATGTGTCAGATATTTACTTTCACATGGTGTTTCTTTTGTAAAAGTTAAATGGTGTTCTGGTCCCTTAGTTTTTTTCATAATTCTCTGTCTATTTTCATCCACAATTTCCTTATACGTCAATGTGTCCTTATCCATTCTCCCATCAACTCCAATACATATATTTTAGGTGGGGTAAAAACTCCTGGCTGAAATAGTTTTATTTATCTACCTCCAACAAGGTAAGATGTGACACAAGGTCAGGAAAGTGGGATTAGATAACCCTGCGCTATAGAGGTGAGCACTCTGGCCATTAAAAAATTGACTGGGCAGCCCCGTCGGCATTCCCCTGTAGGGGCGCCTCAGACAGTTAGCAATAAACTTACTCCTCCCCAAAGAGGAAAGGCAAAGCCTGGGAGGATGCACCTCCTAGAATTGCACAGGACGGACAAGCCCCAATAGACGGGCGTAAATCCAGACCCAAAGGCCCGGACGATACCGGTTTATTTGGTAGGGGTAAAAACCCCTGGCTGAACTAGATTTTATTTATCTACCCCCAACAAGGTAAGATTGACAAAAGGTCAGGAAAGTGGGATGAGAAAGCCAGTGCTCGAGAGGTGAGCACTCTGGCCATTTAAAAATTGCCTGGGCAGCTTCGTCGGCATTCCCCGGTAGGGCCGCCTCAGACAGTAAGCAATAAACTTACTCCTCCCCAAAGAGGGAAGGCAAAACCTGGGAGATGCACCTCCTAGAACTGCACAGGACGGACAAGCCCCAATAGACGGGCGTGAATCCAGACCCAAACGATACCGGTTTATTTGGTGGGGTAAAACCCCCTGGTTGAACTAGTTTTTATTTATCTAACTCCCACAAGGTAAGGTGTGACAAAAGGTCGGGAAAGTGGGATTAGATAAGCCAGCGCTCGACAATTCAATATATATGTGTGATAATTAAACAGACAATCAACACGGGAAGTCAAATTCGCCCGATGAATTTTCAACCGGTGAATACCATAAAAAATATCCAATAAATAAAACGCCTATGTAAACAAATAATTATTTATATATAACCTTAAATATCATAGTGTTTTATTCCTTTTTAATTTGAATATGTACATTTAATTTCTTAAGAAAAATAATAATAAACTTTAAAATATTTATTATTAAGTAATGTATTACTTTTTTTTGTTAAAACCCGGGTTTAATTTAAGGCGACACATCTGCCGGTGAAATCTCGGCAGTGAGAAAAAATCTCGATTTATTTGATCTTAAAGTTGCAATGCTCAAATAAATACAAAATTTTGAAGAAAAATATTTCTTGTGGTAACTTTTGACATTATTTGGCAACTTTCTTCGAGTGCGATAATTTACAGTTTCAAAATCGACCTCCCCTAATATATATATATTCTCTCTCTCTCTTTCTCTCTATATATATATATGTATTCTCTCTCTCTCTTTCTATATATATATATATATGTATTCTCTCTCTCTCTTTCTATATATATATTCTCTCTCTCTCTTTCTCTCTCTCTCTCTCTCTCTATATATATATATTCTCTCTCTCTCTCTCTATATATATATATATTCTATATCGATAAAATTATGTTGGCTGGATTTTCATAGTTCAACCTAAAGTTTAAGCTAATAAATCGTACTTCGTCTCAGACTAGCAAATTTTATACTGTGCTATTGGAAATATAATATCGTAATTCACTAAAGTTTATTTTTAAAAATTACTTACTCCGGCCCAGACAATTAATATTATGAAATATTTTTAGCTAATCACTTAAAAAAAAAATCAAAACGAGCAAGGGCAATAACTCCTATTTATAAGTTACAAGTTGTCTCCCTTATAAGTAAAATTAATTAATTTTTTTTTTGCTGTCCAAGCGAAAATAAAGATACAAACTTCACTGGATCCAAGGCAATGCCGGGTAGGTACAGGTACTGATATATATATATATATATATATATATATATATATATATATATATATATATATATATTTATAGCATTAAACCAATGGAAGAATTTTAATAGATTTTTCGGTTTTTGTTAGTGACTACATAATAACAAAAGTTGTTTGAAATATTGTTAAATATCCAGGCCGGGTGTACTGAAAAGGTCATTTGACAGTAGGTGCACTTGGAATGGGCATGCACCTGACCGGAAGAAAATAACATAATATGATTGATTGTCAAAAATTAAATAATCGTTTGTTGAAGTCAGGCATTTGACCGGGAAACCAAATATGGTAAATTATAAAAATAAGATAATTGTGTATTGAAACCAACTGCAAACAGTTAGTGGCAGAAGGAAACACTTGGTTGCCGAATAAAATGCCCTGGGGCATGGCAACATTGACAGCAAAGTCTCAGAGTAGGCATTTGCAGATGGAGGCAGAAGGTCATGGATTGTTATATAATAACCCGGAATTGATATCAGCAGTCGAATTCCTGTGCATGCATCTTCCTTCCTCACTAACCTACACTTCTTCACCGCCACCGACAATAAATTGTATTTTCATTCTTTTAAGTACAGCAGAAATATTACAATATATCACTCAAAAAAAAAAGAAAGAAACAACATTTATTTGTGCTTCCTATTGTCCCCCAAAAAGACAGAGTTTAAAAATAAAAAAGTGAGTTGCAGTTTTCTGGGTTTTTTAAATTTATTTTTATTTCTTTCAAAAGCAAATATATATATATATATATAAATATTAATTATTTATTACCTACAGACATCGATGTTTCATGCTAACGCAATCTTCAGTGCAGGAAGTTAATTCTCAACGGTCGGCGGGCTCGAACTCCGATCACATATCGCCACTGATTCGTAGTCAAGAGCTTTAACCCCTCGGCCATAGGAAATTAGCTAATAATTAAAGAGGAATTTAACTTTGTAAATAGCGAGTCGGCGGCTAATTTACACGAGCAGTGAAAGTGATCAACAAACTGCGTTTGGGTCTTGCATGAAGCTATTTGTACTGCTTGTTATTAAACTCACTCAGTGTGCCCAGCCTTTAGTAAAGAGGCTGATAATAATATTTATAAATAAATATTAATTATCTATTACCTACAGACATCGATGTTTCATGCTAACGCAATCTTCAGTGCAGGAAGTTAATTCTCAACGGTCGGCAGGCTCGAACTCCGATCACAAATCATCACTGATTCGCAGTCAAGAGCGTTAACCCCTCGGCCATAGGGAATTAGCTGATAATTAAGGAGGAATTTAACTTTGTAAATAGCGAATCGGCGGGTATTTTACAACGAGCAGTGAAAGTGATCAACAAACTGGGTTTGGATCTTGCATGAATATTGCAATATATATATATATATATTTATGCATACATACTAATAAAACTATGTGGATTTTGCTTATTTGTTATTGTGCACACTGGATGACATCATTTTTTGTGACACCACCATCCATTAAAACTGAGTTGTGGATAAGCTCGATCCGATCAATCGGCTGGTCATGTAATAATGCCTAAGTATCTATAAGTTCATTCCCAACCGTATTATTTATTCTGATTCTTCAAAAAAATCCAAACCTTATTTTAACTTTTTATTTTCTCCCCAAATAGATACTAGAAGGCGGTGGCTGAGAGTCAATAATGTTGAGAACAAAGAAGATTACTAATGCCAAGGAGTAGATATTTTTTTTTTAGAGTGATGCCTCTACTTTCTCTGTAAAATTTATTTCTGAGTGATGCCTCTACTTTCTCTGTAAAATTTATTTCTGAGAGTGATGCCTCTACTTTCTCTGTAAAATTTATTTCTAAGAGTGATGCCTCTACTTTCTCTGTAAAATTTATTTCTGAGAGTGATGCCTCTACTTTCTCTGTAAAATTTATTTCTAAGAGTGATGCCTCTACTTTCTCTGTTAAATTTATTTCTGAGAGTGATGCCTCTACTTACTCTGTAAAATTTATTTCTGAGAGTGATGCCTCTACTTACTCTGTAAAATTTATTTCTGAGAGTGATGCCTCTACTTTCTCTGTAAAATTTATTTCTGAGAGTGATGCCTCTACTTTCTCTGTAAAATTTATTTCTGAGAGTGATGCCTCTACTTTCTCTGTAAAATTTATTTCTGAGAGTGATGCCTCTACTTTCTCTGTAAAATTTATTTCTGAGAGTGATGCCTCTACTTTCTCTGTAAAATTTATTTCTGAGAGTGATGCCTCTACTTTCTCTGTAAGATTTATTTCTGAGTGATGCCTCTACTTTCTCTGTAAAATTTATTTCTGAGAGTGATGCCTCTACTTTCTCTGTAAAATTTATTTCTGAGTGATGCCTCTACTTTCTCTGTAAAATTTATTTCTGAGTGATGCCTCTACTTTCTCTGTAAGATTTATTTCTGAATGATGCCTCTACTTTCTCTGTAAAATTTATTTCTGAGTGATGCCTCTACTTTCTCTGTAAAAATTATTTCTGAGAGTGATGCCTCTACTTTCTCTGTTAAATTTATTTCTAAGAGTGATGCCTCTACTTTCTCTGTAAAATTTATTTCTGAGAGTGATGCCTCTACTTTCTCTGTAAAATTTATTTCTGAGAGTGATGCCTCTACTTTCTCTGTAAAATTTATTTCTGAGAGTGATGCCTCTACTTTCTCTGTAAAATTTATTTCTGAGAGTGATGCCTCTACTTTCTCTGTAAAATTTATTTCTGAGAGTGATGCCTCTACTTTCTCTGTAAAATTTATTTCTGAGAGTGATGCCTCTACTTACTCTGTAAAATTTATTTCTGAGAGTGATGCCTCTACTTTCTCTGTAAAATTTATTTCTGAGGGTGATGCCTCTACTTTCTCTGTAAAATTTATTTCTGAGAGTGATGCCTCTACTTTCTCTGTAAAATTTATTTCTGAGAGTGATGCCTCTACTTTCTCTGTAAAATTTATTTCTGAGAGTGATGCCTCTACTTTCTCTGTAAAATTTATTTCTGAGAGTGATGCCTCTACTTTCTCTGTAAAATTTATTTCTGAGGGTAATGTTCCTACTCTAAATGTGAAATTTCCTTCTGCGAGCATTGTATTCTGAGAGCATTGTATTCTGAGAGCAATGTATTCTGAGAGCAATGTATTCAATGTATTCTGTGCTCAGTTTTCCTGTTCTTGAGTAACGATTGTACCCTCTGTGAAATTTCCTTCTAAGAGTAATTTTTTTCCAAGAATAATGCAATGTTTTCTGTGAGCAATGTATTCTAATTATCCTACCTATAGAATTATATTTCACAATTTTATTCGGCATTAAATAACTCACAGATGGTTGATATGCTGTAAAACAAACCAAACCACATCAAACTATCGGTCTCTCGTTTGAGGGATTGTTGGAGTCTTTTCACATTTTGGGTGTGGGTATTCTCTGGGAGCTATGTATTCTAGGAATATAAATAATTATCCTACCAAGAGAATTAATAACCCATAGAGAGAAGAGTAGAAAGTGGACCTTGGGTTTATTTTTGGCAGTCTTGTAACTCTAGCTTCCCTTATTTTGTCCTTTAGTCCTCTCATTTAGAGCGATGTTTCTGACAAAGGGGCAAGGATTGCGGTTTTCTGGGTCAGAATCTATCAATCTAACACTTATCGTTGGCTAGTTTCTGATCTTCAAATAGTATTTTTTTAGCTCTTTACATCAAGTGGCTTCATGTCTTGTCTGGAGCAAAAAAAAAATGCAAATGAGTGGAATTGGCATCAACATGTTTCATCTTGTCACAAATTTCTTGATGTAAATTTGTGCCCATTTTTTAAGGCTGATTCAGACGAAATATAACGAACGATTTTTATTTCATTTCAGGTATGTGAATGGAATTTCTTTGACTTTGTTTTATTCTTACAACGACGAAACACTTCGAAAGGTAAAGTTTTTTTTGTTTTTGTTTCCAGCTATTTTTTTTACTTTTAAAAATGGTATTCCAACTGACTACTACTACTACTACTACTACTACTACTACTACTACTACTACTACTACGTTAGTTTTTAAGTCAATTTCCAAATGCCATCAAACATGTAAAGCAGACGTTAAACCGAATATAATAATAATGATGATTCCTGAAAATAAAGAAAATAATCAAAATATGAAATATCTCTGTGGGAAAATCCAGGAAGAGGTTAAAAAAAAATCCTCAAAGAAAAAACATTTTTTAAACGAGAATCCAAATTTTAATATTCTTTCCAGGAATTGTACGCAGGTAGCTTCCACTGATGAAAGCGAAAACAAAAAATCAAATTATCTTTCCAATCGTAACTTACAGCAGAACAATAAGTTGTGCTTGGCTTGCGAGTGAAGAAATCTGCATTCAGCTAATTGCATTTTCGGAAATTTCGGGTGAGACGAGAACTTACATAAGAAGTAGATCTTCATAGATCTAGTGGTTTTCTTTTTTTTTTTTCTTTTTTTTTTTTTCTTTTTTTTTTGTAACTCTTTTCACCTTTTTTTTCTTTTAACCAATAATATTTAGCCGCAAACATCTGGTAATGACTTTTGGTGCAAAGTATCAAAAAATAAAATAATTATTTCACTTGCAAATGTTTTCGGGGGCGGGAGGGGCCAACTAACATAGAAATACTGAAATAGAACTTGAGACAGCTGATAGTGAGCTGAAGGGTTGAGTTCATTTTAATAAGCAAGTGTGACAAGCCTGCTGTTACTGATGAGTCCATTGACCTGAGGGAGGGGGTAAAATTAATCATACCAGTGACAATTCATTATAACAGTCCTATAACCTCTTTGCAAAAAAGAAATTGATTTTAAAATGTACAAAATTATTAAAAAAGTCTTATACAGGGTGGGCAAAAATAAGGGTCCTATTTTAAAAAATTCATAACTTTTTTATTTATTGATTTTTTTTTTTTTTTTTTTTTTTTTTTTTTTTAGAATAAGTAAAGGACCCCTTCCGAAGCAAGCATGAGCCGTATTAGCCCTAAGGAACGTACCCTCATTTAGAAAACATTATTTTTGCTTAAAAAACTCAAAACAGTATAAAAAACAATACTTTAGTTTTTGTAAGTTTTAAGAAGTGTTTTTCGGCTAAAATTTGTTTTGTTTATTTCAAAAAATCTCGGAAGGGTCAGTCTACACACAAAGTTTGGTGAGTTTAACTTTTATTTTGTGGAAGTTATTCAAATTCAAGTTATTCAAATTTAAAGATAAGACCCTTATTTTGGCCCACCCTGTAGTTTACTTGAAGCATTGTGTGTGATATATAAAGTATTACATGATTGAAAGCCTTGACAAAGCAATTTTATATGAGATAAAATATAAGTGATACACCATCCACTATAACTATGCAATTCCTACAGCTAAATACCTAGAAAACGAAGCTGTTAAACCTTACATAGTGACATGGGACAAAAAAGAGAAAGTAGCAACCCTAGTTAAAGTCAGTCTCCCTAATGATGCTGGCTTAAAAGTGCTGAGAGAGAGAAGATAACTAAATACCAAGGTTATATGTACGACATGACAAGAAACTGGAATCTTAGGAAGATCTCCATCATTCCAGTAATCATAGTATCAACCGGCTCATGAAAAATAATACCTGGGGAATAGACATGGTCAACCATGTGCAAGACAGATACAACCAATCGCGCTTAAATGGACGGTTAGAATCGTGAAAAGATCTCTGGGCTGGAGTCTCTGAAATAACGGGTTAATGTCTGGTATCTGGTAGGATGACCCATCCCGAGCAAAAATTAAAAAAATAATAAAATTGAAAATAAAAAAATAGTTATGCAGATTGTTATTTGAGCAAACTGTGGGTTTGATTTGTCTCTTGTGGCATATCAACCCTTTTTGGGGTTATTGAATTCTGAAATGCCATCCTTATTGTAAACTTATGCCTGGTAGAGAGAACTCAATTTGGGAGCTTTGCAGAGTGTAGTCAGCCCTTAGGTGCCATTTTTACGAGGTATACTCTGAACTGGAGTGGTGTGCTGGTGTTGTTGAATGTAATGACCAGTGTTATTTATTTAACAGTGTATTCCTGTTAACTAAATTTATTGTCTTTTGATTACAAACATACACAACATACCCATTATAATAAGGATAAAGAGTCGCCAACTTGATAGGTCCTTCACTATCCACCAAGCTCCAGCCCCTGTCCCATCACCGCAATGTTGCTTCCTTGTGCCTGTTTTACAAGTATTTCAATGGATTGTGCTCTGATGAGCTTACTGCTCTGGTACCCCCACAACGTAAATTCACTAGACCAACCCAACAATCTGCCAAATCCCATCCATTCACTGTGGAGGTCCCCAGATGCTGAAGGGCTTTCTACTCCAAAAGCTTTTTTCCTCGAGCTGCTGGACTCTGGAACTCCCTCCCTGCTCCCTGTCGGTACTGACATGCAGAAATTTAAAACTAATGTAAACAGACATCTCGCTGCGCAGCTCCCAATTTAGGTTGACCCCCCTCCCCTCAAACTTTCGCCTTTTTTCTCAGTAGCCCCTTACGTCTACAGTGGCGGCCTATCTTGTTTGGGGTGAACTATGTTTTTTAAAAAAATAAAAAAAAATATATATATATAAATAAATAAATAAATATGAGGGAGTAAATAGGAAATAAAAATTTCAGACAAAATAGAAAATTATTTTATGGAAATGTGGATAAGCAAGAAGCTCCAAAACATTCAACTACTACTCTCCTCCCCTCTGTTTTTCTCCCAAGCTTCACTCTATAAAATGTCGAGTTCTGTTTAATAAAGCTCATTTTACCAAATGAATATAATCGAACTAATCGATCGGAATATCTTGGTCCAGAGTAAATGATGTTTATGTCCTTATTTCTACTAGCATTTTGGCCTATCAACATTTCCATAGACTATCATGTTGCTTGCGGACTGAACCTCTTGTCCATCAGACCCATAATGGGTGAACCTGTACGCGTCTGTGAACAAGACTTTTCTCAAATCATTTTTTTTATATTTTTGAACTCGATTTTCAGTATGTTTCATAGTTAATATGGGTTTCTTGATTCGATTCTTTACATCAGCAAACTTTGCATCTTGTTTCTCTTGAAACCATAGGAGATCCAGCGGCCGGAAATATGAATGAACTACTGGCATGTGGATTTCTAATACTTTCTCTTCCGTTGTGTGACAGATCTCTATTTGTTAGAGTACTAAATTCAGATTGAGACTTCTTTTTTCTCTGCTGAATTCCATTCTGACATATTTTCTTGATTGTTCGATGATTCCGTTTTAGATCCTTTTGTTACATATCCGAGTCAGTGCACGAAAAGGTTGTTGATAAAACGGATGCACCTGGCGATTATCAGTTGATAAGATAATTGTCGGATGACCAAAAAGTTATTTGAAAATAAAATTTAAAAAACTCACAACCAGACAAACACCTGCACAGGAAGAGGCAACATATGATCGATTGTCAAAAGATAAGTTTCTTCTGACAAAAAAAAAAGGATGCACCTGCAAGAATCACTTAAACAGTGATGTCAGAAGAAACAGAGATGTCGGAAAGGTTAAAGATCATATTGCCAGGTGCGGTTGTGTCATGCAGGAAAAGATGGATAGATTTTGGAAGTGTCAAATAAAGTTCAAGCTGTCACCGAGTGCAATCTCAATGAGGTCGTCCAGGTGGCGACAAAATCGTTATATAATAAAAACCGAAAATCAAAAGACAGTCAGTTGACGATCGAACCTCGGAGAGAATCAACCGTCTAGTTCCCTGTGCACAAAGCCTCTCCGACCACCACCCTCATCGTCACCGACAAATAAATATACATATTATATTTTCCTAAGATACCTGTGTTGTCATTTTTATTAAGCCCCACATAATACAACACTTTGATATTTGAAGCGAAGACATTCTTTACTCATATTAACAAGAAACATAAGGAAAATCGAGCCAGAGGGCTAAGAAATATATGAAAATAGATTTGAAAAAAGTCTTATTCACAGACTAGTCCAAGGTCAGCTTTGATGGACCTGATTGATGGGCACGAGGTTGAACCTGCAACCAACAAGATTTTTCAGATTACAACAATAGCAATACTCTATCACTTTGCCTGTAAGTGAAACATTGTATATAGAATAGATATAAACAGTTATAGAAAAAATTCAAAATTAATTTCATGTTATATAATTTTCATATAATTTCGAGACTCCCTTTATGTGTGTAAGAAAAGTCAAGTTCAATAAATAAATGCTACAGGTTCCTAGGATACAAATAAATACTGCAAGTAAAATTGAGCTCAATGGTTACACCATAAAGTCAAATAGAGCTCATATATTACAATTCAGTAGAATACAAAATTTATGATATATTTAATATTTTGTAATGATCATGCTCCGAAAAATTCAAAACCAACAATTTTTGTCCATGTGTACATATGTTTCCGAAATTTCAATTAAATTATCATATCCACAGCAGATGAACAATCATATGAATGTCTTCATCAGCACAATAGTTCTTTATTAATATGATACAGACAATATTTAATTGAATTTTTATTGAACAATTATTCAGAGCAAAATATTAAAAATGTCATGAATTTTGTATTCTACGGAATTATATATATTCCTAAGGTACTTGAGCTTTTTTTTTTAATGCAACTTTAATTCCTATATAATTTTATTGCTAGCTACCATATCGCAGAACGGTTCTTGGGTAGTGTTTGGATAGTATTATTATTATTATTATTATCATTATTTTACAATTAATATTATTTGATATACAAATTACCATATCACACGGTAGTCTTAAGGTTATTATATTATTATCATTATTATTATTATTATTTATTTATGTATATATTAGTTAAATTTTAAGCTGAATTATTTCGACACTTGATTATTGGGGAAATGGTAGTTTGATCAGTATAATTGGAGAGCCATGAATATTATAACTGTCCTGTTTTTAAAATCTCAGAAACAGTTACATGGTAAACAGCTGATGATCCCCGTCTTAATATTAGATGCTTAAGTTAAGGTCTCCTGTTTTTGTTTCACTGTTAGATACTTAATCTCCCTTTTTATTTTTATTCACTTACTATTTTTATTTATTTATGAATTTCCAAACGAATGTTAAGTCTGCAATATCTTGCATTTAGTTAGTTTCTCTGGGAATTTAAACTGCATTTTCCTTTTTTTCTTTTTGTTTAAAATGACTCAAAGCTTCTTTAGACTATATATATATATATATATATACTGCTGCTGTGGTATCTAGGTTGAACCAGATTTTCCCTTGAAGGAGGCTTCTAGGGAAGATTAAATTCACAAGCAGTCACCAGTCACACACACACACACACACACACACACATATATATATATATATATATATATATATATATATATATATATATATATATATATATATTAGAAAAATACCCGTCCCAGGAGGGGTAAAATTAATTCCCTGGACAAAAGTTTTTGCACCACTTTTATTTTCCCTTACAAAGATTAAAATCCAGATATAATACTACTAAACCTCATGTCTAGAATCCTTGTTCCAATTTTAATTAAAATACATTACATGAGTTTGATTCTACAAAATGTTCAAAATTTAAGGCTTAAGCTTAAGGAGTTAAAAAAAAAATTAAATTCAGGGAATCTTGCTTAATTGATGTTGAATCACTATGAATCAAATTCGATGCAAATCTGAAATATTTTAATTTTCGAATGGGAGGTTGTGCCCATATTATGCCCCCGAAACCCCTTTAAAATCCCCAAAGACTTAAATTTGGGGAATATTTATTAATACCTATTGTTAAAATTTCACAAAAATCAAAGGTATCTGAATTTTCACGAAGAGCTTCCATGCGGTTTTGTCAGAAACTACACAAGACATACTAACAAAACTGATATATTCTTTTTCACCGTTGCTTCGGACATTTTTTGTAATATCCATTCTTTTGAGGACGGGAAGTGGGGTGGGGTAACAGGAATAAAATTAGTTGGGGTGTCTACATTTAAAGCGTTTTTTTCTCCCCCAGAGACTTTTGGGCTAGGTTCGAAGTGTAGTATCTGTTCTGTCCTTTGTCGGAGGAAGAAATCCTTCTTGACTGAGGAGGGGGGAAATAGGCAGGATGGGGAAAAATGGAGCGAGTGGAGAGAGAGAGAGAGAGAGAGGAGGGAGAGAGAGAGAGAATGAGAGAGAGTGAGAGGGAGAGAGAGAGAGAGAAAGAAAGAGAGACAGACAGACAGAGAGAGAGAGAGAGAGGGAAAGAGAGAGGGAGAGAGAGAGGTTTTAAAAGAAAGATAAGATGTTACACACACTTTTTCTTTTTAACTCTTCTATTTTTGTGGTCCATGCCCCTCGGGCAACGCCTGGTAGCCATTCTAGTCTACAATAATTCTAAACTCTGCGAACTTTGAAATGGACTTCGCGATCTGATTTATGGAGGTAGGCTGTTCTGGTTTCCCAGTTCTGCTTTTAAAATGTGTTTTCTTCTTCTTCTTCTTCTTCTTCTTCTTGTGTCTGCGTTCACGAAGCCATTCCTTTGATCTCTTTGAGGGCTCTCCATTTGTTCCTGTTCCGATCCCTAACATTGGGAAGACGCGTTAAATAAGACAAAGATGGTTAAGCAGAGTTCAATAGGCAACACCACCAATGTAATTAATTGTTCATAAAGCCGAGAACAATGGAAGCGTAAAAAGAGTTTACAACGGAGCTAGACATGGTTGCACAACATTCAAATAAAGGATTGCAACAATCGTATCAACTGTTCAGAAAACTATCAGTTAACCAGAACAAATTAAAGCAAAGCTAAGCATCCCCATCTCACTAAAAAAGCACCTCTTATTATTATTGTTGTTACTCACTAGGAGTTCTCACACAGGTCGTCATTAGTGATTGCTTACTGATATTTTTCATATCCTCTTATTCTTCTTTTTCCATTCTGCTGGCGCTAATACTACCCCTTTTCTTCTTTATTTACGTCAGTTATTTATGTCATCTTATTACTCTACTCTCCTTTCCTTCTGCTTCTGCTAATACTACTCTCTTTTTCTTCTTTATTTATGTAATTTATTTATTTTTGTCATTCTCTTATTCTTCGTCTCATTCTGCCGGCGTTAATACTACTCTCCTTTTCTTTATTTACCTCATTTATTTATGTCATTCTCTTCTTCTCATACACGTCTGCTACTACTACTACAACTCCTTCTTTCCCCTCTATCTACCGCTTATCTCATTCGCCCTTCCTCTCACAATCTAAAACGTTCAACTAAATAAGCTAGCAAGATTATCAGAGTTTTGGTATTATGCTAGATGAATCCGTGACCCGTTGGGTCACAAACACTACTCTTATTTATTCTACTTTAATTCCGTTTGAAAATTCACAAACTGTTACATATCTGTTAAGACATTCTTCTTGAATAACTAAAAATAAGAAGTGTTTTTACTTCTATATTCTTCTTCTTTTTTTCTTTTTCTTTTTTTCTTCTTTTTTTCTTTTTCTTTTTTCTTTCTTTTTTTTCTTTTTCTTTTTTCTTTCTTTTTTTTCCTTTTCTTTTTTCTTTCTTTTTTTTTTTTTTTCATTTTTCTTCATTTTTTTTCTTTTTCCTTTTCTTTTTTTCTTTTTCTTTGTCTTCTTATTATTCTCAGTACTCACTAGGAGTTCTCACACAGGTCTTCATCAGTGATTGCTCACTGATATTAACTGGTGGTGTTTCCTGGAGTCTGGTAAGCCAATAAGTCTTCTTAGATTTCCAGTACTCTCCGTCTCTTTGATAACCATTGCAAATGATTTTGCGTTATGGCAACAGTTGCTTACCATTGATTTCTTGCTGGCAACGACCATTGGTCATCTGAGATTTGGATAGCAACAAGCCTCCCGAATGTCCCAGTATAGGTCTGGTAAGAACTCTCCCTCCTCGGTCTTTCCATCCTTATTGACCTTTCGCAATCATTTGTGTGATATCAGCCGAGGCTGCTGCCATCACAGTGTACCTGTGTTTTTTTTTTGGGGGGGTGGGGGTCAGTTTATAAGATTTATTTGATTTATTTGGTGTTCTTACTATTTTTAAAATTCTTTATTATTATTATTATTATTATTATTATTTACTTGCTAGTGTTCACACAAGTCATAATCAGTGACTGCTCACTGACAATAACCGATGGTGTGCCCTGGAGTATGAGTGACAACGCATCTCCCCAGATTTACAGCACTCTTCACCTCTTTCGATAACGATTGCTAATCATTTTTGCGTTATTGTAAGAGTCGTTTACCATTGATTTCTCACTGGTAACCACCGTTGGCCTTCTCTGGAATTTGAGTGGCAATAAGCTTCCCCCAGCGATCCAATACTCTCCACACACTTCCAGTGAATGTCTAGTTGGTTCCTTCCCTCCTCGGTTTTTCATTCTTCTTTGTTCGTTTATGACCATTTTGCATGGTGTAAGCCGAGGCTAATGCCGCCACATGTGTGTTGTTTTTTTGCTAATTTATGGGAGTTTTGTCAGGGTTTTTTTTTGTTTTTTTTTGTTATACTAATGGATCCCCACTTGGGGCCACTCAGGGTTAAGAGTTAACGAGATTTTAGTTGGATGATGATCACCATCACAAGCATGAGTTCCCTCGGGCTTGTGTGATATTATTTCTATATATTTTGTTCTATTTCTACTTAACTGTGGTTAGTGTTTTTGTTTATGTGGGTTGGTTTCTGCATTTAAGGATTTTCTTTTCAGGCTGTCTGGAGATACCGGCTTCCTGACCAAAATATGCACCAAACATTGATGTTATTGTTTTTCCCTTTCCCTTTCCCTTTGCAAAACTAAATCATGTTATGCAAAGCCAAAAACAACATGTTTCCTCAACAAAACAACCAAACCAAACACCATGAATGAATACTTGAACATATAAAGAATTTGAAGCAAAATTCTTTTTACCAAATATATACATAATATGTCAGCTGCATTGTTTTTTTGGTGTCAATCTGCCTTTTGGTTCCAATTTCTACTCGTCTTTTTTCCATATTTTTCTGGACTATTCCTAATGCTCCTACAATTATGGGTATTGCAGTAATCTTTTTCATATTTCATATTCTTTTCACTTCTCTTAGAAATTCCATGTATTTGCTTAGTTTTATGGCTTCTTGATCTTCACTCTGTGGATTGCTGGGACGGTGAAATCTATGATTTAGAATATTGTTTCTATCTTGTTGACTATCATCACACCCGGTCTCCATTGCTTAGATTGACTTGTTTGTTTGTATCTCCATTTCCCAAAGTATTTTTTATTTTCATTTTCTAGTACTGTTTCCGGTTTGTGTCTGTACCATTTGTCTGCATGTTCAAAATGCAGGTATTTGCATAGTTCTCAGTGGACTGCCTTTCCTACACAGTCATGTTTGTTTTAATATTCTTTTGTGTTGTTTGCTGCATTCACTTATTATGTCATTTACCATTTCGTCTCTTTGTCCACAGACACTGTTTTCCTGGGTTTGATCTATTATGGTTTTGATATAATTCATTCTAATCTCATTGTTCTGTGCGGCTGTCAGTAGCGATTCTGTTATTATTCACTCACTAGGAGTTCTCACACAAGTCGTCATTAGTGATATCTCAACTGATAATACTCGGTGGTGTTCCCTGGAGTCTGAGTGATAACATGTCTCCCCAGATTTCCAGTACTCTACACTACTTTGGATAACCATTGCAAATGATTTTTCGTTTTTCTAACAGCAGCTTACAATGTATTTCTCGCTGACAATGACCATTGGTTTTATTTACTCCTCCCCAGGAGTTAGGCACAAGGCCAGTTTTATCTTACTCCCACAAGTAAGATGTGACCCAAGATTGGGTCGAGAAAGTGGGGTTTGAAAAGCCAGCGCTCGAGAGGTGAGAACTCTGGCCATTTAAAAATTGCCTGGGCAGCTCCGTCGGCATTCCCCGGTAGGGGCGCCTCAGACAGTAAGGAATAAACTTACTCCTCCCCAAAGAGGGGAGGCGAAGCCTGGGAGGGTGGACCTCCTAGAACTGCACAGGACAGGCGTGCAGTATCCATCGGAACAGATACTACACTTTGATCTTAGCCAAAAGGCCAAGAAAAAAAGACAATGACCATTGGTCTTCCCTGGGATTCGGGTTGCAATAAGCTTTCCGAAGATCCCAGTACTCTCCGTACCCTTCCAGCAGAGATCTGGTTAGTGCTATCTCTCTTCGATCTTTCAATGCTCTTTGACCCTTCATGCCTATTGACGGTGGTATCAGCCAAGGCTGATGCCATCACATTGTGCGTGTGTTTTTATTATTATTATTATTATTATTATTATTATTATTATTATTATTATTATCATTATTATTATTATTATTATTATTATTATTATTATTAGTGTTATTAGTGCTATGTCCTTTATATAACCCCCTTTTCTGTAACTGATGACCTTCAAGTATGTGTCAATAAATAATCATGGACGGCGGCACTGGGGGGGGGGGCAGCTGAGAGGGGCTTGAGCCCCCCCCACACACACACACACTTTACGGTCATCAATAATGAAGTTATATATGCATGTGTTTAACCACCCTCCCCCCTTTTATAACTGTCCCGTCGGTCCTGATAATCTATACATTCTGTATATATTTTATATATTGACAATTCCTTCCAGAATGCTAACAAATATACTTGAATGTATGTTCTACTCTTTTTAGTGGAATTCTGCTTTTTTTGATGAAGAAAAAGCCGATTTCTGCTTACATCGCTTGATCCGCCCAGGAATGTGAGTTCTCTGCCTTTAAAAAAAAAAAATTTGATTTCTTCTAAAGTGCTAGGGCCTTACCTGTTGTTCAGTCGCTATTTGGCTGGATTTTATTTCTCGTTTTTTCTCTCTCTCTCACTTTATCTTTATTTCTCTTTTCCTGTTTTTTTGTTTCTTCCTCTTCCTGGCGTGTTCTGCCTTCGTTTTTCCTCAAATGACAGTTCTCTCTGAAAACTGAAAATGTTAATTTTGCTGTGAAGACTTCAAATGATTTATGATGGGGGTAGGAGAGACTTTTGTTTCATCAAAGAATGACTTCCTGCCTCCTCCTCTCCCACTTGAGCATATCTGCTTCTTGATCCAAAATGCATGAAACATTTTTTTTATTGTTTTTTTTCTCTTTGCAAAACTCAATCATGTTCTGCAAAACAAAAAACAACAATTTCACTCCTTCCCCTTCTTCCGCTTTCCCCTCCCCTTTCACTCAACCAAACACCATGAATAAATACGTTAACATATAAAGAACTTGAAGCATAGAAACTTTCACCGAAATGACCGGATTTGGCATTAAATAGCCTGGAAAGGGGTGATATGCTCTAAAACAAAACAACCAAACGAAACCAAACTTCCTACATGAGCACTCTTAATTTTGATTTTCTTGTTCATCAAAATTGATATTTCACGAATTAAACATTTTTCAAATTATTTTAAATGTTTTTACTACTTATCAGTAGCACATCATCCAAATTGTTTTTAGTTAGTTTTTTTGTTGTTGTTTTTTTTGTTGCTATTCTCTCTCTACACACACACAGAGGGAGGGAACCGTGGATCACAGGTTGGGAAATTCATCTCGATTTCAGTTTTTTTTCACATTGGCTACTGACATCCCTGATTATAAGAATTATGTACACCTGGTAATATTATTATATCACATCACTTTGTGCAGTTAGTGTGGCGGAATTGATGATCTTGAGCCAGAATCGAGCGGTGGAGATGGCCCGAACTTACTTCATCATCACAGTAAGAGGGTCCGCCTTTGCCTGGCTTGCAGATGAAAAGGGAAATAAGTTTTGGCTTACTAGTTTTCTAGTGAGGATTGAACTCGCAACATCGAAGTAACAAATCTATTGGTTGCTGCACAATAATACGTGGATTCGCCTTGACGACAAATAGTGAGCCAGCGGATTATGTTTTTTCTGATTGGTTAAGCGGAATTAACTGAAGGAAAATCTGCTAATAAAAAGAGATTATTAATCATAAGGGGTGAAGGCGAAGTGAGTGTTGAGTGAGATTCTGCGGTGAGCCGAATTATTTTTCGTTCATTGGAGCTCAAAGTTACACAGAAGGTTTTTGTGCTTCTACAGGAATTGAACCGAACTGAGTTTTTTTTTTGTTTGTTTAACGTTTGGAGTCTAGTCATAGACTTCTGAATTCCCATCTTTCAGTTACACAGCTAGGAGTGGCCTTAGGGCATGCGAGGCTTGATTCAAATTTTTAAAAGAACTAAAAAAATATGCTCCCTTTTATTGCATATTAGACTAGGCCAGTGTTCAGGAGAGAAGTAATACGTTATTTGAACCATCCGTAACTATAAAAGCCTGATTTTCTTTAAATAAATACTTGTCTGAAATATTACTAGACTGGGTTAGTATTCATGAGAGATGGAGAAAAAACTAGGTTATTTAAACCATCCGTAACTATAAAGCCAAATTTTCTATAAATAAATACTTGTCTGAAATATTACTAGACTGGGTTAGTATTCATGAGAGATGGAGAAAAAACTAGGTTATTTGAACAATCCGTAACTATAAAAGCCTGATTTTCTATAAATAAATACTTGTCTGAAATATCACTAGACTGGGTTAGTATTCATGAGAGATGGAGAAAAAACTAGGTTATTTAAACCATCCGTAACTATAAAATGCTGATTTTTATATGTAGAGGTATTTACTATCACCACCCCTCTCCAAGAATACGGTCTTTTGTTTATTTACTTTCTTTTGTGTGTGTGTGTGTGTGTGTGTTTCACACTGGTTTTTCATTGAAATAGAACTTTTTCCCTGAGATTTTGACATGAAGAGGCACTAAATTCTTTTTGAAAATGTGATCATAGAAAGAAAACCAAAAAGATTATCTCAAGCTCAAATACTTGAAGTGGACATCTTCAAGTATTCTTCAACGTGAGAACAAAAGAGAAAAATAAAAGAAAAAAGAGAAGAAAGAAAAAAAAAGACAGATGGAAAAAAAAGAAAAAGATGAAAAAAAAGAAAAGAAAAAGATGAAAAAAAAAGAAGAAAAAAAGACAGATGGAAAGAAAAGAAAAGAAAAAGATGAAGAAAAAAAGAACGGATATTCTTAAGATGTGTCCGTTCTACATTTTGTTAGATTTATATTTTGGCTGCTGCACTCTCCGGCCTTCTTATTTACGTTATTTACATATTAGCTGAAGTATTTGTCAACAGCGGGTTTCTTGAACCTTTCTCTTCTACACTTCAGTTAAAATCAAGAGTTTTGTTTTGTTTTTTGTTTTGTTTTTTACTTTAAATTGCAATAAAATAATTTTAAAAAATCACTTTTTAATCATTAGAATAAAAAACGATCCTATATTTTTTAAAAAGTGAATTGTTCAGATTTATGATAATGCTGGAACTTTATAGCACAAAAAAAAACAATTGTCTCGTATGAGATTCGAACTCTGAAAGGTGGCATCAAATATTGCAACTGAAAGCGAACGCTTATCCACATGTACACTGATCAAACAAAGATATGTTGTCTTTGTAACCTACTTAAACTGTTTATGAGTTCGGCGTGGGGATACGAAATTAAAAATCTGTTCCATCCCTCCACCTAGATCTAAAATAATTCGATTGTCTCAACATAAAGAAACATAAAGAAAAGTTTAATTTGTAATAATAAAAAAAACGTATGTCAAATACGCATGATGATTCACCTAAAAAACAATCTTCACTTATTTTTATGTTTATTTATTTTTCTTACTGGTTGTGAAAAGGTTCAAATTATTATGAAGTATTAAGTCGGCTACTAATAGAAAATGTTGAACTGGAGAGGGAATGCTAAAAATGTCGGAACATTTGTTTCTAGTGTTATTTTTATGTACTTTTAAATTTGAATAATGAGTTTAAAAAAAAAGGTTCAAGAACTTCTGACATCTATAAGAACATCGAGGATGCTGATTCCAAATCTGCAGTTGGTTTAACTCTTAGATCAGCTGTTTAACTGTGATGTCACGGCACATACACACATACAACTTTGTTTTATACGCACACACACACACACGCATACACACACACACATATATATATATATATAAATAAGTAAAAGATGAGAATAAATTATGGCACATTTATTATGACGAAACCATTGCAAATCAGAAGTGCTGACTGTTTTCCTCCTACGTATAACCTTGGTCTTTTCAAGACTAAGGCCAATAGGCATCTCCTGTCTTTGTGATAATCATCTTTCGTTCTTGTTAGCTCCTGACATCAAGCGGCTTCATGCCTTGTCTGGAGCGCCCCCCCCCCCAAAAAAAACAAATATAAATAAGAAAAGTGTTTCAGGCCCGTCTCGTTTAGACTTAGGAACTCCTGCATCCTGCGATGCATGAGGCAGTGAAAATAAACCATCATGATCGGTTTGAAGCCAGATCCACAGCATCCCTTCAGCTTCCATCAAGGTTCCACTGAAACAATTGGTTTGAAAATCTCTTTGGGGCCAATCTTAGGGCATGTCTGAGCCAACCTAGGCGTCGTTTGCAGATTATTGACGATACCACCTGTTGATTAGGGCGGTCTCTGACTTCTTGGATGGTTATTCGATCGCTCCATTTCATCCCTAGAATCTTTCTAAGACATTTGGAATCAATCGCGTCTAATTTCCTCTCTTGGCTGATTTTGAGATGCCAAGTTTCACTTCCATATATCTGATTGCTATGCAATTAGGTAGGTTCAAAGAAAAGCTATGAAATTAGGTAGGTTCAAAGATAAGCTATGGAATTAGGTAGGTTCAAAGAAAAGCTATGAAATTAGGTAGGTTCAAAGATAAGCTATGCAATTAGGTAGGTTCAAAGATAAGCTATGCAATTAGGTAGGTTCAAAGATAAGCTATGCAATTAGGTAGGTTCAAAGAAAAGCTATGCAATTAGGTAGGTTCAAAAATAATGAGCAGTTTGTGTTCAAGAAGTGTTTGACGATGAATAAAATATAATTGGCTGTTGAGGCTATTGAGTCTGTCCAGAAATGTTGTTATCTTGGTGATACCATTGGAGCACAGGATGGAGCAGGTGCTAGTGTGATCGAAAGAGTTAGGAGTGGATAGAGTAAATTTAAGGAACGTCTGTCATTACTAACCAGCAGAGCATTATCACTGTCGATCAAGGAAAGAGTCTATCAGGCATGAGTACGAAGTGTGATGATGTATGGAAGTGAAACCTGGCCAGTGATGGTTGATGACATGTATTGCACGGAAAGAAATGATATAAGAATGATACAATGTATGTGTAATGTGAGTCTTAAAGACAGGCTTAGATCTGATGAGCTCAGAGGAAGATGAAATCTGGTCAGTATAAGTAGATGTGTGCAGAACAAGAAACCATTGAAAGAATGGATGAGTTTTTGCGTTAGTAGATGTAGAACAGGTGAGGTAACAGGGCTGTTGGCAGGAGAAAGGCAAACGTGGGAAGAAGTGATAAGGAAGGAATAAATAAAAACCTGGCTGGAGATGGATTAGTTTTGAAGTCAATTTCGAAAAGTCATCAAACATATGCGACTATGTAAAACAGACATGAAACCGAATATGGTGATAATTAAATAACTTTAAAAGGGTTGATATGCCTAGATTGTAAACTGACCCATCTGTTAGTATGTGGGAGGAGGGTATTTCTGGGTTTCATTGAGTGATTTCATTCTTGTGGTTATCCGTTTCATGTCGTTCTGTGTATCGGAAATCTATTCTCATGCCATTAAGTTACGTATAAAATGTCTGGTAGGGGAATTTAATCTAACGTTTCATGCCTTTTTATCAACGAATGAGATTAAATAATTTTAGATTTCTTTTCCGCTGACTAAGCGTTTCCCTCACTGAAAACATCAGAAGGCTGTGTCATCAGAAATACCAACATCCATTCAATCTGCACGGTTAGTGCTATTTCAAACTTATGCGTGACGGATCGACTGATGGATAGATCCTCCTATAAAGATGTATAGGCACATCTAAAAATAAAATCTGTTGCTTGACGAAAATACTATTTCAAAGATAGGCATGACAGACAGACGGAGAAAATGCTATTTCAAACATAAGCGTGACAGACAAACGGAGAAAATTCTATTTCAAACATAAGCGTGACAGACAGATGGAGAAAATGCTATTTCAAACATAGGCGTGACAGACAAACGGAGAAAATTCTATTTCAAACATAAGCGTGACAGACAGATGGAGAAAATGCTATTTCAAACATAGGCGTGACAGACAGACGTAGAAAATGCTATTTCAAACTTAAGCATGACGGACAGACAGACGGAGAAAATGCAATTTACAAACTTAAATATGGCAGATGGACGGACGGATAAAATGCTATTTTAAATTTACGCTTGACAAACAGAGAAAATGCTATTTCAAACTTAAGCATGACGGACAGACAGACGGAGAAAATGCAATTTACAAACTTAAATATGGCAGATGGACGGACGGATAAAATGCTATTTTAAATTTACGCTTGACAAACAGAGAAAATGCTATTTCAAACTTAAGCATGATGGCTGGAAAGACGGAGGAAATATTAAACTAAAGCGTGACAAATGGACGGACAGAAACCGACGAAAGGAAATCTTATTCGTACAATTAAGAGTGGAAGATGGATGAGCGAAAGAAAATGCTATTTCATTCTTTACAGAAAGTGAAAATTCTATTTCAAACTTGATTGACGGATAGACAGATGGAGGAAATGTTATTTAAAATTTAAACGTGGTAAACGAGCGGATAGACAACTATTTCAAACTTAAGTATGATGGCTGGACGGATGGAGAAAATGGTATTACAAACTTTAGTGTGATGCACGGACGCATGGAGAAAATGGTATTTACAAACTTTAGTGTGACGGACGGACGGACGGATGGAGAAAATGGTATTTACAAACTTTAGTGTGACGGACGGACGGATGGAGAAAATGGTATTTACAAACTTTAGTGTGACAGACAAATAGACAGATTGATCAAATGCTGGCATGTGTTGGACGACTTTTAAAAATTGACTTACAAACTAATCTATCTCTGCCCAGGTCTTTATTTCTCTCAAGTTCATTCCTATCATTTCCTCCCATGTCTTTCTTTGCCTTCTTCTGTGAACTGAACCTGCTACCTCAACTGCTCTTCATCTACTAACTCATGTCCTCAACCTTCACTGGCCAGATTTCACTTCTATACATCAACACACTGCGTACATATGCCTGATAGACTCTTCTCTTGGTCGACAGTGGTAACACTCTGTTGGTTAGTAATAACAAAGGTTCTCTGAACTTACTTCATCAACTCCTAATTCTTGTAATCACACTAGCACCTGCTCCACTCTGTGCTCCAATGGTATCATTATGGTAATAACACTTCTAGACAATTGCAATAGCTTCACTATCCAAATATACTTTCTCCATCTCCATTGTCTTACACTCCTGACACACAAACTAGTTATCCTCTCTCAACCTACCAGTAATTCCACTATACTTCTTGTGTATCCAATGTTTACAGGTAGCACAAAAAATTGAGTTGGAACAAAATATTGAGTTGGACCCAACTTCTTTTCTCCAATCAATGCTGAGTATGTGGGGATGCTAACGCATTCTATTCCTCTTAAATATTGAAGAAAAACGAGCAAGAAAACGTCAACATTCAACACAAATGAAGGACAAATAAAATATCCAATACTCAAACATTTATATTAACAACAACAATTTATTTTGCATTTTTACACATAAAAATTATATTCCACATTTGACGAAAGTCTTTTAGTGTCTTTTGGATAAATGTCTCTTTGACGGCTTGAAAGAAATAGTGTCTTTTTGTTATTTAAAGCAATGTCTCTTTAAATAAGTTTTGTAAGAAGAAAGACGCACGTGTGTAATTGAAAAGAGAGAAAGAAAGTGCCAAGCTTACTATGTGTGTCCAGCAGTCAGAAAAGGGGAGAAGGAATGATTTGACGCGACAGGTAGTCGTCGCATCGTCTTGCGACTGGCCGATGGAGCGAAACAATTCTCCCTGCTGTGTCTGAAGAAATTCTGGAGGCAAGAGACCGGATCCGTCGCAAACGACGTTTATATATGTCTTAATCAGCAGGGGCAGTGACCGGAAACATATGATCCCTATTTTGGCGTTTTCTGCGGGGTGTTGAAAACGCCTGTCGACTGCTGTTGAAAGGTGAATTCCATAAGTATATTCTTGGGCCTCACTCCTAAAATTTAATAATATAAAATGTATAAATTATGAATAAAAAATTAATATGATGTTATAGGTTGGGGGGTGGGGTCAAGTGCACATATGTTTCCTTATTCAATCCACGGGCAATTCCGGGTTTTCCTGCTCGTAAATATGTAAAATGGCAGATGATGAACTTAAAAAATTTCGATTTTCTTTTTATTAAAAGTGACGTTGCTGATTTTGAAAGCAAAACAAGAAATTGACATCTTGTCTCCTCTGGGCCTAATTAAATTCTTCTGAGATTTACACAGGTGTAAAATTAAAATTGGATTCGATTCATTACGGAATATTTTATACTGTAAGTATTTTGTTTTACTTGTAAAATAAAAAAATATAATTATAAATTAACATTTCAGTTCCTTTGTTGCATTTTTTAAATTTTTTTAATTAAACCAGACTTATTTTTAAAAGAATGAACTCTATTCATTTTATATAAAAATGGAAATGTTGAATTTATTGTAGTTTGAGAAACGAAAAAAAAAATTTTTTTTAAATAAAAATGTTAAATTTCAGTTCCTTTTTAGCATAAAAAGGACAACACTTTTCTACCTAAAACCATCATGGGCTCTTGTCATTTATTACAAACATGGAAATTTGAATTTATTTAGAAACAAAAATATTACTTTTAATGCAAACAAACAGAGGAAGATGAGTGACGTTTTCTGGTATTAACGGATGTACCAGATTATTATAAAAAAACAAAACAAAAAAAGACAAAAGGGAGGAGATATAAAGAAAGAAACAAACAAACTGTGTAGTGACCGCGTCCGTCATCGAGATAAGATAGCAACTGGCCTGTTAAGATATGACCTTTCTTTCTCTACCAGCTCTGTTCTTTCCTTTCCGTTTATGCTTTACTTCAATCTGAGTAAACGACATTGAAAATATGGGGCAGTGGGAAATAACTGGAGCGGTTAGACCAGTTAACTAAGATCAACATCCCATTTGGATTTCGATTCATGGGTCAATCAGAGGGTGAATGATTTGAATTTAAATTTATGGGTCAATAAGAGAGTGAACGAATCCCAGAAATAAAAAAAAATGTTGTTGGAGTTAATCACTTGATGAACAAATCCATATCTTCTTTCTTTCCTTTTATTTCTTCTTTCTTTCCTTTTATTTCTTTACTTCCTTTTATTTATTTCTTTTTATTTCTTTCTTTCTTTTTATTTCTTTCTTTCCTTTTATTTCTTTTTTCTTTCCTTTCATTTCTTTTTTCTTTCCTTTCATTTCTTTTTTCTTTCCTTTCATTTCTTTTTTCTTTCCTTTCATTTCTTCTTTCTTTCCTTTCATTTCTTCTTTCTTTCCTTTCTTCTTTCTTTCCTTTCATTTCTTCTTTCCTTTCATTTCTTTCCTTTCATTTCTTTCCTTTTATTTCTTTCTTTCCTTTTATTTATTTTTTCTTTCCTTTCATTTCTTCTTTCTTTCCTTTTTCTTCTTTCTTTCCTTTTATTTCTTCTTTCTTTCCTTTCTTTCATTTCTTTTTCCCTTTCTTTCATTTCTTTTTCCCTTTCTTTCATTTCTTTTTTCCCTTTCTTTCATTTCTTTTTCCCTTTCTTTCATTTCTTTTTCCCTTTCTTTCATTTCTTTTTTCCCTTTCTTTCATTTCTTTTTTCCCTTTCTTTCATTTCTTTTTTTCCTTTCTTTCATTTCTTTTTTTCCTTTCTTTCATTCCTTTTTTCCTTTCTTTCTTTCATTCCTTTTTTCCTTTCTTTCATTCCTTTTTTTCCTTTCTTTCTTTCATTCCTTTTTTTCCTTTCTTTCTTTCATTCCTTTTTTCTTTTCTTTCATTCCTTTTTCCTTTCTTTCTTTCTTTCCTTTTTTTTCCTTTCCTATTTGCCCTGTTTGCTGGGGCCCACAAATTCGCCGACTGCAACCCCACGCAGAAAAGTACCCCCTCCCCCCCCCCCCCCCCCGAAAACGCGGTCACCTGCTTTTCTAATTAATTGATTTTGTCTGAGAATGACATTTTTTTTTCAATTATTTTTAATTGTTAATTTGGTTTGAGAATGAAATTTTTCCATTTAATTTTTTTTTCAACTATTAACTTGATCCGAGAATGATTTTTTTTCCCAATTAATTGTTTTCAATTGTTAATTTGGTCTGAGAATGAAATTTTCGCAATTGTTGTTTTGATCCGAGAATGTATTTTCAATTAATTATTTTTAATTGTTAATTTGGTCCGAGATTGAAATTTTTCCATTTAATTATGTTCCAATTATTAACTTGGTTCGAGAATGACGTTTTTATTTTCCAATTAATTATTTTCAATTGTTAATTTGGTCTGTAAATGAAATGTTTCTAATAAAAATGACTTTACGTGCTAGAAGAGTCTGACGAAAGAAACTTTATGTGCTAGATTATATACAGGGTGGGCCAAAATAAGGGTCCTATCTTTAAATTTGAATAACTTGAATTTGAATAACTTCCACAAAATAAAAGTTAAACTCACCAAACTTTGTGTGTGTAGACTGACCCTTCCGAGATTTTTTGAAATAAACAAAACAAATTTTAGCCGAAAAACACTTCTTAAAACTTACAAAAACTAAAGTATTGTTTTTTACACTGTTTTGAGTTTTTTAAGCAAAAATAATGTTTTCTAAATGAGAGTACGTTTCTTAGGGCTAATACGGCTCATGCTTGCTTCGGAAGGGGTCCTTTACTTATTCTAAAAAAAAAATAAAAAAAATATCAATAAATAAAAAAGTTATGAATTTTTAAAAATAGGACCCTTATTTTTGCCCACCCTATATTTCTCTGATATATGAAGAATTACTTTGGCATTTTTTCTTTTTGTGTTTCAATGTGATTTTCTGACAACTCAAAAATCACCATTGCATTAATAATTCTCCACTTTCTATTTGTTGTCTCCAATTGACATCATCCTTTCTGAGAGTAATCTTTTCTAAGAATATAAACTAATTATCCTACCTATAGGATTCCATTTGACAACTTTATGTTACATTAAATGACCCATAGATGGTTGATATGCCGTAAACCAAACCAATTTTTGTTTTTCTTCGTTTCTTTCCTTATTTAATTACTTCCTTATTTAATTGCTTCTTCATATTTCTTGCTCTGTTGGCAGGGGCTTAGAATTCGCCGACGGAGTAAGATCACCTAAAAAACGGGGCCACCTGTTGGCCATGGGTGGCGACCTGTGATGTCGTAGGATGGGATCCTGGTGACTGAGCGGTCCTTGGTTGGCTTGATCACTTCGGGTTCTTACTCAGTTGGCCATGTCATGTCCTAGTACTATAAGTCCATTCCCAAGGTTATTATTCAATCTGATTCTTCCAAAAAATCAAAAACTTATTTCTCGTTTTTTATTTTTATGCTTCTCACAAATTAGATACTAGAAGGTGGTGGCTGAGGGTCAATCACGTTGAGAACAAAGATTATTATTAATGCTAAAGAGTAATGTTTCCAAAGAGTAATAATTTCAAAGAAGTAATGTTTTTCTTGGGATGGTGTTTTCTGAGAGTAATGCTGCCCCTTCTCCCTAAAGTTCCCTTCTAAGAGTAATGTTTCCGCTTTCACTGTGAAATTTCCTTCTGTGAGCAATGTTTCTGACTAATGGATTCTGGTTATCCAAGAGCAATGTGTTCGAGGAATATAAATAATTCCCCTACTTATGAAATTATATTTGACAACTATATTTAAAACACAAAACTATCTCTTGTAGTATTGTCGGAGTCTTTTCACACTTGGGTGTGGTTATTCTCAAAGAGTAATGTATTCAAAGAGCAATGTATTCGAGGAATATAAATAATTACTTTTCCTATAGAATTATATTCGACACCTTTATTCAGAATTAAATAACCCATAGTTGGTTGATATGCCGTAAACCGAACCAAACCATCTTTATATTTCATTTCTCCTTTCTTGCCTTATTTAATTTCTTTCTTCCTTATTTGATTCCTTCGTTCTTTCATTTGTTTCACAACTGACCAACATTAGAAACAACCCTTAAAAACCCTAACCCCCTTCTCTCCTCATCATCTTACACTTTATCACGTATCTGTTACTTCTCAATGAATTTCTACCCCTTTTCCCCTAGCCGGCTGCTTTTTCATTTTCTTTTCATGTTTATGCTGCTGCTGCTGCTGCACTACGTTTTACTGCCTGCCTCTCATTGTTTGCCTTTACATCACATTTATTAACAAATAAAACAAGTTTATATTATTAATAGTTGCAACTATTTTCTGCGCTCGTCGTTTCATTGTCCTCCCCCTCCCCCGAAAGACATTAAATGCAGCCTCCAATTCACTTCATTTGGCTGCAAATAGATAGCACAAAGCAATCCACAATTCAACAAACTAATTTCTTCATAGGAAAGAAAAACAAAACCTATCTTAAACAATCCATCAAGAATGTGTTTGGCAGTTCTGTCAGCTTCAAAGAACCGTGTTCTATAACAACTCTCTTAAATAACTTGCTTTCTTTATGAACACTCTCTCTCTCTCTGCGTTTTCTTTTATGTCTTCTGTGTTAAGTGCATGTTTTCATGCGGCCTCTGAAATCGCCCGCTAACTGTCAAACAAAGAAAATCTCGAAGATGTTTAGCATCATTCCCCGTATTGGGAGCAATGGTTATCTGCTTTCAGATACGTCCTTGCATCTTCTTGAGAGACTTTGTCTGTCGGTCGGGCGTAAGTTTGAAATAGCATGTTTTTTTTTTCTTTGTCGATATGTGACGATTCACAATGAAATAGAGTTTTCGTTGTTCTGTAACGCTTAAGTTATAAATATTTTTCTCGTTCTGTAATACTTCCATATAAAACAGCATTTTCATCGATCTATTATGCTTCTCTCTTTTTTTGTCAATTTTCTTATCTTTCTGTTTTGCTGGAGATGGGGTCCCTACCGGATGCCAAACATTCACCCACTATTTCAGAGACTTCAACCGAGAGATGTTTTTAGGATTCTAACCGTCCCTGTAAGCGCAATTGTTTAAATCTCTCTTACACTTGATTCACCTGGTATATTCGCCATTTGAAATTCGGTCCTGGGTATAACCTTAAAAGACATCCAATGGTGAGGCCTCTATTTGGGAGCTGTGGGGAATGTGGAGTTGCCCCTTAGTGGTCATTGCTCCCAGATCCACTCTAGCCCGGAGTGGTAGTACCTGTATGGGCCCCATCTATGGGTCAAATAGAACCTACTGGCGCTACCAGATCAGGTTGTCTGATGTTATTGACTTCTTGACTCAAAATGCACCAACCATTGATGTTTTATTGTGTTTTCCTTTGAAAAACTCAATCATGTTCTGCAAAATCCAATACAAAAACAACAATTTCCCTCCCCTCTCTCGTCCCCTCTTCCTCCCTTTCACTCAACCAAACACCAAGAATGAATACTTAAACGTATAAATAACTTGAAGCATAAATAACTGTCACCAAAATGACCAGATTCAGCATTAAATGACCTGAAAAGGGTAGATATGCCGTTGAACAAAAGAACTAAACCTAACAAGATGAATGAATACTTGAACATGTAAAGAACTTGAAGCATGAGAACTTTTGCCAAAATGACCGGGTTCGGCATTAAATAACCTGAAAAGGGGTTGATATGCAGTAGAACAAAACAATCAAACCAAACAACAAAAATATTAAACTACATAAACATTTAAAAGATGATATTAAAATACATAAACATTTAAAAAACAATGATATTAAAATGCATAAACATTTTAAATAAATGATGTTAAAATACATAAACATTTTAAATAAATGATATTAAAATACAAACATTTTTAAAAAATGGTGTTAAAATACATAAACATTTTTAAAAAATGGTGTTAAAATACATAAACATTTTAAAAAAATGATATTAAAATACATAAACATTTAAAAAACAATATTAAAATACATAAACATTTAAAAAACAATATTAAAATACATAAACATTTTTTTTAAATGATATTAAAATACATAAATATGTTTTAAAATGATATTAAAATACATAAATATGTTTTAAAATGATATTAAAATACACAAACATATTTTTAAAATGATATTAAAATACATAAACATATTTTTAAAATGATATTAAAATACATAAACATATTTTAAAAATGATATTAAAATACATAAACATATTTTTTAAATGATATTAAAATACACAAACATATTTTTAAAATGATATTAAAATACATAAACATATTTTAAAAATGATATTAAAATACATAAACATATTTTAAAAATGATATTAAAATACATAAACATATTTTAAAAATGATATTAAAATACATAAACATATTTTAAAAATGATATTAAAATACATAAACATATTTTAAAAATGATATTGAAATACATAAATATTTTAAAAAATGATATTAAAATACATAAACAGTTTAAAAAAACTTATATATTACATAAGATTTTGGTATTTGGTTATCTACTCCCTCACAGCTCTGTTTAAAGCCAGCATCATTAGGGACACTGACTTCAACTAGGGTTGCTACTCTTTCCCTTTCGTCCCATATAACTGTCAAATTTAATAGTTCTGTTAAATATGTTGCTGTAGGAATTGCATAGTCATAGTGGATGGTGTATGACTTATTTCCAACAGTTCTTTCTGTTATATGTTCCTAGGACTTGCTGCCGCACTGGATAGTCAATTTTTTACAGATGGTCCAGTGGAGATATTTCCACCCTCCATTGTGTTGTATTTTATAGTAACCGTCCCTCATCAAAACCTTACAACTGAATGTCAGATGGTTCAAACTCTCTACTTCTGTGTGGGGACTACACACGCTTCAGTTTGAAATAACATCGTTCTATCTGTGGGTCATGCTTAAGTTTGAAATAGCATTTTCAGTGATCTGATCATTTTTTTGTTCAAAATAGAATTTTCATTGGTCTAATCATATTTCAGTTTGAAATAGCATTGTATTTTGTCGGTCTGTCATGCTTTAGTTTGAAATAGCATTTTAATTAATCTAATCATTTTTTTGTTCGAAATAGAATTCTCATTGGTCTAATCATATTTCAGTTTGAAATAGCATTGTATTTTGTCGGTCTGTCATGCTTAAGTTTGAAAAAGCATTTTCGTTGATCTAACCGGTTTTTTTTTCGAAATAGAATTTTTCATTGGTCTAATCATATTTCAGTTTGAAATAGCATTGTATTTTGTCGGTCTGTCATGCTTAAGTTTGAAAAAGCATTTTCGTTGATCTAACCATTTTTTGTTCGAAATAGAATTTTCATTGGTCTAATCATATTTCAGATTGAAATAGCATTGTATTTTGTCTGTCTGTCATGCTTAAGTTTGAAAAAGCATTTTCGTTGATCTAACCGTTTTTTGTTCGAAATAGAATTTTTCATTGGTCTAATCATATTTCAGTTTTAAATAACATTGTATTTTGTCGGTCTGTCATGCTTTAGTTTGAAATAGCATTTTCGTTGATCTAATCATTTTTTTTGTTCGAAATAGAATTTTCATTGGTCTAATCATATTTCAGTTTGAAATAGAATTTTCATTGGTCTAATCATATTTCAGTTTGAAATAGAATTTTCATTGGTCTAATCATATTTCAGTTTGAAATAGAATTTTCATTGGTCTAATCATATTTCAGTTTGAAATAGAATTTTCATTGGTCTAATCATATTTCAGTTTGAAATAGCATTGTATTTTGTCGGTTTGTCATGCTTAAGTTTGAAATAGCATTTTCGTTGATCTAACCATTTTTTTTGTTCAAAATAGAATTTTCATTGGTCTAATCTTATTTTAGTTTGAAATAGCATTGTATTTTATCGGTTTGTCATGCTTTAGTTTGAAATAGCATTTTCGTTGATCTAACCATTTTTTTGTTCAAAATAGAATTTTCATTGGTCTAATCATATTTCAGTTTGAAATAGAATTTTCATTGGTCTAATCATATTTCAGTTTGAAATAGGATTTTCATTGGTCTAATCATATTTCAGTTTGAAATAGAATTTTCATTGGTCTAATCATATTTCAGTTTTAAATAGAATTTTCATTGGTCTAATCATATTTCAGTTTGAAATAGCATTGTATTTTGTCGGTCTGTCATGCTTAAGTTTGAAATAGCATTTTCGTTGATCTAACCATTTTTTGTTCGAAATAGAATTTTCATTGGTCTAATCATATTTCAGTTTGAAATAGCATTGTATTTTGTCCGTCTGTCATGCTTATGTTTGAAAAAGCATTTTCGTTGATCTAACCATTTTTTGTTCGAAATAGAATTTTCATTGGTCTAATCATATTTCAGTTTGAAATAGAATTTTCATTGGTCTAATCATATTTCAGTTCGAAATAGAATTTTCATTGGTCTAATCATATTTCAGTTTGAAATAGCATTGTATTTTGTCGGTCTGTCATGCTTAAGTTTGAAATAGCATTTTCGTTGATCTAACCATTTTTTGTTCGAAATAGAATTTTCATTGGTCTGTCATGTCTTTGAAATAGCATTTTCATCGGTCTAATCATATTTCAGTTCGAAATAGAATTTTCATTGGTCTAATCATATTTCAGTTTGAAATAGCATTGTATTTTGTCGGTCTGTCATGCTTAAGTTTGAAATAGCATTTTCGTTGATCTAACCATTTTTTGTTCGAAATAGAATTTTCATTGGTCTGTCATGTCTTTGAAATAGCATTTTCATCGGTCTAATCACGCTTCAGTTTGAAAAAAACTTTTTCGTTGATCTAATCATGCTTTAGTTTGAAATAGTATTTTTATTGGTCCGTCATGTCTTTGAAATAGCATTTTCATTGCTCTAATCACGCTTCAGTTTGAAATAGCATTTTCGTCTGTCTGTGACTCCTTTTATCTGAAAAAGTTTGATATATCATGAAACAACTCAAACCAGTGGACCCACATGCATGGACTGACACATAGATACAGTTTAGCACAGACCCACACACCCACACACCTAATATAAGTAGACATGTGTACGTGATATTATTATTATTATCTCCCAGGGTAACAATTTTCCTCTCATTTCTTTGTTTCTTTTTCGTTTCTTTTCCTCCTCCACTCTTTTTCTCCTCTTTTGTTTTCTCGTCTGCCTGACCTATAGACTGTCTCTCTTTTGTCGTGTCTTGGGCTGATAATAGATTCACTCTTGTAACCCCAACATTTTCTTCCCCATCTCAAACCTGCATCTTCCAGATTGCATCCATGGCTTTCAGGTGGTTCTTCTAAAACAATATACCTTTTGTATCTCTTAATACCGGTGTTTTCATAAAGATAAGACGCGAACAGATCAGGACGGAATGTTACATGTATCAACTTATCTAGGAATCCTATAAACCTTTCTTATAAATCTTATTGGAAAAATATATTCTATTTTGTTATATATATATATATATATATATATATATATATATTTTCTCATTTTACTTCAGTGTAAGTTCTCAGAAATCAAAGGGCCTCTTCCTAGGGCTAACACTTGATCTCTAAATGAGATACATAGATATCCAAGTTTTCCCTTAAAATGTTCCTTTACATCTCAAACGTTGAGTTAATAAAGAAGTGAAGAACATTAATGTATATATATATGTGTGTGTGTGTGTGAATATGTTGTGACCTTGAAAGGCCTATAATAATTAAGACAACACGGTGGTATATTTACAAAAGTGTATTTACAGAAGTACAGAATAGTATGTTAGAGAAAGTCTGCGTCCGATGCTGTGGCTATGACTGCTGCAACACTTAGTCGTAACTTTGTTCATAGTCTCTGGAAGAGTCCATCCACATCCGAAATAGGGTAGATCAATATCACACCATAACACTCATCCTTTTTAGCCTTATACCATATGGAGTCAATACCATTTTATTTTCGGGTTTATTTTAATCAAGTCTGCAATTTACGGTTTCTTCTTGATGTTATTTTTTATATATATCAAACGCCTTCTGGCATTCTCTCGTCCAGATCCAATCTTGTCCATTTTTCTCTCTTTTTTAAAAATATCTTATTAAGATAACAAAAAACGCCATCAGATGAAATTTTTAAAAATTGCTTTGATTGCATTGCATCATCTTTTGAAAAAAGGGTGAAGAGTGATAACGTATGTACGAACATGAAATTGCTGTAGCATATTATTATATAGAAAGGTTTAAAATGGTAACTTCATTGGCACCATTTTGCATGCATTCTATTGCATGCAAATGATTGTCTTTTGTATTTTTACCGGTTCCATTTACTCAAGAACTTCCCAGATCCGTTCCTCATTCAATGCATTGTGATTAAATTTATCACTTTGTCATGACAAATTCTTTTAGGAGACAATTAATGGATTTTTTTTTTTTTGTTTGTTTTTCTGGTGGAATAAATTTCTAGAATCAATCAAGAATAGTTGAATTAAATTATGCGTTTTTCTCCCTCTGCATTCTTTGTCAATTGGTTTTGTTCAAATCCATCAGTAGTTATTTTTTGTTGAAGCATGTGATCTTCTGTTTACGTGTCTCATCAGATTATCCTTTTAGATAAGAGCTCAAACTTGGTCTCCTTACCTGAAGGGAGCTGATGTTTTTATTTTTCGGGTTACATGCATCCATACATGCGTTTTAGAAAAGGCTTTCTCTATCGCTTCTTCTGTTATGATGCTTCAATTTGAAATAGTATTTATGTTTTGTTGTGTGAAGCTTATGTATCAAATAGCAGTTTTAGATGTATCTCTTGAAGAGGCGATGTCCATCTGTTGATCCACCTGTTACATTTCGGTTTGAAATAGCATTTTCTTTGGTCTGTCACTCTTTCGAAAAGCACTTTTAGACGTGTTCACATCTCTAGGAAAGGCTGGTTTTGTCGGTCTGTCATGCTTCAGTTTAAAATCGCCTTTTTAGATTTGTATACACGTGTGTATAAGACCTCAACCTTTGTTTTCATCACCTGAAGGGAGCTGATGTTGTCAATTTTATGGTAAGATTCATCCCTGCATATTTATAAAAAGTTTTGTCCATTGGTTCTGCTCTCATGCGTCAATTTGAAATAGTCTAACAGTTATACATTGACAAACTATTTTCTATTATCCAATCAGAACACGTTGTGTGGGATGTTTTTTTGCCTATAGTTTGTCCATTGGTTCTGCTCTCATGCGTCAATTTGAAATAGTCTAACAGTTATACATTGACAAACTATTTTCTATTATCCAATCAGAACACGTTGTGTGGGATGTTTTATTTTGCTGAACTATTTATACCGTTTTCTCTCTCTTTTTTCAACTATTGAATTCAGAATAACTCTCAAGCGCTATGAAACGCTTTTTTTAACCTTTTAATTTCAAACTTGTTCATAACTTCCTGCTGTTGTTGATGAAGTGAAGATATGAAAAAAAAAGATGATCATCACTATCATATTCGGTTTAATGTCGTTTTACATGCTGGCATGTGTTGGACAGCTTTTAGAAATTGACTTCCAAACTTATCTCTGGTCAGGTTTCTTTGGAAGTCATTTTCTTAATTGAGGTAAATTTTTTATAGGCTGGGTACGCTTTCTGACGGCAACTCAGTGAGGTGATAGGGGCCAGTGTTTTTATTGAGACACACTCTCTAAGTGATTGCCCACCAAGACTGAAGAGCGCTTTACCTGCCCTTATCGAAGAAAAATATATTTCCCTTTTTTATGACACTTCATAAATAATAAACTAATCTAAAAAATGTAGAGGAAGAGTTAGTCCCACAAGTTAATGGAAACGACAAAACCCCCAATATTCCTCTCACTACAAAATGGTGACCCAACTTTGAACTCTGTGTCTTTTTCGAGTAATAGTACCTCGTTCTTTTGTATGTCTTGTATTTTCTTTGGTCTATCAAGCTTAAGTTTGAAAGTATTTTAGATGTATCTCTCGAAGAGTTGGTATCCGTCTGTTTGTCTACCTGCCACATTTCAATTTGTAATAGCATTTTCTTTGGTATGTCATACTTTGAAATAGCATTTTTAGATGTGTATGAACATCTCTATAAGAGGCTGGTTACGTCGGTCTGTCATGCTTCAATTTGAAATAGCATTTTCTTTGGTATGTCATACTTTGAAATAGCATTTTCTTTGGTATGTCATACTTTGAAATAGCATTTTCTTTGGTATGTCATACTTTGAAATAGCATTTTTAGATGTGTATACACATCTCTATAAGAGGCTGGTTACGTCGGTCTGTCATGCTTCAATTTGAAATAGCATTTTCTTTGGTATGTCGTACTTTGAAATAGCAGTTTTAGATGTGTATGCACATCTCTATTAGAGGCTGGTTACGTCGGTCTGTCATGCTTCAATTTGAAATAGCATTTTCTTTGGTATGTCATACTTTGAAATAGCAGTTTTAGATGTGTATGCACATCTCTATTAGAGGCTGGTTACGTCGGTCTGTCATGCTTCAATTTGAAATAGCATTTTCTTTGGTATGTCATACTTTGAAATAGCAGTTTTAGATGTGTATGCACATCTCTATTAGAGGCTGGTTACGTCGGTCTGTCATGCTTCAATTTGAAATAGCATTTTCTTTGGTATGTCATACTTTGAAATAGCATTTTCTTTGGTATGTCATACTTTGAAATAGCAGTTTTAGATGTGTATGCACATCTCTATTAGAGGCTGGTTACGTCGGTCTGTCATGCTTCAATTTGAAATAGCATTTTCTTTGGTATGTCATACTTTGAAATAGCAGTTTTAGATGTGTATGCACATCTCTATTAGAGGCTGGTTACGTCGGTCTGTCATGCTTCAATTTAAAATAGCATTTTCTTTTGTCTGCTGTGCTTAAATCTGAAATAGCACTTTTAGATGTGTCCACATTTCTATAGGAATCTTGCTATGTCAGTCTGTCATGCTGACTTTTGAAACAGCGTTTTAATTGCTAAACATATCAAGGCTGGAGTCAGCGCTTATAACTATGTACGGTTGGTAAATAAATTTACACACATCTCAGTTGAGAGAAACCAACGAAAAAAAAAAGGCTGAAAAAGACTTGAAGTGACTAAAAGATGACCTCAAAAAATGGCACATCGGAACCGACATAGATAGAATATCATGGAGAAAATCACTTTGTACCGCCATGGCCACTGTGCAGCCCTCATCTGATTTGGAAAAGTTATGCTAAACGACGATGAAAAAGATGAAGTGCAGATTGATAAACGCATCTTAAGAATGGACCAATTCTTGTTTAATTCTAAAGAGACCAATTTGATCGCTGACGAGTGAAATCTCACAAGTGGAGAGAACATTTTTCTTTTCGTTACTATCCTACGGATAGAATGAAAATTTTCAAAAGAGTCATTTGTTCTTTTAGAATTATGCCTGCAAGAGCAACCATTAAATTATCGGACATTTTTTAGATGCATCCAGACATTTACATAAGTGTCTCTGTCTATTGGCCCATCAGTCAGTCTGTCACATTTCAGTTTGAAATAACATTTTATAATTGCTAAATCCACAAATGGAAAGGTGATATAGACTTTTAAGATGCGTCCAAGTGACGCTATAAGAAACTTTGCTTGTTTGTCTGTCTGTCACACTTAAGATTGAAATAACATTTTCTTTAATCTGTCATGGTAAAGTTTAAAATAACATTTTCATTGGCCTGTCATGATCAAGTTTGAAATGACATTTTCATTGGTTTGTCATGATCAAGTTTGAAATGACATTTTCATTGGTTTGTCATGATCAAGTTTGAAATGACATTTTCATTGATTTGTCATGATCAAGTTTAAAATGACATTTTCATTGATTTGTCATGCTTACGTTTAAAATGGCATTTTCATTGGTCTGTCATGATCAAGTTTGAAATGACATTTTCATTGGTTTGTCATGATCAAGTTTAAAATGACATTTTCATTGATTTGTCATGCTTACGTTTAAAATGGCATTTTCATTGGTCTGTCATGATCAAGTTTGAAATGACATTTTCATTGGTTTGTCATGATCAAGTTTAAAATGACATTTTCATTGGTTTGTCATGATCAAGTTTGAAATGACATTTTCATTCGTCTGTCATGATCAAGTTTGAAATGACATTTTCATTGGTTTGTCATGATCAAGTTTGAAATGACATTTTCATTGGTTTGTCATGATCAAGTTTGAAATTACATTTTCATTGGTCTGTCATGATCAAGTTTGAAATGACATTTTCATTGGTCTGTCCTTTTTTTTTCAATTTTCTAATCTTTTAGTTTTTGCTGTGGATGTGGCATCCTATTGGATGCTAGATATTCACTCACTACTTCAGAGACTCTAGCCAAGAAATCTTAAGAGTTGTACCCATCCCTTTTAGTGCATTTGTTTATATCTGTCTTGCACTTGGTTCACCGGGTATATTTGCTAGGTAGTTTTTTAAAGATCTTTTTCATGAACCCGATTGCTCCTATGATTTATGGAATGACTGAGATTTTCATAAGATTTCGGTTTCTCTTTATGTCGTACATAAGACGTTGGTGTTTAGTTATCTTCTTCCTCTCAGCTCTGTTTAAGCAAGCATCATTAGGGACACTGACTTTAACTAGGGTTGCTACTCTCTCAGTCTTGTTCTATATTACTTTGCAATAGCATTTCCATCGGCCTGTCATGTTTAAATTTGAAATAACATTTTTATGGTCTGTGATGCTTAAGATTGAAATAGCATTTCGATTGGTCTGTGATGCTTAAGTTTGAAATACCATTTTTATGTGTCTGCCCAGCTTAAGTTTCAAATCGCATTTTCATTGGTCTGTCAAGAATAGAATTAAAATTATATTATTTTCGCTAAATGTACAGAATAAATCGATGCACCTGAAAAAAAAAAACATTCGTTTTTGAGCACTTCCTGTCCGTGGCCCACCACCTGTAATGCAAATATCCACTGCAAATTGAAAGTGTGCATCTACTTCAAGACAATGCACAGGAAGTTTCTCATCGTGCAATCAGGTGAAGACAAGTTTATTTCATTATTTGTCTTTTGCAGTGCCTTATTGGTGTGGGCGTTTGGCTTATCTGTTCCCCCCCGATTGCCCCTGCTGCATCTTTCCGAACTTTGTAGTTTCTAATCTCCCCTTTCAAACGGATCTACTTTGGTTCGTCAGCTTTTGTTTATCCAATTTTATCTAATCTCCTAAGCAGAAACCCACGTAAATTTCGGTCTCGCTCGCACCTCATCTTTGATGGTGCAGTTAGTTCGGTTAGTTGGTTGCGCATTATTTGACATGAGCTAACAACAAAATTAAAAAGAGTGAGGCTTACGGTAACGAAACCTCTGCAAGCCATCAACGATATCGGGGGGGGGGGGGGGAAACGGCGAATGGAAATAAAAAAAGTAGTCATGATTATTGCTGACTGTTTTTATTTGTTTTTCTTTTTATTTTGGCTTCTTTTTTTGACTTCGTTTTCTGTTTACTTTTTCATTATTTTTGTTGTTCTTATTTTTTCTTTTCTTTTTTCTTCAGTTATTTTCTGTTTTTTTTTAATTATTATTCTCATCCCTTTTCTTTTCTCTTTCCTTTCTCTTTTCCTCTCTTTTCATTTCTCTCTTTCATCTTCCTTCTTTTTTCCTTTCCTTTTCTCTCTTTCCTTTTCTCTCTTTCCTTTTCTCTTCTCTTTCCTTTTCTCTTCTCTTTCCTTTTCTCTTCTCTTTCCTTTTCTCTTCTCTTTCCTTTTCTCTTCTCTTTCTTTTTCTCTTCTCTTTCCTTTTCTCTTCTCTTTCCTTTTCTCTTCTCTTTCCTTTTCTCTTTTCCTTCTCTTTTCCTTCTCTTTTCGCTTTTCCTTTTCTTTTCCTTTTCTTTTCTCTTTCCCCTATTTTCCCTTCCCCTTTCTTCTCCTTTCCTTTTTCTCTTCGTTAGTTCGGTTAGTTGGTTGCGCATTATTTGACATGAGCTAACAACAACAAAAAAAGAAGAGAGAGGCCTACGGTAATGAAACCTGTTCAAGCCATCAACGATATCGGGGGTGGGGGGTGGAAACGGTGACTGGAAATAAAAAAGGTAGTCATGATTCTTCCTGACTGTTTTTACTTGTTTTTCTTTATTCTTTTTATTTTGACTACGTTTTTTACTTCCTTTTCTGTTTACTTTTCATTTTTTTTCTTGTTCTTATTTTTTCTTTTCTTTTTTCTTCAGTTATTTTCTGCTTTTTTTATTATTATTCTCATGTCTTTTCCTTTCTCTTTTCATTTCTCTCTTCCTTTTCCTCCTTTTTCCTTTCCTTTTCTCTTCTCTTTCCTTGTCTCTTTTCATTATTTGTTTTTTTCCCCTTTCTCTTTTCATTTCCCTCTTCTTCTTCTTCATCTTCCTTCTTTTTTCTTTCCTTTTTTCTTTTCTTTTCCCTTTTCTTTTCCTTTTCTTTTCTCTTTCCCTTTGCCCTATTTTCTCTTCCCCTTTCTTCTCCTTTCCTTTTTCTCTTTGCCTTGCTATCTCGGCTACGAATTCGACTGCAATCCCATCTAGAGGGGTAAAAAAAATCCCTTGAAAACGAGGTTACTTGTAGGCCGTGGGTGGCGATCCATGATACCTTAGGACGAGATCTTGGTGGTTGAGCACTCCATAGGATGACTTGCAACACTCCACTTCGGCCCATACTTTAGGTTGATAGGAGATCGGCGAGGCCGGATCCGATCAATCGGCTTGTCACGTCATGCCCTAGTATCTATAGGCTCATCCCCAACCATACTATTCAATCTGATTGTTCTAAAAATCTAAACCTAATTTCTCCTTTTTATTTTCTTCCCAATAGATACTAGAAAGCAGTGGTTGAAGGTCAATCATGTTGAGAACATAGAAGATTATCACTGCCAAGGAGTAATTTTTCAAAGAGTAATGTTCTGGGAGTAATGTCGGATCTCTCGCTGTAAAATTTCCTTTTAAGAGTAATGTTTTCTCAGGGAAATGTATTCCAGGAGAAATGTATTCTAAGAGCAATGTATTCTAGGAATATAAAATTATTATCCTACCTGTAGTATTATATTTGACAACTTTTGTCGGCAATAAATAACCCGTAGATGGTTGATATTCATAAAACAATCCAAACCATCCCTTTTCTATTTCTATTTCCTTTCCCCTTTCTCTTTTTTTTCTCTTTTCCTTTCCATTTAGTTTTCCTTTTTTCTCTTTTCTTTTTCTATCTGCAGATTTTTCTCACTTTAGCTTCTTTCATTTCTTTCCAGTCGACGTACGAATTCTTGATTCTATAAATATCCTTGACTGCATTATTTATTCAATACATGGCAATTCTACCAAAGAAAACTAACATTGCTACCAGATCTCAAACCATGATCAAGGTAGTATCTGTTCACTTCCAGAACAAAACTTCACTCCTCATCTCTCAAACCATCAATAAAGCGTAAAGTGGACAGAGCTTCTTTATAAGGGCTTCCCGTCTGTGGAACACAATATCATAGAACTGTTTTCCTGTAAACTACAACATCATCTCCAAATCCAATGTCAGCAAGTACTTGTCGTAATCCGTCCCACAAGTAATCAAATTTAGTTCATTGAATTGATCAGTTTCGGCTGACAATCGTTCCATCGCGTTACATCATAACCTTGCATGACTCTTGGCCTTGATAATTGGCGACCCAATTGTAAAAAAGAAAATTGACTCTATATAATTTTTACGGCAATGTTGTAAGACAACAAAAATAGGCTTACTGTTAAATATTGGGCGAGTAAACCCACTAGTATGTAAATTGGTTAGTTGAAAATAGCAGGAAATGAAATTTCAGTTGGGGTCAACTTGCTGAACTCGAGGTTAGATTTACTATACTGTTGGAATTGATAGAAACGGATGTGACATCACATGTCTAAAAAAGAGGATGAGGGAGAGAGGTCTTCAGGTCTTTGGAAGCCCTACATGTGTGAACATGTTAATTTAAAATTCACTGATAAGATATGATTGAACAGTGATTGTTGATCTCTCTCTGTCTCCTCCCACGCCATTGGTCAGTGATTTAGAACAAAGATCAAGTAACATAAATCTCCTCTGTCTTCCAACAGTTTTGTCATGATTTAGTTCTTTTTGGAGTATGAAATAACTTATTTGCAGGCGTCTGGAGAAGGTAATGTAGTATATATTCGTCCGTCATTATACCATCCTCCCAGGTATACCTCCTTCTTTCGGGCGGCAGTGTAGTATATGTTTGTTCTTCATATATAGATCATGCAAAGGGCGCACCCAAGGAAAGCATTTAGCAACAAAGTCAGCAATACAATTTGTGGACTCTAATGTTTTATAATAAGTACATGGTTGTTTTGTTTTACGACATACCAACCCTTTTCGGATTATTTAATGCCGAATCCGGTCATTTTTGTAAAAGGTTTTATGTTTCAGGTTTTTGATATCTTCAAATATTTATCAAGAGGAAAAATGTTGTTTTTGTTTTTGCAGAACAGGATGGAGTTTGCTAAAGGGAAAGGAAAAAAAAAAAATATTAATGTTTGGTGCATTTTGGGTCAGGAAGCCGGTATCTTCAGACAGCCTGATCTGGTAGCATCAGTACAGCAATTTTTTTTTTTGGCATGTGTGGTACACGGCTAAAATACAAGGAGGGTTCAGAGATAAGTAGCACACGCTAGTTAAGATTAACTGTCGATTACTATTTTCCATTTTTCTAGCTAAAAATCCAGTCCTTATGTTTTTTTAATTATAGTTCTAACCATTGAGCAGTTCCCCGTGACTTGTTTTACAACTTCCAATAATATAAATCATTGATGTCCATAATTTTTCACTAGAGAATTTAGCCATCATGAAAATAATTGAAGTAAAACTGATTAAGCGTTTCAATTGGCAGCAGTGTTATGAAAATGGGTTCGGATGAGGGTGAAGGAGGGGGGGGGGTAACTGATGGCAAACATGGGAATCAAATTTTTGAATCTGATGGGGACACACAAGGGAAACAGAATAAAATAAAACAATTAATTTTTAAAACAAATTCGATTTTATGTAAAAAAAAAAAGATTTATTTTTTAATTTTTTTTATTCGTAAAGATATAAACACAATATGGGAAAGAGTCTCTCATTGGAACCTAATTTGATTTAGAATTATCCCCCCCCAAATCATTAATTTAAAATCCTTCAGGTTTTATGTACTGAATACGTCCGCGAGAAACTGGTTGTGTTTCTTCTAACAAAGAAAATGTCTTACCTCGAAAAAGACTTTGAGTTCTGCATGGCGTTTTTTTAAAAAACTTTTATTGAACCCAAACAAAGCACATTGCCACTGAGACGTAAGAGGCTACTGTGAATTAGGGGCCATACCTATAGTGGCATCTTAAGTGGGGAGATGTGAAACGAGATGTTTGTTAAAATTACATTTAAATTTCTGCACGTTGGTACAATCAGATAAACAGGAAGCAGGGAGGGAATTTCAATGGCTAGAAGTTCGAGGAAAGAAGCTACCAGCATCTGGGGACCTCGACAGTTAAAGAGTAGAATTTTGCTGATTGTTGGGTTGATCAGAGGTATTTAAATCGACATGGAAACGGTACAGCAAGTTCATTGGAGCACATTCCATTGTAGTACTTGTAAAACAAGCACAGATATGAAACATTGTTGTGATGGAACAGGAGCTGCAGCTTGGTAGATAAGCTTGCAGAAGAAAATATGAAAGTCAAGTCTAGAAACTGTTTATAGACGTTTTAGCAGAAAAATATATTCTCGTAATTGGTGCAATTTCGAGTTTTAGCACATCTAGCTATTACTAATACTAATGGAGATTAGTATCTGTCTGAAGCCGAAACTATTCTATTCAATACTTGAATCCGAAACTATTCTATTCAATACTTGAATCCGAAACTATTCTATTCAATATCTGAAGCCGAAACTATTCTATTCGATATCTGAAGGCGAAACTATTCTATTCGATATCTGAAGGCGAAACTATTCTATTCAATATCTGAAGGCGAAACTATTCTATTCAATATCTGAAGGCGAAACTATTCTATTCAATATCTGAAGGCGAAACTATTCTATTCAATATCTGAAGGCGAAACTATTCTATTCAATATCTGAAGGCGAAACTATTCTATTCAATATCTGAAGGCGAAACTATTCTATTCAATATCTGAAGGCGAAACTATTCTATTCAATATCTGAAGCCGAAACTATTCTATTCAATATCTGAAGCCGAAACTATTCTATTCAATATCTGAAGCCGAAACTATTCTATTCAATATCTGAAGCCGAAACTATTCTATTCAGTATATGAAAATGAAACTATTCTATTGAGTATATGAAGCAGACACTATTCTATATGAATCCGAAACTATTGTATTACTACACTATATGAATCCGAAACTATTGTATTACTTCAGTATATGAAGCCGAAACTATTGTATTACTTCAGTATATGAATCCGAAACTATCGTATTACTTCAGTATATGAAGCCAAAACTATTGTATTACTTCAGTATATGAAGCCGAAAATATTGTATTACTTCAGTATATGAATCCGAAACTATCGTATTACTTCAGTATATGAATCCGAAACTATTGTATCACTTCAGTATATGAATCCGAAACTATTGTATTACTTCAGTATATGAATTCGAAACTATTGTATTACTTCAGTATATGAAGCCGAAACTATTGTATTACTTCAGTATATGAAGCCGAAACTATTGTATTACTTCAGTATATGAAGCCGAAACTATCCTATTACTTCAGTATATGAAGCCGAAACTATTGTATCACTTCAGTATATGAATCCGAAACTATTGTATTACTTCAGTATATGAATCCGAAACTATTGTATTACTTCAGTATATGAAGCCGAAACTATTGTATTACTTCAGTATATGAAGCCGAAACTATCCTATTACTTCAGTATATGAAGCCGAAACTATTGTATTACTTCAGTATCTGTACCCGTCATTTAAAACTGGGCATTGTCAACCCAATTCTTCTCCACCTCTGCCATCACATGTGTTGCCAATAGACCAGGTCGTTTGGTGATCTGACGTTTGGAAAGGTCAAATCATCTGCAGCCTGACAGTGCTCGATGGCAGGGTCCGTGTGTCGGTGGATAAAATACCATGAGTGACTTTTGGTTTTTTACTCTCTTTCCTTTTTGTTAATCCTTTTTTCTTCTCTTTCTCTTTATTTATCTCTTTCTTTTTGTTGAACTTTTATTTCTGGCTTTCTTTTTCACGAGAGGGAAATGTGGCAGTTGTTGAAATTCTGTTAGACGACAAGGGCGTCTTTGCCTAGTGCTGACAATTGGAGTTTTGTGACTTTCGGCATGCAGTGAAAAATAGATGCTATTTCTATAAAAATACCTTGCTCATTTGTTATAAAGTGTTCAATTTTCAGCTTTTTGTCTATGAAGTCTAGATAATTCTCTGCAGAGAAATAATGACAAATCTTAATATGACTTTTTATTACCTGTTTAGCCAGACAGCAAACCACAGCTTTTGAGGATCTAAAGACAATGTGGGCTCAAAAATAATGGTCAACTATTGCTCTAAACGGGGATGTGACTATTGTACTCCATGATGATGTGGCGCTGTCCCAAAATAGTGAGATTCCACCCCAGAATATGTCTACTGGCACAGCCACCCCAAGATACACACCTCGGACCACAGTAGTTTCACATTTATACATCGGCTTTTAAATTTGTTAGCAAAGTCAATAGATTTGACTGGATTTGAAATCAGCTTATCTGATTCCAACGTCTGAATCATTATCCATTATGCTACTTGTGCATCCCTGCCTCCCACCGAATATTGCCTCTTAAATTGGTGGTCATTCAAGGCTAATGAGTTCGGTTTAACCTACTATATGTTACGCATAGCTGAAGGAAGAACAGACAAGTTCATAGATTTGCCGATGCTATTAAGACAAAAACAAACACAAACCAATCAATAGATCTTGAAGTGTGCATGTTGATTGGCCTGCATTAATACACTGCCGATACCTCCGGAGGTGCATAATATTAAACAGAAATCGTCCGAAAAGTTATAAATAATTACCAATTGAAATTCATAGTATGTATGTATGTATTTATGCATGTATCTCTCACTCTCTCTCTCACTCTCTCTCTCTCTCTCTCTCTCTCTCTCTCTCTCTCTCTCTCTCTCTCTATATATATATATATATATATATATATATATATATATATATATATATATATATGTGTGTGTGTGTACATATGTTGTCGTTATTAATGAATTGTGAATATGATTTAAAGAGGCATTCAGATTTGGCTGCGGATGGCAAAACTTTGAGAGAGCATTCGTCTGTGTAATGGTCAATTAAGAATAAAAGTCAATCAATGCTTCCAGGGTTCTTGACTGACCAAACCTGTTTAACACAATTATTTATGAAAGAGTCGGAAGTTGAAGTGGACATCCACTAACTGTTGGACAATTGCCGAAGGTTGTCATGTCAAAAGGTGACAGTTTCCAAACAATCGCAGAAGACGACGCGCACTAAAATTAGACATGGTTTCCGTCTCGTGCAAATCGTTGTTTATATTCAGAGGAGAGCTTATAGTACCTCATGGATTTAATATTATTAAATAAGTAGAAGTGGTAGACGGTGTGGTGGTTACCGGCATGGACAGTGTGTTTGGGGTTCTGTGTTCAAGTTTTGTCTACTCTATTGCATTATTTTTACCAATACACTTTGAAAAGGTATGAATCAATCCTTCTTTGCACTAGATATATGCAAAATAGTAGACTAGCCTGGACTCTCATGTCCAGAATACTATATGATAGCGAAATAATATTTTGATGGGTAGATCATAGATTCGAGGAATTTAAAAATATGAGAAATTGTAATGCCTGAATTAAACCTATCACGCCGCCCGCGATTAAACCTATCACGCCGCCCGCGATTAAACCTATCATGCCGCCCGCGATTAAACCTATCACGCCGCCCGCGATTAAACCTATCACGCCGCCCGCGATTAAACCTATCACGCCGCCCGCGATTAACCCTATCACGCCGCCCGCGATTAACCCTATCACGCCGCCCGCGATTAACCCTATCACGCCGCCCGCGATTAACCCTATCACGCCGCCCGCGATTAACCCTATCACGCCGCCCGCGATTAACCCTATCACGCCGCCCGCGATTAACCCTATCACGCCGCCCGCGATTAACCCTATCACGCCGCCCGCGATTAACCCTATCACGCCGCCCGCGATTAACCCTATCACGCCGCCCGCGATTAACCCTATCACGCCGCCCGCGATTAACCCTATCACGCCGCCCGCGATTAACCCTATCACGCCGCCCGCGATTAAACCTATCACGCCGCCCGCGATTAAACCCTATCACGCCGCCCGCGATTAACCCTATCACGCCGCCCGCGATTAAACCTATCACGCCGCCCGCGATTAAACCTATCACGCCGCCCGCGATTAACCCTATCACGCCGCCCGCGATTAACCCTATCACGCCGCCCGCGATTAACCCTATCACGCCGCCCGCGATTAACCCTATCACGCCGCCCGCGATTAACCCTATCACGCCGCCCGCGATTAACCCTATCACGCCGCCCGCGATTAACCCTATCACGCCGCCCGCGATTAACCCTATCACGCCGCCCGCGATTAACCCTATCACGCCGCCCGCGATTAACCCTATCACGCCGCCCGCGATTAACCCTATCACGCCGCCCGCGATTAACCCTATCACGCCGCCCGCGATTAACCCTATCACGCCGCCCGCGATTAACCCTATCACGCCGCCCGCGATTAAACCTATCACGCCGCCCGCGATTAAACCTATCACGCCGCCCGCGATTAAACCTATCACGCCGCCCGCGATTAAACCTATCACGCCGCCCGCGATTAAACCTATCACGCCGCCCGCGATTAAACCTATCACGCCGCCCGCGATTAAACCTATCACGCCGCCCGCGATTAAACCTATCACGCCGCCCGCGATTAAACCTATCACGCCGCCCGCGATTAAACCTATCACGCCGCCCGCGATTAAACCTATCACGCCGCCCGCGATTAAACCTATCACGCCGCCCGCGATTAAACCTATCACGCCGCCCGCGATTAAACCTATCACGCCGCCCGCGATTAAACCCTTTGATAACATCAAGCTATTCATTGCAACTTAGTTCTTTCTTGTGTTTGTCTTATGAGCAAAGATCAAAATAAATCTGATACAATGTCTCAAGAAATGGTAAAAGTTAAGTCTAGTTTTTATTGACTAAATTAGGAAAAAAGTCGGCTAGGTTTAGTCAAAATTGCAAATGTGGAAACCTACTGACACCCTTGATAATCTCAATCCATTCTTTGAGCCTTGCTCTTTTTCTGTTTGGCTTAGTTAGATTCTTTATTTAATTCAATGCACACAATACCTAAAAATAATGGTAAATTTTTTTTTTAAAAGTCCGATTTAAATTTAAAAAATCGTTTCCCTATTTTCTGTTATTGCAAAGGTAATTTATTTATACCTTCTCAATCTCCTTCTCTTTTTCCTCCATCTTTTCTATTTTCTACATCTCCTCCTCCTCTTCTGACATTTTCTTTTCCTTCCTTTCCTCTCCTTCCTCAATCTTATTCTCTCCTTCCTTCATCTTCTCCTCTCCTTCCTCCATCTTATTCTCTCCTTCCTCCATCTTATTCTCTCCTTCCTCCATCTTATTCTCTCCTTCCTCCATCTTATTCTCTCCTTCCTCCATCTTATTCTCTCCTTCCTCCATCTTATCCTCTCCTTCCTCCATCTTATCCTCTTCTTCCTCCATCTTATCCTCTTCTTCCTCTATCTTATCCTCTCCTTTCTCCGTCTTATCCTCTCTTTTCTCTATCTTATCACTTTCCTCTCTTCCTCCATCTTATCCCTTCCTCCATCTTATCCCTTCCTTCATCTTATCTCTTTCCTACATCTTATCCCTTTCCTCAATATTATCTTTTTCCATCTTATCCCTTTCCTCCATCTTATCCCTTTCCCCCATCTTATCCCTTTCCTCTATCTTATCTCTTTCCTCCACTTTATCCCTTTCTCCTTTTCCCTTTTCTACCATCTTATCCTTTCCTCCATCTTATTCCATTTTCTTCCATCTTATTTTTTCCTTCCTCCTAACCCTTTCCTTCCTTCTAACCCTTTCCATCCATCTTTTCCCTTTACTCCATCTTTTCCCTTTACTCCATCTTTTCCCTTTACTCCATCTTTTCCCTTTACTCCATCTTATCTTTTTCCATCATCTTTTCATCCCATCTTCTCTTGCCTGTTTATTCTCCTACATCTTCTTTCATTCTCTTTCATCCTCCCCTTATACACCATCTCTTGCTCTTACATATTTTCCCTCCTCCTCTATCTTCTATCCTCCCTTTTCTTCTGCTTCACTTTTGCCTGTTTCATGATTGGCCATTTGTAAGTATCCCAATTATCCGTACTACAACTACTCCTCGCAAATAAATCACTGACACTTGTCAACAAAAATAGAAAGCAAAGTCGCAGGTTTGTTTACTTGTAATAATCATATCTCTTAATAGACACCGATTTTACACAGTCCGAACAGCTTAAGAAAACAAACATTTTCATTCTTCATCTTTGCTTTTGTTTTGTGTCCGAAGATTTTGTAACAAAACATATTGACAAGAATAGAAAGAAGGCAGCCTCTAATCAGTGGTAAAAATATTTCCGATCACGTTTGTTCGCTTCTCCAACATTTTCGGTGTCAGCAGCGAGGGGCAATTATCAGAATGAGTTTGGCATCAGAGATTGAAGAGGCGGAGAGGGCACCACAGAAGAGAGCGTAGGGTTGATAGTACCCCACGTGAGAGTCCACAAAAGAAGGTATAAATTGCTATAAAAAGGATATGGTGAAAATATAACAAAACAAACGGAAACTTTGAAAAGTTAAAATAAAACTTTGTTTTTTTTTTTGGAGAGTCAAGAACTAAAGAGAAAGCGGCCATTGTAACTTGGAGTTCAGACGTTTTAGATGCAGCGTCGCATCTCTGACCCCCCCCCCTCCAGTCGGTTAGTCTGTCACACTTCAGTTTGAAATAGTATTTTTAGTTCTAGAAGTGCAAATTAAGTTGGTGCATCTTATGATAGATGCGTTTAAAAATATCTGAGAGATTCCATCATTTGGCCAGTCTGTCATGCTTGAATTTGAAATAGCATTTTCGTTGGTCTGTCATGCTTGAATTTGAAATAGCATTTTCGTTGGTCTGTCATGCTTGAATTTGAAATAGCATTTTCGTTGGTCTGTCATGCTTGAATTTGAAATAGCATTTTCGTTGGTCTGTCATGCTTGAATTAGAAATAGCATTTTCGTTGGTCTGTCATGCTTGAATTTGAAATAGCATTTTCGTTGGTCTGTCATGCTTGAATTTGAAATAGCATTTTCGTTGGTCTGTCATGCTTTAATTTGAAATAGCATTTTCGTTGGTCTGTCATGCTTGAATTAAAAATAGCATTTTCGTTGGTCTGTCATGCTTGAATTAAAAATAGCATTTTCGTTGGTCTGTCATGCTTGAATTTGAAATAGCATTTTCGTTGGTCTGTCATGCTTGAATTTGAAATAGCATTTTCGTTGGTCTGTCATGCTTGAATTTGAAATAGCATTTTCGTTGGTCTGTCATGCTTGAATTTGAAATAGCATTTTCGTTGGTCTGTCATGCTTGAATTTGAAATAGCATTTTCGTTTGTCTGTCATGCTTAAATTTGAAATAGCATTTTCGTTGGTCTGTCATGCTTGAATTAAAAATAGCATTTTCGTTGGTCTGCCATGCTTAAATTTGAAATAGCATTTTCGTTGGTCTGTCACTCTCCAGTTTGTAATAGTATTTTACTTGCTAAATGGGCATATGGAGTAGACACATCTTATTGTAGATGCGTCCAGGCATCTCTGTAAGATGCCCTGTCGGTTTGTCTGTCACATTTCAATTTTAAATAGCATTTTTATTGCGAGATGAATTATCACATCTTATTGTAGATGCGTTCAAAAATATCTATATATATGGGCTCTGTCCGTTGGTCAGTCTGTCATGCTTGAATTTGAAATAGCATTTTCGTTGGTCTGTCACATGAAACTTTTAAATAGCATTTTCATTGATAAATCTGCAGATTGATTCAAAGATATGTACAGACATCTCTATGCCAGCCAGTTTGTCATGCTTAAGTTTAAAATAGCATTTTTGTTGGTCTGTCACAATCCAGTTTGAAATAGCCTTTTCATTGCTAAATTGGCAGATCAAATGGATGCATCTTTTTGTATATGTGTCCAGGCATCCTTGTCAGCCAGACTGTCACAATCCACTTTGAAATAGTATTATCATAACTCAATGGGTAAAACAAATAGATGAATCTTATTGTAGATACGTCCAATTATTTCTGTAAGATGCGTTTTCAGTTTGTCTGCCACACTTTAGTTTGACGTAGCATTTTCATCGCTAAACGCACATTTTGAAAGGACGTATCTGAAGAACACTTTCTTTTCTCTGTTTTTTTTGTTGTTATTTTTTTCTCAAAATGGCGCATTCTTGGTTAGAATCGATAAAAAGAAAACAGTTTATTTTACAATGAATGCCTTCACAACTGATCCTCCCTCAGAAAAAAACGAATAAAATAAAACATGTATAACGGATTCCATAAGTCAAACAGTTTTATTTTTTTATTTTTTAAAGTTCCAGCAGGAATTATTTCCATTGTTCCAACATTCTCCAAACTACTTTTATTTTTTATTTATTCATATTTTTTTTTAATGTTTAGATGATGCATTTGTTGTCCTCTGTTATGGCTAAGTTAAATCTAAAATCCTTCATTTTTTTCCCTGTGACTTTAAAATAAGATTTGTAGTATTTGCACATAAATAATTTTAAAAAGGAAAAGTATAAAATAAATATTTTTTAAGATGATAGCATTATGCCTAAGTTGAATCTAATCTCTGAAAATAAATTGGAGCATTTGTATTATCAAAATGTGAAACCAATTTTTTTTAATGTTTCAGAGATTTTGTTAAATGGGGAATTGATAATTTGTATTATTTAGATTATTCGGACTACTGTTCTCATCTTGGATTTTATATTCACAACGTTTCGACGGATGTAACCTCCGACCTTCTTCAGGTGCAACTTTTTGAACGACCATAGCCTCATAAGTAAACCTAGTATAGACTTGGATACAATATGGAAACAAATAATTATAAATAGATTAGAATAGCAGTAAGAAAATTGTAAGATGATATATAAAAAATTGCAACCTACAATTAATAAAATAGCATTCGCCACTGGTACTAACGCCCTATCAGTCTTTAACAATTAATACACAATAATAATAATAATAATAATGGGAAAAAAAAATAGATAAATTAAAAATAAATAAATAAATAAACGAATGAAGATATATATATATGCTATTTGCTTTCTTGCTGCCCCTCACCACTTGAAATAGTTTCGTCCCGGGGCTAGAAAAAGGTATGTTTTACTCACTAACTTTTACATGACATATTGCAAATACAATATATTTATTAATCTTATATATATATAGATAAAAGAAAGTTTGTTTGCCATAGAAATCTATATGTTAACAGTTAGAAAATTCAAATTTGTTTTAATAAGGGTTAAATTTTTCAAGGAATTTTCTAACACCATAAAAATTTCCCTCCGATTCCATCCGGAATTACCAGTGTTCGATTATTGATTCCTATTAGCATTTACCGGGAATGCAATTGAAAATGAAGATCAAACACAACTTTCTGAGTAAAATTTTACGAAGAATACAATCATCATTATATTCAGTTTAACGTCCGTTTTACATGCTGGCATGTTTTGGACGGCTTTTAGAAATTGACTTCCAAGCTAATCTATTTCTCGCCAGGTTTTTATTTACTTCTTTTTCTCTCAAGTCCATCTTTATCACTTCCTCCCATGTTTTTCTTGGCCTTAAGCTGTCAGTTGACTCGGCTGTCCCAATTGTTACACATCTACTAACCCAAGAACTCTCGTCCATTATTTCAACGTGGCCTTACCATCGAAGTCTTCTGTTTTGCACGCATGTCCTTATACTGCCCAGATGTACTCTGCCTCTGACCTCATCAAATCTGAGCATGTCTTTGAGACTTACGTTACACATCCATCGTATCATTCTCATATTATTCCTCTCCGTACAATGCCTGTTCTCAACTTCACTGACCAGGTTTCACTTCCATATATCAACATAGCATACATATGCCTGATAGACCCTTCCCTTGATAGACAGTGGTAACGCTCTGCTGGTTAGTAATGGCAAAGGTTCCCTGAAATTACTCCATCCATTCCTAACTCTAGTTATCACACTAGCACCTGCTCCACCCTGTACCCCGATGGTATCACCGAGGTAACAAAATTTGCTTAACACCCTTAACTTACATAACTAAAATGGTTGTAATAATTTTCTATTAGGGTATTTTAGCATTTACGCCA
>OY744546.1:18105783-18128283 GCA_963556195.1 Sepiola atlantica
TAGAATGCCATATGATATCTATATGGGGATAGATGACTTCTGCGATTGGCTCGAGGAAGGAATGAATCAAATCAACTGACAACAAAGCCAGAAATGGAAAATAAATTAAGATATTGTCAGGTAATAAAAAAAACAAAATAAAAAAAATTCAACACTTCAAAAAAAAAAAAAAAAAAAGAAGCAGAAAAAAAACTCTATATCATGACACAATTTATCTTACCAGCCTCATTCCCACCCGCTGAAACTTTTAGAGCGATTCCTTTTTATTTAATTTTTTTTTTTTTTAGAAAATAGCCGATGAAGATGCTGTTTTTCACTTATTTTTTGTTGAGAAAATAGCCGATGAAGATGCTTTTTTTCACTTATTTTTCTATATTTAAAATATATACATAAAAAAAGTAATTTATTTCAGAATCTTTTCATGACAAACCATGGAATGTGTTCATCAGAAAACAGGCGAGCGTATATTCTGTCACACATTACACAACCCGAAACACAAACCGCGTCTTAGCAGCATGAAAAAGAAAAAAAAAAAAATATTGACAACTTTATTCAAATAATTCAGCTATTCACACATGGACATAAACACGGGAACTTTAAGAGTCAATAAGAGATACAAATAAATGACATCTGTATATTTATAAAAGTCGAGCCATTTGTCGCACTTACAGTGAGATTAAAACGCCAACTTCCTATTCACGATAGAATAAAAAGCTTTCTAATATATGGAGGGCTCCTTTATTTTATTCTGTATACGAAACAAGAAACTCGGGTATGCCTGGGAGAAATAAATTGAAGATTACAGTATTACATTTGGTAAGTAATCTAAAAGTGCCCAATGTCTACATAGAGCAGGTGTGTTAAAACGCAGCATTGCCCAGAAGAAATAACTTCACTGTTTTTTTTTGATATTGTTGTATGCAAGAAAGGCTACTCAGTGATGCCCGGGAGCCATAATTGTAATAATACAGTATTGCTTTTGTTACGTGGTATATAGTAATCCAAAAGTGATCAATACCCGTGATAGAGCAGGTGTGTTTAAACACCGTGTTGCCCAGGAGTAATAAGTTTTAAGTATTCAATACTAAACAAGAAGGAGAGTAGAAAGTGACTAACTTGGGTTTACTTTCGACAGCCGCGTTATTCTTGTTCCCCTTATTTTGTTCTTTAGTCCTCACATTTCTGTGAGCGATGTTTATGACAAGGGGGGAAGAATTGCTGTTTTCTGAGTCGGAATCTATCCATCTAACACTTATCGTTGTCTAGTTTTTGACCTGGAAGTACTTTTTTTTTTAGCTCCATACATCAAGTGGCTTCATGCCTTGTCTGGGGCGACTTCTATAAAAAAAAACACCCAAACCTACCTTGTCAGCAGAGTAACCAATTTGCTGACTGAAACCTCATACAGATGCCCCTCCCCCCGAAAACGGGTTCACCTGTAGGCTGTGAGTGGTAACTCGTGATGCCTTAAGATGGGATCCTGGTGGCTGAGCCATTCCTCCACTGCGGTCCTTACTTTGGTTAAACGGAAGATCGGAGAGGCCTTATCCAATCAATCGGCTGGCCATGTCATGCCCTAGTATCTATAAGTTCATCCCTAACCATATTATTTCAATCTGATTCTTCAAAAAATCAAAACCTTATTTCTCCTTTTTATTTCTTCCCAAATAGATACTAGAAGGTGATGGCTGAGGGTCGATCGTGTTGACAACAAAGAAGATTACCAATGCCAAGCAGTAATGTCTTCAGCAAGCTATGTTTTCTGGGAGTCATGTTTTCTTGAAGTGGGGTTTCTTTTTTTGAGAGTAATTCTCCTACCCTCTCTGTAAAATTTCCTTCTAGCAGTAATGTTTTCTGGGAGTAATGTTTTCTAAGAGTAATGTTCCCACTATCACTGTAAAATTTCCTTCTATGAGTAATATTTTCTGAGAACAATGTATTTTAAGAGCTATATATTCTGTGAGTAGTGTTATCTTTTGTTTTAGAGTGATGATAGTACCTTATCTGTAAAATTTCCTTCTAAGAGTAATGCAATGTATTGTAGGAATATATATATATACAGGGTGGGCCAAAATAAGGGTCCTATCTTTAAATTTGAATAACTTGAATTTGAATAACTTCCACAAAATAAAAGTTAAACTCACCAAACTTTATGTGTGTGTAGACTGACCCTTCCGAGATTTTTTGAAATAAACAAAACAAATTTTAGCCGAAAAACACTTCTTAAAACTTACAAAAACTAAAGTATTGTTTTTTACACTGTTTTGAGTTTTTTAAGCAAAAATAATGTTTTCTAAATGAGGGTACGTTCCTTAGGGCTAATACGGCTCATGCTTGCTTCGGAAGGGGTCCTTTACTTATTCTAAAAAAAAAAAAAAAAAAAATCAATAAATAAAAAAGTTATGAATTTTAAAAAATAGGACCCTTATTTTTGCCCACCCTATATAATTACCTTACCTATTGAATTATATTTGACAATTTTATTCGGCATTAAATAACCCATAGATGGTTGATATGCCGTAAACCAAACCAAACAAGAAAATCGGTGTTGCCCAGGAGCAATAAAATTAATAGCACAGTATTACATTTGGAAGGTGGTGTATGTTAATCCGAAAGTGCTCAATATCTAAGATAGTTCATGCGTGTTTAACCGCTGCATTTCTAGGAAGCAATAACTTCAATGTGTTTTGGTATAGTGTTTACTAAACAAGAAATTTGGTGTTGCCCGGGAGCAATAAAATTAATATTACAGTATTACATTTGGAAGGTGGTATATGTTAATGCAAAAATGCTCAATATTTTAGATAGAGAATATATGTTTGAACACAGCATTGCCCAGAGGCAATAACTTCTGCATTTCTAGGAAGCAATAACTTCAATGTGTTTTGTTATAGTGTTTACTAAACAAGAAATTTGGTGTTGCCCGGGAGCAATAAAATTAATATTACAGTATTACATTTGGAAGGTGGTATATGTTAATGCAAAAATGCTCAATATTTTAGATAGAGAAGATATGTTTGAACACAGCATTGCCCAGAGGCAATAACTTCTGCATTTCTAGGAAGCAATAACTTCAATGTGTTTTGTTATAGTGTTTACTAAACAAGAAATTTGGTGTTGCCCGGGAGCAATAAAATTAATATTACAGTATTACATTTGGAAGGTGGTATATGTTAATGCAAAAATGCTCAATATTTTAGATAGAGAAGATATGTTTGAACACAGCATTGCCCAGAGGCAATAACTTCTGTTTTGTTATAGTGTTGTATACTAGATAAGAAACACGATGTTGCCCGGGAAAATAAAAGTAAGTTTACAGTATTACATTTAGTGAGTTGTATATAGTAATCCAAAAGTGCCCAATACCCTAGATAGAGCAAGTGATTTTTAATGCAGCATTGCCTGGGAGCATGAACTTCAATGTGTTTTGCTGTTGTGTCAGTGTTTTATACTAGACAAAAAACTCGGTAATGAATGTAAGATTACAGTTTTACATTTGGTAATTGGTATATATTAAATTGGAAGTGCTCAATATTCTAGATAAAGCAGTTATGTTTAAAAACCAAGTTGCCTGGGAGCAAGAACTTCAATGTGTTTTGTTACAGTGTGGCATACTAGACAAGAAAATAGATGTTGTCCGGGAGAAATAAAATATTAAAGTATTACATTTGGTAAGTGGTATATACAGGGTGGGCAAAAATAAGGGTCCTATTTTTAAAAATTCATAACTTTTTTATTTATTGATTTTTTTATTTTATTTTCTTTTTAGAATAAGTAAAGGACCCCTTCCGAAGCAAGCATGAGCCGTATTAGCCCTAAGGAACGTACCCTCATTTAGAAAACATTATTTTTGCTTAAAAAACTCAAAACAGTGTAAAAAACAATACTTTAGTTTTTGTAAGTTTTAAGAAGTGTTTTTCGGATAAAATTTGTTTTGTTTATTTCAAAAAATCTCGGAAGGGTCAGTCTACACACACATAAAGTTTGGTGAGTTTAACTTTTATTTTGTGGAAGTTATTCAAATTCAAGTTATTCAAATTTAAAGATAGGACCCTTATTTTGGCCCACCCTATATTAATCAAAAAGTGATCAATATCCCTGATAGAGCAGATGTATTTTAACGCTGCATTGCCCGGGAGCAATAAGATCAATGTCTGTTGTTATAGTGTTGTGTAGTTGACAAGAAACGGCAAGGAAGCATAAATTAATGATAGAGTAGGACACTTGGTTAAGTAGTACATGCTGAATCCAATAGTCTCAATACTCTGGATAGAGTGGGTATATGTAACTATACAGTATGACACTTGGAAAGTTGTGGATGCTGAATCCGAATGTTCTCAATACTATAGATATAGCAGGTGTGTGTAAAAATACTTGATCAGTGTTATATTCTAAATTGGAAGTGATCAATATCCTTTATAGAGCCGGTGTATATAATAATATAGTAGTACATTCCCTAAGTGGTATATGCTGGATGGAGAAGGGGAAGACAAGAAACTCAGCGTTTCTCCAGGAACAAATATAGGTTTCATTATATTATTAAGAGGGAAGATAATAAATTTAGCGTTGTTGGTGAATACATTACAACAAATATAGGTTTCATTATATTATTAAGGGGGAAGATAATAAATTTGGCGTCGCTGGTGAATACATTACAACAAATATAGGTTTCATTATATTATTAAGGGGGAAGATAATAAATTTGGCGTTGCTGGTGAATACATTACAACAAATATAGGTTTCATTATATTATTAAGGGGGAAGATAATAAATTTGGCGTTGCTAGTGAATACATTACAACCAATATAGGTTTCATTATATTATTAAGGGGGAAGATAATAAATTTGGCGTTGCTGGTGAATACATTACACAAATATAGGTTTCATTATATTATTAAGAGGGAAGATAATAAATTTGGCGTTGCTGGTGAATACATTACAACAAATTATAGGTTTCATTATATTATTAAGAGGGAAGATAATAAATTTGGCGTTGCTGGTGAATACATTACAACAAATATAGGTTTCATTATATTATTAAGGGGGAAGATAATAAATTTGGCGTTGCTGGTGAATACATTACAACAAATATAGGTTTCATTATATTATTAAGGGGGAAGATAATAAATTTGGCGTTGCTAGTGAATACATTACAACCAATATAGGTTTCATTATATTATTAAGGGGAAGATAATAAATTTGGCGTTGCTGGTGAATACATTACAACAAATATAGGTTTCATTATATTATTAAGGGGGAAGATAATAAATTTGGCGTTGCTAGTGAATAGATTACAACAAATATAGGTTTCATTATATTATTAAGGGGGAAGATAATAAATTTGGCGTTGCTAGTGAATACATTACAACCAATATAGGTTTTATTATATTATTAAGGGGGAAGATAATAAATTTGGCGTCGCTGGTGAATACATTACAACAAATATAGGTTTCATTATATTATTAAGGGGGAAGATAATAAATTTGGGGTTGCTGGTGAATACATTACAACAAATATAGGTTTCATTATATTATTAAAGGAAGGGAGGCCAGCAATAACTTTACAACTGAAAGCTCAGGTAAATTTCTTTGATTATCATTTTCGATAAATTAAAACAAGAGAGAGGTATGCACTGGGCGGAGGGGAAACGGGGGAGGGGAAAGAAAGAAAGATAGAGAGACGGATTGAGAGAGGTAGAGAGATAGGAGTTTTAATATAAAGATCTTACACACTTTTTAACCTCTTCTATTTTTTATGGCCCCGGGCAACGCCGGGTAGTTCTGATAGTATAATATATAACTTATGAATTAATCTTGATAGTATGTTTCTGAATTTTTTTAGATGAAGATTCATAATTGGATTATTCAGACTACTATTCTCATCTTGTATGTTTTATTAACAGCGTTTTGGCTGATGTAATCTCCAGCTTCCGATCGCCTTCGATTACATCTTTTTGAACTTGGCAACCTGAACGGAATTTTGAACCGAACCCTTTATTTAATCTAATTGTTCTAATTTTATCAGTCAAGATAAAGATATACACATGCCACGCTAGATACATATGTGTGTGATATGTATATTGAGGAGTCACCGACGGTTATCACAATGCAAGAAATGGAAATATGCTGGTGTTGAGTAGGAGGGCAAAAACGAAGTGTTCTATTTTGTTATTTTTTAGTAAATCCTATTTAATTACAACTTCTACTAATGTGTGTAACTGTGTTCCATAATATATTTCAAAGTTAGACCTCTTTATTAAATAGTCGATGTTTTAAATCTCATCAAACTTGTGGTGACTTAAGCACTGATAATAATAGTAATCACATCTACAATTCCTACCAGAAGACCCGTGGTGCAACGGATATAAGTGCTAAGTAATAAGTTTTAAGCGAAAAACAGTCTGGGGGTTGTAGGTTCAATCCTCAATACAGGCGATACTAAGAATAAAATTATGAATTACATAAGACTTCTACCCGATCATGGCTGACAGAACAACTCCCGGGTTCTGCTCAAAATTCAGTACAGATTCCAGAGTCTGATGAAATGCACCTGAGAAGGTCGGAGGTTACATCAGCCGAAACGTTGTGAGAATAACATCCGAGATGAGAACAGTAGTCCGAATAATCCAAATTATCGTCATCTAGAAAATTCTGAATCGTAAATAAACTAATTTTTTACGGAAGACTCTCCATGTGACAGATATACGTCATCTTACACAATTATAAGACGACATATATCTGCCACATGGAGAATCTTCAGACAGCTATCAACAATTTTACAAAAAACATGCTTCTCATTGTATGCGAGAGTGACAGTATACAACACACAGGTCCGACCTGTACTCTTGTATGGCTGCGAAACATGGTTGATGACGAAATGTCAAAACGACACGATCCTGGCTTCAGCGCATCGGAGGATGGAGAAAATTGCCGGTCGCATTCTACAATCCTCTGTGAGAAAGTATGACCATATCACTTGCCGTCAGTTATCCGAAATGCTTCAAAGTGTGTCCCACATTGATGTCGATGGCCCAAAGTCATGTGGTAGGTTGCTGAAGACATGGAGAGGTGATCCTGGTAGGCGCCACAAGTTATTTATCTACCTCCCACAGCGGTAAGATGTGACACAAGGTCGGAAAGTGAGATTTGAAAAGCCAGCGCCTGAGAAGGTGAGCACTCTGGCCTACAAAAAATGCCTCGCCAGTCCCGTCGGCATTCCCTGGTAGGCGCACCTCAGGCAGTAAGCAATAAACTTACTCCTCCCCAAAGAGGGGAGGCAAAGCCTGGGAGGGTGGACCTCCTAGCACTGCACATGACAAACCCACAAACCGGCAGAAATCAAACCCCGAAGGCCAAGACGATACCGGTCTATAGGGTGTAGTATCCATCAGAACAGATACTACACTTTGATCCTGGCCAAAGAGCCAAGAAGGCGCCACAAGCTAAATGGCAATGGACAGGAAAAGTTAGGAGTCAAATACGAAACGTCTAACCTCAAGCGTTAGACAAGAAGACAAAAAATGAAAATAATAACAATTATATTAGTTTTTGTCCTGTATCAAAAATGATTCGACTCTCACCATTTTATTGTAAAATAGCAGATTTATCCAGTGTTGCTTGGGTATGTCTCTATCTTTATCAAATTTGGTGGGATTCACTCCTAAACTAATTGACCGATCATTATGAATTTTTGAACATAGCTGCTAGGGGTAAACGTGGGTACTGTTGACTATATTTAGTTTGATTTGACTTCATGCAAAGGTGGTGAAAAGGGGAGTGGAAGCCCTTGTGAAAATTCAGATAACTCTGATTTTTGTGTGATTTTAACAATAGGTATTAGACCTCAATTAATAAATATTGCCAAAATTTCACTTTCTTTGGAGTATTTTAAAGAGTTTTTTTGTGATCATATTATGGGCACAACCTCCCATTTGAAAATTTAAATATTTCAGATTTGCATTAAATTTGATTCATATTCATTAGAAATGAATTAAGAAAATTCCCTGAATTTCAATTTCTTCTTAAGACACCTTTAAGTTTCGACATTTTCATCTGAACATATTCTAATCCCTATATCTGTATCTTTATAAAGTTAGGTATCTTTATATGTTGGTATGTACAGGAATCACTCTTAAATTAATTAACCGATCATTATGAATTTTGGAATACAACTGCTAGGCGTATAGAGCATTTCATGAAAATTCCCTTTATTTTAGTTACCACTGATCAAGGCTAAAAGCCACTTGGGGATAAGGGTTAATGCATGGATAGATTGTCAGTTGAATGATGAAGAATATTATGAGAGAATTGAAAATAATAGAATGAATAAAATTTGTTGCTTATGTAGACGGCTTTTGACAAATATTTATTGACATTTGATTTGAAGACGACCAATGAGAAGCAATGCCGTGGTAACATGTTCCACAGATTTGAAGTTCTTTTTCATTTTCTTTTGTCTGTCAAACTTAAGGTTGGAATATCATTTTCTTTGATCTGTCTTGCTTAAGCTTGAAATAGAATTTTCCTTTGTCTGTCACACTTAAGGTTGAAATATCATTTTATTGATCTGTCTTGTTAAGTTTGAAATAGAATTTTCTTTTGTCTGTCACACTTAAGGTTGAAATATCATTTTCTTTGATCTGTCTTGTTAAGTTTGAAATAGAATTTTCTTTTGTCTGTCACACTTAAGGTTGAAATATCATTTTCTTTGATCTGTCTTGTTTAAGTTTGAAATAGAATTTTCTTTTGTCTGTCACACTTAAGGTTGAAATATCATTTTGTTTGATCTGTCTTGTTAAGTTTGAAATAGAATTTTCTTTTGTCTGTCACACTTAAGGTTGAAATATCATTTGCTTTGATCAGTCTTGCTTAAGTTTGAAATAGAATTTTCTTTTGTCTGTCACACTTAAGGTTGGAATATCATTTTGTTTGATCTGTCTTGCTTAAGTTTGAAATAGAATTTTCTTTTGTCTGTCACACTTAAGGTTGAAATATCATTTTCTTTGATCTGTCTTGCTTAAGCTTGAAATAGAATTTTCTTTTGTCTGTCACACTTAAGGTTGGAATATCATTTTCTTTGATCTGTCTTGCTTCAGTTTGAAATAGCATTTTCTTTTGTCTGTCACACTTAAGGTTGGAATATCTTTTTCTTTTATCTATCATGCTTAAGTTAGAAATATAATTTTCTTTGTCCTGTCTTGTTTAAGTTTGAAATAGCATTTTCTTAAGTCTGTTGTATATAAGTTTGAAATAGCATTTTCTTAAGTCTGTTGTATATAAGTTTGAAATAGCATTTTCTTAAGTCTGTTGTATATAAGTTTGAAATAGCATTTTCTTAAGTCTGTTGTATATAAGTTTGAAATAGCATTTTCTTAAGTCTGTTGTATATAAGTTTGAAATAGCATTTTCTTAAGTCTGTTGTATATAAGTTTGAAATAGCATTTTCTTAAGTCTGTTGTATATAAGTTTGAAATAGCATTTTCTTAAGTCTGTTGTATATAAGTTTGAAATAGCATTTTCTTAAGTCTGTTGTATATAAGTTTGAAATAGCATTTTCTTAAGTCTGTTGTATATAAGTTTGAAATAGCATTTTCTTAAGTCTGTTGTATATAAGTTTGAAATAGCATTTTCTTAAGTCTGTTGTATATAAGTTTGAAATAGCATTTTCTTAAGTCTGTTGTATATAAGTTTGAAATAGCATTTTGAGGGGTTCTGTCACGCTTAAGTTTGAAATAGCATTTTGAGGGGTTCTGTCACGTTTGAAATAGCATTTTCAACGCTAAATTGAACACTTTGTAAACATATCTGTTCTTTCTTTATCTTTGTTTGTTCCATTTTTTATCGCTCATTTCTCCGCCTTACCTCTGCCCGACCTTTAGACTGCACAGGATTTCTATTCCTGCCAAAGAACTTATCTTGCTTTTCCATTTGTTTCTCAATATAATATTCATCTTCGGCGGCCGCGATAAAGTATCTCTCGGACACGCTATCTACTTATTAATCTGCGGGTTTAATATGCGTCTACGTACCTTTTAACATTTAATGTTTATCTTTCTATTGATCGGGTTTCCTCCTTATTGGTTGTCGTCTTATTCGTGTACCCCACTTTCTGGATTGCAAAGATAAAAACGCAATTGCTTTTACTTGTATTACTCTGCAGATCGATATAACCGTGATTTTAATCTGTGCCATTTTTATTTATTTCTTTATCTTACTACTTCAGCCAATAATTTATTTGATCATTCTACTTTTATTTGTTTGATATGGACTAAAATTATTAATCTACCGGCTGTATCTACACAACGTTGCCCGGGAATCTTTTTAGTTTCGTTTTTGTTTTACTTATTGTTATTGAATCTTTTTTTTTGTACAAATGAGTCACTGCTTATCAAGGCCAAAAGCCACTCTGTTAAATATCCAAGCTGGGTGTACTGAAAAGATCATTTGAAAGAAGTTGGCACACTTGACACGGACATGAATCTGCTCAGAAAAAAAAAACATAACATGATTGTCGAAAATAAAATAATCGTTGGCTGAAATTAAGCTACCTAGTTGGGAAAAACAAATATTTTGGATTGTCAGAAATAAAATGATTGTTGTATGAAACCACCTTATACTTTCTGACTTTGCAACCCTGTTAATCTTTTAGTTGTAGTTTTTAAAAAGTCGGTTTTGCAATAAGATTTATACGTCATAGGAAATATTTAAATTTAAATCTATAAATACTTTTGAATTTTTCTGTTAACGACGAAATAGACAGGGCATGGATTAATACGTTTTTTAAAACAAATGTTGCATTTCCCCAATTTTTTCAAAATATGACTTTTGTGAAGTCTAGTTTGGTCATTGCATTAATTGAATAGAATTATAACATAAAAAAGTTAGGTTTAAACGTGAATTACCAAAAGCAGATGATAGCTTGTCTCATAATGTTATTATATTATATAGAATGGATATAATAATGTTCATACAGTACTCTTTTGAGATGGCCTCCCATGGCATCTTTGACTGGTCCTCATGCCTGCAGGACTATGCGGTGCATCTCAAAACACTTTTATGAATTATCGTTTGGGCATAGTCATACTGTTAATGGGCATAGTCAGAACACGGTGGATCTAGAGGATAATAAATGTAAAAAATCGTTCTGTTCTTCGGGGTTGCAGAGTTGGAGTAGAAGGAAGTCAGAGGTGGACTTTTAAAAATGCTAGGAGTCAGAATCTGATTTTTTTTTTAAACTCAACTTCGATAATTACTGAATATAGGAAGACTTTAAGATAGTCAGAATTGGAATTTTTTGGAATTTCAGGAGTCTAAGCCGGACCTTATACCTTTCAACTCTGCAATCCTGCTATCTTTTATGGGTAGTCGTAGTGATTCTCAATAAATGGATGCTTCAGCAGAGAGAAAGTGGAGCATCGAGGAAGAGCATCCTGCATGAAAACCGGAACGTGCATTCCTCCCATTAGCAGAGAACCATAATACATGTATAGTAGTGGTGCACAGAGGTGTCATCAACCATGAAAAGATTCAAATTAGTTCCTGGTCAGTGATTTGGAACAATAACAAGGCGAATAAACCTCTTCTTGTCTTCAACTGTTTCTCCCAACTTGGTCCTTTTTTTCGTCACTGAACTTATTTGCAAGCAGCATTTCCTCAGCTGGGCAGTATCACAGAAATCCCTTCTGTGATCTTGCCGTGGAGGAACCGGTGGCTAACTAAGGTATGTTTATGAACTTCATGTATGGCACAAAGTTGAAATGTAACATTTAAACATAGATGTACATCATGAATTTTAGTAAAAGAAAAAAAGGAACCCCTTTTGGTGTCAACCATGTTGAAATCTCCAGTGAGAGAGATGATTTATTGGCTTCTGACCAAGTGCAATTTTTGGTCTAAGAATAATATTTTTCTTATTAAATATTCAAAGAAATTCGCATTTCAGAATTTTTTCGATGACGATTGATAAATTTGATCAATTTGATTATTCAGACTAGTATTCCAATTTCTGTTGCTATTTTCATGAAGTTTCGGCCGATGTAACCTACTTTCTTTTTGACTTGAGAATTTTTATGTCAAATTTTGGAACCATTACAGAATTTTGAACCTATACAAAATTTTTATCTGAACACTTAATTTAATCAAAGGGGATAGATTGTTCTCATTCCGTCAGCCATGACCAGGTAGAAGTGTTAATTAATTGCCAGGCTATTCTTAGCTATTATCAACTAAGACATTTTTTCTTACTCACCAAAACAGATTAAAGGAAAGTTATCATGTGCAATTATAATGAATTATCTCCCTTGACTTCTTAAAAAAAAAAAAAAAAAAAAAAAAATATATATATATATATATATATTATTTAAATTTCACAAAATAATTTTTTTAAGAAATTAAAGTAACAAAAATTAATTTCCGTTTCTTTGTAAAGGAGTAAGTCATTTTTTGTTTCTTTTGCTCCCGGGCAATGCCGAGTAGGTATAGCTTGCCCCCCCCCCTCAAAAGAGCATGTAAGAATGTGGAAACAAATCCCATTAAAATATCTTAATATTTGATTTATGATCTTTTGCTTTCAATTCTTTTTTGTTTCGTTTTTGGTAAATAGATTTAATGAATTAAAATAATTAATCAACCAATTGATCTCTGAGCTGATCCAAGAACCAATAAATCTCTGAGCTGATCCAGGAACCAATAACTGTTTTTTCGTTTTTTGGGGTTTTTTTTTTTAACAAGCTGTATCTACCCTACGTTGCCCGGGAACAACAACAAAAAAAAACAACAAAAAATTACTTGTTTACAAAATAACGGAAATTAATTTTGGTGAATCTAATTTCGTAATAAAATTTTGTGAAACTTAATTAATATATCCATCTATTTCTTTAAAGAAGTCAAGGGAGATAACTCATTATAATTATGCACGATAACTTCCCTTTAATTTGTTTTCGTGAGTAAAGAAAAATGTCTCCTTTTTTTTTTATTGCTCTTAATTACCTTCCTGCATTTCCAATCAGATTCTGTTGCAAACCATACCGAGTACCCTGAAGAAAGATGTTGAAAGATTTTTATGTTTTTAGCGAATCTTTAAACGCTTCATCACAGAAAATTGATTTTTTTTGTTAATAATTTTTTTGTATGCAATCAGATGCAGTTTAAGCTGTTAATTATTTTTATTTCTTTATCATCTTTTCATTCTGAATGATATCAGTTTTGCGAAGTTTAAATAAAAAATGAAACCATTAAGGAAGTGTTTTTTTAATTTTTATTCCTGATTTCATAAAGTGTTAATCATTTGAGAATATTTTCAAATATTACACTACATCTTCGAAAATATATCGATACTTAGCAATCATACACAAATATGTGGAGAAACAACACACTACAAAAATGCACCCTGGTGATACCAGATCAGGCTGCCCTGTGGCTCCCTGAGACGAAATTCACCTACATTGACGTTTTTTGTTTTTCTTCTTTTTTTTTTTTTTTTTGTAAAACTTAATTATGTTCTACAAAACCAAAAACAAAAACAACAGCCCCTCTCCCTTTCTCCCTCCCCTTTTTTATTTTATTTTTAGAACTTGAAGCATAAATCTTTTACTATAATGGCCGGATTCGGCATTGAATGGCCCAAAAGGGGTTGATATGCCGTAAAACAAAACTACCAAACCAAAAACCATGATTAAACATTTGAAGATATAAAGAACTTGAAGCATAAAAACTTTTACTATAATGACCAGATTCGGCATTAAATAACCCAAAAAGGGTTGATATGCCGTAAAACAAAACTACCAAACCAAAAACGATGATTAAACATTTGAAGATATAAAGAACTTGAAGCATAAAAACTTTTACTATAATGACCAGATTCGGCATTAAATAACCCAAAAAGGGTTGATATGCCGTAAAACAAAACTACCAAACCAAAAACGATGATTAAACATTTGAAGATATAAAGAACTTGAAGCATAAAAACTTTTACTATAATGACCAGATTCGGCATTAAATAACCCAAAAAGGGTTGATATGCCGTAAAACAAAACTACCAAACCACCAAAAATGCACCATCTTATATTACATTCGTATGGGCTTCCATACGTGCTCCCGGAGCCGGAAGTCGTCAGGTGACGCGTATTCCTTGGCAGCTGTCGGTAGACTGGGATCAATGTCTAGGCATTTTGGTTTCCATGTCACATCCATCTTAGTATCGTGGTAGACATCCAAAAAAAAAGTTTTAGTTGAATAAATTGTAATAAAAAACACGTGTTACTTGGAAGCCAAGCTTTATTCAACTAAAAAAGGAATACGATAAGGTGGCAGATATGGCCAGTTTTAATACGCGTCACCTGACGACTTCCGGCTCCGGGAGCACGTATGGAAGCCCATACGAATGTAATATAACACACCATAAAAAAGAAAGGCATGCCTATAATCCAAAATGTATTATGAACAATATAAATAATAGCACCACTTTCCAGACAAATCGTAGATGGATTTCAGTGTCTTACATAAACCCTCATACTAAGATGACGCAACACAAATACAAAATTATAAGTTAACAGAACATCTCTCTTTAAACGAACTATGTACACACCTGCAAACACAATACCCTCCAACGCTTTCTTTCTCTCAATAAAATGTAACATCTTTACAAAATACTGTAATAATTAAATTTAAAGTTCAAACTAATATTTTTAAAAAGTAAAGCATTACCATTGTCAACCAAGGAAAGAGTCTATTATGCATGTGTACACAGTGTGATGATGTATGAAAATGAAATCTTGCAAGTGAGGGTTGAGGATATGTGTTGCATGGAAAAACATTTAAAAATTATATTTGTTTTTAAAATCTTTACTTCTGGTGCTACCAGATCACGCTGTCTGAAGATACCGGCTTCCTGACTTAAAATGCAGCAAACATTGATGTTATTGTTTTTTCCTTTCCCTTTTCACTTTGCAAAACTCAATTATGTTCTGCAAAGTTAAAAACAAAAGCAACAATTTTCTTCCGCAAAACAACCAAACCAAACACCATGAATAAATATTTGAACATAAAAAGAACTTGAAGCATAAAAACTTTTACTAAAATGATCGGATTCGGCATTAAATAACCCAAAAAGGGTTGATGTGCCGTGAAACAAAACAATCAAACCAAACACCATGAATAAATATTTGAACATATAAAGAACTTGAAGCAGAAAAACTTTTACTAAAATGACTGAATTCGGCATTAAATAACCTGAAAAGGGTTGATATGCCGTAAAAAAAACAACTAAATCACACCATGATCATCTTTTTATTCTAAATAATATCAGGTTTTCAAAGTTTAAACAAAAAAATGAAACAATAAGGAAATATGATTTTATTTTTATTCCTGCCCTCATAAAGTGTTAATTATTTAAAGATATTTTCAAATTCTGTATATCTATTTCTAAAATACATCGATACTTGCTTACAATTGTGCACCAAATTTTTAGATTTGGTCTTAATTAACAATTCAATGTGAAAAATCATTTTCATTATTTCGAGATTTTTTTTAGATGAGGATTTATAATTTGTACTATTTGGATAATTCAGGCTTCTGTTTTCATCTCAGATGTTATTCTCACAACGTTTCAGCCGATGTAACCTCTGACCTTCTTTACGTGCATCTTGTTAAACTCGTGAATCTTTATGTCAAACTCAAGAATCGGTAGAGAGTTTTGAACTGAACCTTTTTATTAAATCCATGTTCTGTCAAGCAAGGGCGAGTATAAGTCTTGAGTAGTTCTTAATTATATCCTTGGTATCGTCTGCACTGAGGATTGAACCTTCAACCTCCAAGAGATAATCATTTTGAACTGATTATTAGTTAGCATTTTATTCATTCTTCCCTTGGGTCAATGTGGACAATTCTAGTATGAATTTTGGGAGGTTGAAACTTATTGTTTTAGTTATATAGTGTTACTACTTATTACTATATATATATATATATATATATATATATATATATATATATATATATATAATAATGGTAATAATCCAGGTGAAAAATATCCACAGGGTGGTAATCCAGAGAATTTTAACCGGGTTTATAAAAAGTGCTCAATATCAAAATAGAGCTTTATTTGCCCTGTTTGTTTCAGATTCTAGATTTTAGATTTTTTGTTTTCTGTTTTTGTTTCTTAGATTTTTTAATTTTTAATTTAATAACGGCTTTAATTTTTGAAATGTTAAATTTCTTTCCTTCTTCTTCTCTTTCTCTATCCCTCCACTTCATTCTCTCCAAATATGATCTGAGGTTAAGATCGGATTCTAACTCTGCCTGATGAGATCTCAGTTTATAGTAACTGTTGATCGATAACATCGACATGCCAGTGTCGCAGATTTTGTACATGTCTGTGTAAATAAAATTATCATATATATATATATATATATATATATATATATATATATATATATATATATATAGTAATAAGTCAGTTCATAATATATTCCAATAACCATGGTTTTATTTTATTATTTTTATTTTTTCACATTTCCAAAAAGCATAACATTTCTGAGAGATATATTTTTTACGGTCCGTTTCATTTGTCTTGTGCCAAACAACATTTTTATATCAATATCGTCTCTGCAACATTACAAAATCATCAGAAAAATTCACAAAGAGTAAAAAGTTCTTGGATTAAAGTGTCTTGAAAAAATCTACACTATACAGTAGTTCATTTTTGGGTGTAAACAAACAAAAAACAAATAAAAAGAACAAAAACTCACACGTGGGGGAACCCACTAATACGCCATTTTGAATTTTTCGTTCAAAGCTAGTACATCCTAAAAGTGGTGCGAACAATTATAAATTTTAATTCAGTAATATTTCTTAAAATAGTTAATAAGTTCCATAATTTATTTATAAAAATTCTAATTCACTTGAGGATAATTTTTTCTTACTAAAGTTACATCAATGTCTATTTAGGTCATTTGGATACAAAACTCATTTAAGTTCAATAGTTTAGAGCTAGTTTCATAATGTCAGCCGTCCATTTAAGCAACTATTAAAATTGTTATACTTCGGTGTTTTTGTATATATATATATATATATATATATATATATATATATATATATATATATAATGTACCGGAACAATGGACTACTATATATCTCCCACAACAACAATGGTCAAGAACTTTAAGAGCTAGGATTCAAAATCACCATCGATATCAACTTCTTTGATGCAACCCATGACCAAACTAACAACTCCATCAGACCATACCATAAACACACTGAAGAGCTCAGATATGTCAACACCCAATTCTGCTCTCCTTCTAGTTTTTAAAAACTTTATACCCAATATAAACAGGAGAATCTCCAACCTTTGATGCAGCCCAAAGGTTTTCAAATAAGTCACTCCATATTACAACAAAGTCCTCCACGAAACGATTACTTACACACCCACCCAATATACCAGGCAACACAAACCCAATTGGAAAATAAACATTATCTGGTTCATCTCTCCCTATTCCTTCAGCGTTAAATATAACATAGGTAAGCAATTTATCCAATTAATAGATAAACACTTTCCACTATTCAATAAGCTTCACAAATCTTTCAATATGAATACAGTCAAAACAAGTTATTCATGCTACCACTCCATAGGATCGCTATTAGCCTCAAAACCTACAGCTCAAATCAATCTCCCAAACCACACTGCTCATGCAGAAGAAGTGAAGTTTGCCCCTTAAAAGGGGGTTGCATAATCAGATCGATAGTGTATGAAGCCAAAGTCATATCAGGTGTGAACCGTAGGAAAAGAGAATTTTACATCCAAATGACACAAGGAACTTTCAAACAGAGACTCTACACCCAAAATAATACTTTCAAATATCTAGAAAAATGTGGCATCACCTCCCTAGCAACAAAAATATAGGATCTCAAAGTCAAATACACCCTAATATTAGAATAGGTGGAAACAACTTTTGCATTTATTTATTTAGATAACATTAAAAACCATGGCAAGTTTCATTGTCTACGTTAAACGCCTAAATGAAAATTGGCTGGTAGAATATAGTCGCCATCTTTATAAACAAAGATGAATATGGTAACTAAGGAAAAACGATAACTTTCATGATTTTTTAGTTAAAAAAAAAACATGTTTATTATAAACTTGAGTTATTGTTCTTCCTTAACTAGTATTATGGTGAACGAACATATACTACACTGACCTCCTCCTAACAGAGAATAATATCATGGTGAACGAACACTACTTCCCTCAGCCCAAAAAGGAGGAGGTAATTCTTGCGTGGATGGTCTTATGAGAACAGAACCGATACTACACTACCCCCCACCTTGAAAAAAAATTCTGACTAAATTGAGTTTTTTTTTTCATTCTGGGAGTATCCCCCCTCCAACACACAAACACCCTTAAAAACGGAGGAGGTAATTCCTGGGAGGACAGTCTTATGACAACAGAACCAATACTACACTGCCCATGAAAAAATATTCAATTTAATCAATTTTTTTGTTAAATTTAAAAATGCCTAGTCACAATAAAATATTTTTTACAGTTTCTTGGCCTTTTGGCTAAGATCAAAGTGTAGTATCTGTTCTCGACATCTCGGCGATATTTGACACTTTACTAAAGCCGGAAGTAAATTATCTCCCTTGAAAATGAAATTCTAAATAAGTTTTTAAACGCTATCATTTTTTTATAAAATCTCTTTATCTTATTTTATTTATAATTATATAGTACTATCGATAAAATGATCGCGTATGTAGAAGGAAATTTGACAATACGAAGTAGAAAATATTACAGAATATTAATTTATTAAAAACTTAAAAATAATTAAATATGCAAATGAGCAAAATCGAGATTTGTTTGAGTGAATTGGAGATGCCTATATATAACGTATTTGAATATATTACTATATCATTAGAATTAAATAAGTCTAACGTGTGCTGATGTTAATACAGTAACGATAGATGGAAAAAACTTTTTAGATAACTTTTTAGATAACTTATAACGTGTGAAAAAGATAAAAAAAACAAGTAAATGTGAATGTCTGAAGACGTTCGTTGATCCAAAAGAAACCGGTAAAATCTCTTGTTTCTTTTTATGATTTTTTCTTGTATTTGATTTGTTTTCCTTTTGTCTTCACGACATTTCATTTTATGATATATCATGCATTTTATCCTCATATATATATATATATATATATATATATATATATATATATATATATATGATGGACTCTCCCGTCGATTTCGACGTATGAGTGCCCCGCCAGGGAATTTGTAATTGCAAGGGTTGCGCAATCCCCCAACAACCGCTCTCCTGAGTCGGCATTGCTTGATTCTAATGGCAAGTAGTTCAAGACGACTGGAAACAATGCCGAGATAAGCAGAGGGCACATACAGCACCTGGTATTCCTAAATGGTCACCCATTTAGTACTGGCCAGGCTCGACGCCGCTTAACTTCGGTGATCTAATGGAAACCGGCGTGTCAACGTGATTGTGCCGTATATATATATATATATATATATATATATATATATATATAGATTTTTAGGAATCTCTATGTGGAACTTGGGAATCTATACATAATTTTTAATTGAAACCTCATGGGTTGAATAAAGGGTTCACTTCAAAATTCCAGTTGACAAGAGGCACCTGAAGAAGGTCGGTGGTTACATCGGACGAAACGTTCAAGATGAGAATAGTCCAAATAATACGCATTTTCGTTGGTTTGTCACACTTTAGTTCGAAATATAATTTTCATCGCAGATTCAATGGATTTATCTAAAGAATTAGTTTTTTCCCCCATATTTTCACATGTCAATATTTTTCTCCCTTGTGTCTTTTCATGCTTTTTACTGAAAGAAAATCAGATAATATAGCCTCCCCTCCTTCAATCTTTAACTTGAAGCACCCCCCCCCCCCCCACCGTTCCTTCCAGTGACTGCTTTTCTAAATTGTAAAGCTTCACAGCAACTTTTTCTCTCTTTCAGTCCCTGCGGGCGTAGGGGCTTCAATGCTGCAGGAATTGGCTAGCTAAATAGATTTTTGAAAACAAGAAGGAAAAAACGTCTAAAAACTTTCCTGGAAAATGGTTGCTTTCTTTTTTTTTCTTTCGTTTTTTCACTTAAATAATCTCTTTACTCATGGGAATCTAAGAATGTGTATATATGTGTCCTTATGTTTATGTATGATTTATATATATATATATATATATATAATGTGTGTGTACGTATGCATGTATTAGTGTTGGGACGATTGATCGGAATCAGAAAATGGGGAACATTTTGGTGTATTGGAATCGAAATCTGAAAAAATTTCTGCCTATTTTGTCGATGCCAAAAATAATTTTTAAATTTTTTTAATTAATTTTGTTTAAAACAATTTTCCATTGCTGGTACTAATGATAAAATGATAAATATATTTTTATTTTAAACTAGCAGTGAAACACAATTTTTTATTGCTGGTACTAATGATAAATATTTATTGATTTTAAACTGGCAGTAAAACTAAAATCTATGGATCCATCGTGCCACTAGTGTATTTTTACATTTGCAAACATATATCATGTACATATTACACAGGTTTATGAGTTTTGATGGTAATCAGAAAATTTAAAGATAAAAAAAAATCTAAAGAAATCTTAAAGAAAGAGGCAAAATGCCTTCAAAAAACCATGTGTTAGATGCAGATATTTTTATTAAAATCAAAATACTATTTTTTTTAAGTTCAAATTTAAAAGAGACGTTTAATCCGTTAAGTCCACACAACATCGGACGTCACTTCTACAAGACCAGGAAGGATTCTTGCAGGAAAAAAAATACGGTTAATACCTTTTATTTGTTTAAATCTCTGATGAAGCTTGTGATATCGAGCGAAATTATTAGAAAAAAAGTCAAGATGAAACAAAAAAAATAGTATATTTTGATTTTAATAAAAATATCTGCATCTAACACATGGTTTTTTGAAGGCATTGCCCTCTTTCTTTTATATATATATATATATATATATATATATATATATATATATATATATGAGAGAGAGCGAAATATATAATCCGGTAGATTATAACATTTCTGATATAATTAATTAAAATTTTATAATGTTATGATCCGAAAATAAGAACTTAACAATGTTTATCCATATGTACATGCGTTTCATAAAATAAACATTTATTAACATTATTACATCAGCTTGAAAAATGATATGATATTCCTCCTCAGCATATTGATCAATACTCTGATGTAATAGTGTTAATAAATGGTTTTCTGAAATGCATGTACATATGGATAAACATTAAGTTTTTATTTTCAGAGCTTGATTATAACATTTAAAATTATAATTATGTCAGAAATTTTAAAATCTACCCAATTATGACATAACATGTTAATCATTGAGCTTATTTTTATCTCCAGCATTAAATATGTTCGGTGAGTTTCATAAGAGCTAATTTATTAAAAACTCAATTCTTTATTAATTGATCTCCTGGGATATCTTCAATTGCTTTTGTTCTTTAACTTAAATTTTCCTTATATATATATATATATATATATATATATATATATATATATATATATATATATATATATATATATATATATATATGTGTGTGTGTGTGTATGTTTAAATATTTGTATGTACAAGATTTACTCCTAAACTAATTAACCGATCATTATGAATTTTGAAACACAGCTGCAAAGTGTAATGGGTCGTAATGGTATTTATATTAATTTAGTTTTATGCAAAAGAGGGGGAAGCCGTTTGTGAAATAAGATACTCTGATTTTTGTGAAATTTTAACAATAGGTATTAAACACCAATTAATAAATATTCCTCAAATTTCAGTTTCTTTCGAATATTTTAAAGGGTTTTTAGGGGGCATATGGGCATAAACTCCCATTTGCAAATTCAAATATTTCAGATTTGCAATGAATTCTATCCATAGTCATTAGACACAAATTACGCAAGATTCCCTGAATTTAAATTTTGTCTTCAGATCCCTTAAGCTTAAGACTTAAGTTGAAAACATTTTCTAGAATATAAATCATTTAATGCATTTTGATCAAAATTGGAACAAGGATTCTAGCCATGAGGTTTAGTAGCATCATATCTAATTAATTTTTGTGAGGAGATATAAATGTGGTGCAAATTGTTCTGTCAGGGAAATTAATTTTTACTTATCCTGGGACAGGTATTTTTCTAGTTCTATACAATAATAATAATAATAATAATAATAATAATAATAATAATAATAGTAATAACATGAAAGCTAAAGTAGATAAAACAGATAAAACCTAGGAAAACAGATGTAGACTCTGTGGACAAAAAGACGACACAGTAAATCACATAAGTGAATGCAGCAAACAAGCCCAAAACGAATACAAAAACAGACAGTATTGCATGAAGCAGTACACTGGGAACTATGCAAACAAATGCATTTTAAACATGCAGACAAACCGGAAACAGTACTGGCAAACGAAATCACAAAATCCTCTGGGACATGGAGGTACAAACGGATAAACTCA
>OY744546.1:18133283-18278283 GCA_963556195.1 Sepiola atlantica
TGCGTAAAAAAGTGCATAAAAATATATAATTGTGCACATTTTTTTTTATATAGTCCAAACTATTCAAGGTAAAAACTTGATGATTGTTAACATTTAATGTTTGCTGCCTTACAATAATTTTTTTTCTGTGAGCAAACTTTGGATTTCTGAAGAGCAGCATGGACAAAAGATCCTGAATTGACATATGAATTTTTGGTTGTTTATCTGTGTGTGAAACGGTCCGTCAAAATGCACCAAAGTTTTTTAAATTTGAAAAAAAATGAATAAAAACTTGGTCATTGGAATTTAGTGCAATATATATATATATATATATATATATATATATATATATATATATATATAAAGATAGACGAAGAGTGATAAACATGCACGAATGTCCAAATTTATTTCAAACTTCGATTGTTCAATGCAAGGTATATTCTGTAATAAAATTATGTTTGGACATTCGTGCATGTTTATCACTCTTCGTCCATCTATCGTTATAATTGCTCTATCTCGTATATTGAGCTTTTACCATTTCACTATAGGTTCTTTCTACTAAAAGTTTACTTTAGTTTCATATTTATATATATATATATATATATATATATATATATGAGGATAAAATACATAATCCATCAAAAAATAAAAAAGGTTGTGACAGAATGGAAAAATAATTGAACACAGGAAGAATAAATGACAAACAAACGGGGGATCTGACCGGTTTCGTTCGGATCAACAAATGTTTTGTTCTGATCAGAACGAAACCGGTAAAATCTCCCGTTTGTTCATTTTTGTATTCTTCCTGTGTTTAATTGTTTTTTTTTTTTATTCATTCTGTCTTTCATATACAGGGTGTCCATAAAGTCTCTTTACAATTTAAATGTAAAAAATGTTATTCCTCCCTTGAAGTGGAGTTCACTTAGCAGTTATCCTTCCATTAACAAAATATCCGAAATACAAAATCTTTTTGCTAATAAAATCTTCAATAAAAAACTGATTAGAACAAAAAAGAATTTGGTAAAAATATCTCATTAATTTGTAATAATTTTGTTAAATTATAAAGAGATTTTATGGATACCGTGTGTATTATATATATAATGATTACATTAGATGAAATATTTGACAGTTGATAAATATTATTAAGAATAAAAGCCAATATTCCCCAAGGTATATTGAGTGGTGTGAATCAAATTTATGAATAGATGGAAAAAAAAAACTATTTTGAAAGAATCAAAAAAAAAAAAAAATGAAAAAACTTTAAGGTTCTCAAATTTCCACTTTATTTTAGGATCGATTTGTTTTGTTTGTTAACAATCGTAAACATGGATATAAAGAATTATGACGTTGTTATAAAAAAAAACATGAGCCTAAAAAAATATAAGAATGTTTCTTTTACCTTTTAACATCCTGTTGAAATGTTTCTAAATCCAAAGGCTTCGTCCTAGAAGGAACTAGCATGGGCAACCGGCGTTGCCCGGGAGAGGGGCCAAGGACACCAACATAGAAGAGTTACAAAGTGTATGTAACATCTTTCTTTTAAAAGTTCCCTCTTTCTATATCCTTTCTTTTTATCCTCTTCCCCATTACTCCACCCTTCTCTCCCTCTTTCCCTCCTCACTCTCGCTTGCCCTATCGGCAGGGCCACGAATTCGTCCACTGCAACCCAATGCAGAGAGGTAAACCCCCTCCCCCGAAAACGGGACCACCTGTTGACCGTGGGTGGCTACCCATGATGCTGTGGGACAGGATCCTGGTGGCTAAGCATTTGTCCACTGGCCCTTACTTTGGCTAGACGGGAGGTCGGATCCGATCAATCGGCAAATAACATCATGCCCTAGTATCTATAAGTTTATCCCCAACCGTATTATTCGATCTGATTCTTCAAAAAATCAAAACCTTATTTCTCCTTTTTATTTCCTGTTTAATTTTCTCTCCAAATAAATACTAGAAGGTGGTGGCTGAGGGTCAATAACTTTGAGAACAAAGAAGATTACTAATCCTAAATAGTAATGTTTTCAAAGAAGTAATGTTTTTTCTGGGAGTAATGTTATTCTTGCAGTGATGATTTCTGAGAATAATGCTTCCCTCTCTCAGTAGAATTCCCTTCTAGGAGTAATGCCCCCCACTTTCACTGTGAAATTTTCATCTATGAGCAATGTATTCGATGAGCAGTGTATTCTGAGAGCACTATATTCCAAGAACAATGTAGTCTGGTTATCCAATAAGGATTTCCCCTCCCTCAACAGAAGACAGAACTACACTTTGATCACAGCTTGAAGACCAAGAAAGTGTATTTTAGTTCGAGTTTCACACCAAAGGTCGATGGAAAAAAACAATCTTTGTAAATGTTAACCCCTCCCCCTGATTATTTTTTTCCTGGTGACCCTCTAACGGAATTAATATTACAAAAAAGTGCTCATATTCTGTCTGAGGCAATGTTAAAAAAGAATATATGTCTTGTGTAGTTTCTGACTTATAAGTGGACACACACACACCCACACACACACAGACAACTGCCCTTTATATAATAGAAGAAAATTACCAAAAGATGGCTAAAAATGATATTTTTCATTTAAATATTTATAAACTTTTTGTTTTTAGACAGATCGTTATGAAATTAGACAATTTGACTGGAAAGACTTTGTTCTTTAATATGATGATGTCGTTTGTACCAAAAATAACATTGTCATCGAACAAATTATTTGAGTTATCAAAAGCAGACATTTCGAGGAAATCTTTTTCCAAAATCAAACACATGCAAATAAATCATCGAACCATTATGAGAACAATGCGATACTGAAAAAAATATCAGTACCCAGATGTAAGTCTCATAAGGACTGATGGTTGTACTGCTGCTTAGCTTTGCTTTGGGTACCCGGATTTCATCTTTGTTGTTCAGGGTGTCTCGGGCTTCGTCGCTGCTGGCTTCTGTCCTTCGGTTCTGATCTACAAACACATGGTTTCGTTTTTAAAGTTTTATTGAACGCAAAAGAAAAAGACGGAAAATACTGCATGGAGAGTAGAAAGTGAACCTTGACCGTACTTCTGGCAGCCTCGTAACTCTCGTTTTCCCTTATTTTGTCCCTTAGTCCTCACATTCCATGAGCGATGTTTCTGACAAAGGGGGAACAATTGCTGTTTTCTGGGTCGGAATCTATCCATCTAACACTTATCGTTGGCTATTTTTTGACCGTGAAATATCTTTTAGCTCCTTACATCAAGTGGCTTCATGCCTTGTCTGGAGCGATTTCTATTAAAAAAAAGATGTGCGCGAGCGAGAGAGAGAGAGAGAGAGAGAGAGAATGAAGGAACTAGAAAGAGATTTCGTCAGGCCATTTTGGGCTCCCCCCCCCCCCCCCCCCCCGGTCTCCAGCCTACTGACAACGAGCTGACTGGTGCTTTTTCACATCTGCTCCTGTTGGGGAGTCAGAAACAAGAGACTGAAAAAGCCCTGAATAGACGTGACGTCATTTCCAGCATCCGCCTTCACTCCTCCCACCTTTCAGGGCGTCATCCCACCTTTGCACCCTAATCTGACACGATAAGAGTTATTTCCCTTAAACTGCTATCACTAATTCCATAGAAGTTGCTCGACTGAGCTCCAATCTTTGGTTCTTCTCTGTAAGACATTCACAGCAAGAACTCGTCTTCTACCAACCGAAGAAAAGATTTGACTTTCTCCCTCCATGTGCCTTATGTCTGGCAGACATTTCCATAGCTAGATCATCTTTGAAAGAGTTTCCCACATGTGAAACCCATTTCTGCAGGATTGCTTCCCTGCTGATTACAATTTGATAAGCTTCACATCCAATGTCAACAAATTCTTGTCATAAATAAGTAATAAAACATGTGGAAATAAACCTTTTAACTGTTATAAAAATGATGTAATACTAAAATAAATATCAGTACCTGGATGTAAGTCTCACAAGGACCGATGAGAGTTATTTCTCTTCAACTAGGAACTTTTAAGGAAGAGGGGGTTGTTATGCCGGTCCCGGCAGAATAACGAGGGTTCGTTATTCTGCCAGCTTATGTTTTTTTAACCTAACTGTTATCGTCTTGTGAAAGAAAGGGTAATGAAATAAATAAGGACAAATATTTAATAATTTATTTTCATCGTCATCATCAGTTGTTATTCTGTTGGTTATTTTAATTTTTTGAATATAAAAGAAATATCTGCTTTTAATACAAAAAACATTAAAAGTAAAAATTAATTAAATGAACGAAAATATTACAGACAATTAGATTCTTTAGTCGGATTTAGAAGTAATTTGCGTCGGATAAAAAATGTTTTAGTTATTTAAGAAAAAAAATAGTTTTCATTTATTGATATAAAAAATAAATAACTCTTGTTAAGAAATCTGATTATTCAAATAATTAAAGCTAAGTCCCTAAAGAAATTAAATCAGATACAATTTTTTTAATTTCAGTTTTATAAACAGTCTAAACAGCAATTTTAAAACTGATTTTTCACTATCTTTTAAGACAAATGTTAGGACTATTTCTCACCATTTCACTAAATTAACCATTAAATTAAATGTTTTTTCTTGTGATAAAATAACAACAGTAGTAATTGTCAATAATTTGAACTGCTACATGTAACGACGAATTTTAATGCAAAGTTGAATTGTTTTACAAACAAACATTGTGAGGTAATCCGGCAGTTATATTTTTAAAAAGTAGACAAAAACGGGGTTCAAAGCGAATTATTTGTCTTAAAACCATGATTTGTATTTTTTTTACAATAAAAACAATACGTAAATGTATTTAAATGGACATAGACATTCATCGTAGTTTCTTATTTGTTTATGTTTTCAGTTTCATTATCTTCGTTTAATTAAATCTTTTTTACGTCGAGTAGATAGAAACAAAAGCATAAGTATTAAAGATTTGTTTATGTTTTCAGTTTAATTATCTTCGTTTAATTAAATCTTTTTTACGTCGAGTAGATAGAAACAAAAGCATAAGTATTAAAGATTTGTTTATGTTTTCAGTTTCATTATCTTCGTTTAATTATTTCTTTTTTATTGGAAAAATGTTGAAATAAAACTTAAAAATGTTGACACGTGAAATCTTCGCTGTAACTGTAACAGTAAGGTTAACTAAACATGAGCCGGCAAAATAACAACCCCCTCGTTATTCTGCCGGGACCGGCAAAATAACGAAGGGGTCGTTATTCTGCCGGTCCCGGCAAAATAGCCTATTCGAATTTTTAAATGTATTTAAAAATAGATTTAAACAAAGTGTTATCATTTTTTTGTGTTGTTGGAAGGATTGGGAATACATACACTATTTTAGTCAATGCAGTATTGTATGGTATAGGACAATATGTGTTAAATATTTTGAAAAAAAATTATTTTATTTCATTCGTACATAATATTGGGTTACTACACACAAGATAATATATTCTGAAGAATGCGTTATATATATATATATATATATATATATATATATAAAATGAAGTAATAACATAAGGTGTCAATCAAATTTTATTAGAATTCAAAGTTCAAGCAAAGTATCTTAAAGTGCTTAGCTCATGAGTTTTCATGAGTTTATATTATAATATTAATGCTCTATCCAGTATATTGAGCTTCAGTTTGTATCCGGATGTTTCACTAATTATAAGATATTAGTTGACGCTTATATCTTTTGTTGGATTGCTTCATATATATATATATATATATATATATATATATATATATATATATATATATATATATATATATATATATATATATATATACATATATATATATATATATATATATATATATAATATCAGTTTTGGCGAGTTCCTGTTCACACTCGAACAGAACATTAGATCATTAGTCCGTCAACATGAAAAGATGGATAAAAAAAGAAACAAACAGGAATTCTCCCTCTTTAATCAAACATGCGTCAATGAAGAAATGCTGCCTAAGTATATATATATATATATATATATATATATATATATATATATATATATAATCATGTATCACAAGTTAGTTGAAAGAAAAAAACACCAAAGTGCTCGATCGTAGTTTCTGCAAGAGCTAATATAGTATATTTTATTTTAAGACTATACATTAGTGTCTGTGATGTTTAGTTTATAGACACTGTAATGCCTAGTTTTTAAATAACATATATATATATATATATATATATATATATATATATATATATATATATATATATATAATTGGGCAGCATTCCCTCCCTTATACATGTTTGATTAAACAGGAGTGCCAACTTCTGCTTGTCTAGCTTTTGATCCGTTTTTTCTAGTCTGTTATAATCCAAGGAGTGTAAAAAATCTCCGTTCGCACAAAATACGGATATTGTTTACACTCCTTGGATTATAACATCAAATCCGTCGTACGAAGACTAGAAAAAACGGATCAAAAGCTGAATAAGCAGAAGTTCTGTTTAATCAAACATATATATATATATATATATATATATATATATATATATATATATATATATATGGGGTAAGGTACACGATAATTCATGAAAATGAAATGCCGTGGTGGACAAAATGTGTGAAAAATGACAAACGAAAACCAGGTTTCGTTCGTGTTAGCGAACGTCTTCAGAAAACGTCTGAAGACGTTCGCCAACACGAACGAAACCGGTCAAATCTCTTGTTTTTGTTTTTCTCCTGCACTTTAACCTGTTTTCCGTTTGTCATTTTTCACACATATATACTTATATATATATAATGTATTTTTATGTAATTATTTTTTATTTGTGATTGCAGCGTTTTTTTGTTTTTTTTTGTCTCACTTCCTAAGTGATTAAGATGCAGAAAATTTATAGGACGTATTTTTCGTTAATATATATATTTTGATTACTTTTATACGTACATAAAAGTAATCCATGGACACGTGTTTCTGGCCCACAGTCGTCATCAGCATGGCTAACTTAGACAAGGATCGAACCTTCGATATAGTCCAGTGTCTAACCACTGGACCGAGACGCTTGTCTAGAAATATGTACGATTTTTATCACCTAAATATTTAATGCACTTTAACCTGTTTTCCATTTGTCATTTTTCGCACATATATATTTAATGTATTTTTATGTAATTATTTTTATTGGTGATTGCAGCGTTCGTTGTTTTTTTGCTGACTACATTTGGAAAATGCATGATGTAGTCTCTTATAGAAATGTTTGGAAAAATTTAAAATAACATGAATCCATACAATCTTTATGGTTAGCGATAAAAATCTTTTTAACGTAAGGGGGTGGGGTGGCTATAGGCTCGATAATTTTTTCCCACCCACTGTCATGGCATGTTCAGCGTCCATTGGCATTTTTAAAAATCACTAATTAATTTATTGATTTAGGCAATTAAGTAGCATAACTCATTTTCATCCGACAATTGTTTCTTAATTGTTAATTTGATGAACTGTTCAAACAATCACGCGTTTTCGCCTCATCCTTCATTTATTAAGAAAGAAGAGGAAATCCGCAAAGCACGGATTTAATTAAAGCTAATTAGTTGAAAACAAATCCTTATGTCTAATAACAGAATAAATGTTAATTGAAAAAAATATTTTAGCGAAAAAAAGGAAAAATGGCATTTTTTTTTTCTTTTGATTTTCTGTATTTTTAAAATATTTAAAAAATAATAATAATTCTGATTTGTTAATTTCACAATTGTTCATTCTTCTATTTATACACACGGCTTCTCTTTCGGCCGATACCTTTGCCGTTTGCTTTGCGCTACCGTTCGTGAATAGGATACGGATGATTCGAACGTTTAACAAATGAGCGTCTCTCCGAACACCTCCAGACACTTCCAAGATATTTAGTTATTGATTATTAATTGGAGTATCTGTAGAGGGTGCATGATTGGATTGATCCGTACAGTGATGGATTATATATTCCAGTAAGAGGGAGGGGGGGGGGACTCTGAGCATCCAAATTGGGGAGGGGGGTATCCAATCATATTTTAAAAATATCTCCCTTTCTCACAATATTTCACAGTACTAGGACTCGTACTTTAGTCGTTGGAGCATAAACTCAAAGAGTTGATCCCAGGCATCACCAGACCTCTGCACATCACTGATGGAATCACAGATGCTGCTCTTGTTATTTCCATGGAAGCTGCTCGACTGAGCTCCAATCTTTGGTTCATCCTTGTAAGATATTCACAGCAAGAACTCTTCTTCCTACCACAACGAAGAAAAGACTTTCTTTTCTCCCTCTATGTGCCTAGCATGGGGCGAAAATTACCATGGAAAGAGCGTTTTTGCAAAAGCTTCCCACATGTGGAATACATTTCTGCAGGACTGTTTCCCTGCTGATTACAACTTAATAGTTTTCAAATCCAATGTCAATAAATTCTTGTCATAAACCGCCTCATAAGTCATCAAACGCAGTCGATACCATTGATAAATGTTAGTACTCCCATAGTGTTCCTCATGTTCGGCTAGTAATCATTAAGTTTCATTAACCTTTATCCCCGAGTGACTGTTCACTTTGATATGGGGTGACCTCAATAGAAACATTTTTTTAAAAATTAGCATGCGTATTGTAATGAAAATTAGCATGCGTATTGTAATAAAAATTAGCATGCGTATTGTAATAAAAATTAGCATGCGTATTGTAATGAAAATTAGCATGCGTATTGTAATGAAAATTAGCATGCGTATTGTAATGAAAATTAGCATGCGTATTGTAATGAAAATTAGCATGCGTATTGTAATGAAAATTAGCATGCGTATTGTAATGAAAATTAGCATGCGTATTGCAATGAAAATTAGCATGCGTATTGTAATGAAAATTAGCATGCGTATTGTAATGAAAATTAGCATGCGTATTGCAATGAAAATTAGCATGCGTATTGCAATGAAAATTAGCATGCGTATTGCAATGAAAATTAGCATGCGTATTGCAATAAAAATTAGCATGCGTATTGTAATGAAAATTAGCATGCGTATTGTAATGAAAATTAGCATGCGTATTGTAATGAAAATCGCCGATATCGAAAAAGTGTTTGTGTTTTGTTCGTGGTTGGCCAAAGGAAAACGAAAATTGCTAACCAAAACCTAACCCTTTAGGTATCAGAAAAACTATGCTAATTCTCTTTCCACCCTGACTGACTGGCCAATCAAAAAAATCTCTTGACCTCCTCATCAGTTAACTGTTTCATGCATATTTTTTTTACAGAAATTCTACCTACCTGATCTAACTTGTTCTTGAACCACATGCCTTCAAGTTGAGCTGAAAAGGCCCGTAACACTTAATAATGGAGGCAAAACATATTCCTCAGTGTCCCTAACTCTCACAAAACCAAATATAATTGGTTAAATCAAAATTTATGATAATTTATGACAACGATTTTATTTGTTGTTGTGGAACAACAGTATGAACCCTGAAAAGGGTTAACATGGGAGGATTTTGATTTTGAGCTTCGTAAGCAGAAATGTGTTTTCTTCCACGAGTATAATTTTTTCTCCCCCAATAGTCTCTCTCATCTTTTTGGCTGGTAATCATTCCATCTAATTAACCCTTATCCCTGAGTGGCTCTTGGCCTTGATAACTGGTGACCTAAATAGTAATCATATTGGCTTGTATTATGTTCGATGATGCACCAGCAAAGGATCAGTGATCAGCTCCAAGTCTAAGATCGACTATAGTACAACCTGCTGCTTTGTACGGCTTAGAGTTCTGGCCGTTGATGAAAGAACTAAAAATAAGATAAACGGTCATGGAGACAAAAATGTTATGTTGGACTTCTGACCAGACTTGACCATGTCCAAAATGTTGCTATTCACCACCGTTACAATGTTATGCCAGTCTCAGACAAAAATGAGACAAGATCGTCTGTGCTGGTACAGACATGTACGGTCAACCGGGGCTTCTTTGACAATTTTATGTCAACCTGTATTTTTCACTTTTAACTAATCGACCTTGATTTGTTTGACCCCTAAAACTGAGCTGTAACATATTTTATATTCCCCGCCAATGCTAAGCCAGTACAAATAGTTCTTGCATAGGTGGTTGCCAGTATGCTTGAGGACTATATTTCGCCAAAGGAGAAAACATCACAAAAACGTGGACCAAAAACAAATCCAGGAAAGGACGTTTTATTGCATCATCTTGTTGATCTGCATCCATCTATGCCTGGCGTGAGAAAGCATAGATGTGCCATTGATTATTGCAGCTGTGCCTAGTCATCTTTTTTGTTCCGAGGGGGGGGGTGTTTTGTTACAAGGTGGGGTTATAATGATGTATATGTATGACGGGGCTACTATGATAGTTTTTTTGAGAAGATCAAAACCTAAGTGTATGAGTAAAGAAAGGCATAATTTGTAATGTTTATGTTCGCTTAGAAGAATTTTGTCTATTTTGCACGGCTTTCAAACGCGTTTTGAAAAAATCGATTTTCCGGCTTTAATAAAGTTGCATTTTAGTCGCAAAAATAACTTATAAGTTTTTTAAATGAATTACTTGTCACTTAAAGTTTAAGTTAGGTTAAAAGTTTTGAATCAAGGGAGGCGCGAGAGCGCTCTATCTCTTAATAGACTTCAAAAGCAGCCTATGCTAGAAATCTCATTTCTTTGATCAATCATAACTCAAAAACCAATAAACCAAATTATTTAAAACTTTGCACAAAACTTTCATTTGATAGGTTCTATAAGTGTGTAGAATTTCAGCATCATTAGTCAAGGCAACCCAGAGATCCAGAAAGGTCAGGAGTGATTTTGTGTTATCTGTGTGTACGTACATATGTGTGTGCCACCCTGTATCTCATCAACTATTTGATGGATTCAGCTGATTTTTGGCAGAGATAGAGGTTCTAGGATCTAGTTGATGGCATTTTAATTTCAGTTTACCATATACCTTAGTTTTCCAGAAAATTAAAAAAAACCTTAAAAATTATCATTGTCTTGAGGCATAGCCGTTACAAAAGTAGTGACATTCCATGAAAAATGCCAGTATACTGAAATCATATGCCCTTAATAGGGTTAAGATGAAAATTCATATACACTAAATGTACAAAAGCAAGGAAATTCCCAAATTTTTACACTTTTATTGTCATTAAGGGTATGACTACATATCAACCAAACCATTTCATTATCACATCACTACAGTATACATCTCTATGCATGAGTGGATGAAGTGTGTGAGGTACGCTGAAGAAAAATTCCTACAAGTAAAATACATAGCCCTGTTGTGCTCGCATACCCTTAATGACAATAAAAGTGTAAAAATTTGGGAATTTCCTTGCTTTTGTACATTTAGTGTATATGAATTTTCATCTTAACCCTATTAAGAGCATATGATTTCAGTATACTGGCATTTTTCATGGAATAGAATTAGTCGTTTATCAATATTTTAATACATCATATCTCAACAAGAAAATATAATAGAAATAGAAACATTAAAACTACATTACAAACATATTTTTTTACCCCACCTAATAAACAGGTATCGTCCGGGCCTTTGGGTCTGGATTTACGCCAGTCTATTGGGGGTTGCTGGTCCTGTGCAGTTCTAGGATGTCCACCCTCTCAGGCTTTGCCTCCCCTCTTTGGGGAGGAGTAAGTTTATTGCTTACTGTCTGAGGCGCCCCTACCGGGGAATGCCGACGGGGCTGCCCAGGCAATTTTTAAATGGCCACAGTGCTCAAATTCTCAAGCGCTGGCTTATCTAACCCCACTTTCCCGACCTTGTGTCACATCTTACCTTGTGGGAGGTAGATAAATAAAGAAAAACAACAAAAACATATTCAAATTCTGGAAACCCTTTCACAAAATTCAACGGATGTATTATAAAAATTAAGATTTGTTTGTATTATTTGAGTTAATCGGACGACTGTTTCATTTCGAATGTTATTCTCACAACGTTTCTTCAGGTGAGTTTTGTCGGCACTTCTGCTGTATATGTTTAGCAGCACATTTTCTTTGCTTTTCCTGAAAATAAGGGGAGATAATTCAACCGGAAGTGATTTTTTATTTTTTTATTGTATAAATTAAAACACAAAAAAAAGGCAACGCTGATTTCTTTTTGGGTATAATATAACAGTTAACAACTTTTTTTTTTATTATATGAATTAAAAATTTCTGAAAAGTCAACAATGATTTTTTTAATTATAATTGAAACGTTTTGACTGGTGGATTTTTTAAATTTTTTTATTATAATTGAAAAGTTTTGATCGGTGAATTCTGAGTGAATGGTACTTGGAGGAAAAAAAATTGAACTCTTCAATTTCGATTTCTAAATCGGCAGCTGCTAAACATATACAGCAGAGTGCCGTTTTGTCGAACTCGTAGATCTTTGAGTCGAACTCTGGAATTTTTACGGAATATCGAACTGACCTCTTCATTTATTCTGTTGTGTCGAAAGAAATCCAATTGAGTGCTCGATTGATTTATAAGAGTTTAATATTTTTTTTGCACGTGATTGGCACACGTTTGCGGCATTTGTTCCTTCTATCATAAGTAACCCGGTTGGCGGGAATTTCATTTTCATTTCGCTTTTTCGCTTTTTTAAACTATGCAGTTTATTTATTTTACCAAATATTTTTTTTTTAATGATTTTAAAAAAATTTAATTTAATTATTCCTGTATCGTTTGATCATTAAATTATTAACTGAACCAAATTGTTACAAAACTGTAACTAATTGTTGTAATGTTGTTTTAATCTCTATTCATAAAATTATTAGATGAAAATAGATTCTAAAACTTTAAATCTTTTAATACATGAAAATTTGCTAAGAATTTTAAAGACAGTTTAAATGACTTTCTATTCAACAATTTAAATGCTTCCAAATTCCTCTCAAATTTTAAGGGTTGTAAAGTAAAGCATTCTTTATTTTTCAACTGTTAATAAAAGATTAAAATGTCTGTGTTGTTTATGAAGAAACCAAATTGCATTCTGGTGGATTTAATTTCATTAAGTTATCTTTTTAAATAGAATTTTAACAATTTCGTTCATTTTATGCTATTGCATTCTGGATTTTAATAAATATTCCATTAATAGTAGATACAAAAATTAATAATCAAATGTGTTTTTATTAAAGTTACATTGACACGAGAAATACATACAAAAAGGACACGAGAAATGTTAGCACATTTTTATTAATATAGAGATTTTCTTTAGTTGAAAAGTATTCCAAAAATATAAATGTATTATTATACCTGTTGTACCTATCCGACGTAGCTATGGTTTCATCAATATCATTTTAATTAAAATTTTATTTTAAATATGTAAATCATGAAAAGATGAAAAACAGCTGAAAATCTAAAAAAAAGATAAGTCGTTTTCATACCTTTAAGTTAAAAAAGAGGAATCATCTCCCTTACATTTTGATCTTTTTAGGTCATTATTTAAAATTGTCTCCATTGTAATAATCTTTTTGCAGGAATAATTATTTTTGAAATGAACCAAAACGAATTACACTTTTTGACGATCGTACAGTATAGTTAACAAGAAAAAAGAGGGTGAAAAACAAACAAATAGATAAACAAATAACTGTTACCAAACGCAAGGACATTTACTTTTCTACTTAGCTGTATAATTTTCACATGTGTTTATTGATTGTAAGATTTATTATCTATGCATTTGTTATCGTCACTTTTACTTAGCTGAACAGTGGTGGTTTCTATCATGGCCACCAAGTTTAGGGGGGACGTGGTTGTAAATTTGAGGCTTAAAATATAGTAAAAAAAATTTTTTTTAAGGCGGTTAGTGGAACCATAAGCCTAAGTCTGAGAGTGGTTGCCAATCTGATTATGTAAGCTTTTTTTTATTAACTATACTATACAATAACTTTTTTTTATTGTAAATAACATGCTGCAAGGACAAAAAAAGTAGAAGTTGCTAGTCAGAATCAAATATCGATTTGTCAGATGCATTGCTATTTAGGTCTAACATGGAAAATCTGACAAGATAACTTTTATATATTAGAAGACTTGCTAGACAATTGAAACTTTGTGCGATAGTAAGTTGTTATATGCTCATAGATTTACTAAGTTTTATTTTAAATCCTGTTTGTTTTTGTTTTTTTTATTTGAGAGAAAAGTTTAAAAAACATTAAGTGTAAAAAAAAGAATTAATGACTATGTCACGTGATCGTGTCAACAAGCAAAAGTCTACCCGTTGCAGGTACAAACAAGTAATGCTAATTGGTAGGACAGAACAGATCCTTTCCTACTCGAAGAAGTCGTTCGTATTATTGATTTTGCAATAGTTCTTTTTACTGTCTCCGTTCTTTCTTGTTGTGTAAAACTAAATAATACCTTCCAGCAAACAGCCTGGTTTAGTTATCTACCTCCCACCGAAGGAAGGTGTGACACAAGGTCGGAGAGTAGTGGGGATTGAAAAGCCAGCAACCAGGAGGTTGAGCACTTTGGCCTTTGGTTTGGTTTGTTTTACGACATAGCAACCAACTATGGGTTATGTAATGCTGAACTTAAGCCTATAAAAAATGCCTGAACAGCCACGTCAGCATTCCCCGGTAGGGCCGCCTCAGGCGATTAGCAATAAAATACCCCCTTATCAAAGCGTGAGAAGGTAAGGCCTGCACAGAATCATACCTCAGTTCGACAGAGCAGGGACAGAAGATGCGACAACGGCCCATCCTTTGTCAGACTGATTGCGGAGGGCGTAGCATATTTTCGTATAGATAATTTTCATGGGGAGGTTGTAATGGGACGAGCAAATACCAAATGAATGAGAAAGTAATTCATACGAAAATATATTCAGTTTTATTCCCGATACTACACTTCATCTTTTCTGTCTTGGATCAATGAAGGAGAAATCCTTATAGACTGAGGCAATTTAAATTTTTGTTACACTCAGGGTGCCTCTTTTTGAAGTATCTGGATCTTCTCCACATTAAAAACCGACCTTGTGTCTAAGTCTGCCCTCGTGGAGAGGCAAGTAAATAGGACCAATATAACAACTTTTAAAATAACCAAAATAAACATCACTAACGAGAAATGAGTAAGTTTGAGTCCATATTTACTTGCCCCCTCCCCCCACGAGGGCAGAGTTGGACACAAGGTCGGTTTTTTATGTGAGGAAAATCCAGCTCCCCAAAAAGGGACAGGCTGTATTGGGACAAAAATAAAAATTACCTCAGTCTAGAACGATCCCTCCTTTACTGATCTAGTACAGAACACTTTGATCCCAGCCTGAATTTCGGTATTATTTATCTCCTCTTCAGGAGGTAAGGCACAAGGCCATTTTTATCTTACTCCCACAAGGTAAGATGTGACCCAAGGTCGGGTCAGAAAGTGGGGTTTGAAAATCCAGCGCCCGAGAAGGTGAGCACTCTGACCATTAAAAATTGCCTGGGCAGCCCCGTCGGCATTCTCCAGTAGGGGCGCCTCAGGCAATAAGCAATAAACTTACTCCTCCCCAAAGAGGGGAGGCAAAGCCTGGGAGGGTGGACCTCCTAGAACTGCACAGGATAGACCCAGAGACCGGCATCAATCAAGCCCCGAAGGCCAAGACAATGCCGGTCTATGGGGTGCAGTATCCATCGGAACAGATACTACACTTTGATCTCGACCAAAAGGCCAAGGTAGTGATTTTTCGGTATTTATTTACTCCTCCCCAGGAGTTAGGCACAAGGCCAGTTTTATCTTACTCCCACAAGTAAGATGTGACCCAAGATCGGGTCGGGAAAGTGGGATTTAAAAGCCAGCGCTCGAGAAAGTGAGCACTCTGGCCATTTAAAAATTGCTTGGGCAGCCCCGTCGGCATTCCCCGGTAGGGGCGCCTCAGACAGTAAGCAATAAACTTACTCCTCCCTAAAGAGGGGAGGCAAAGCCTGGGAGGGTGGACCTCCTAGAACTGCACAGGACAGGCGTGCAGTATCCATCGGAACAGATACTACACTTTGATCTTAGCCAAAAGGCCAAGAATTAGGTGATTTTTTCGGTATCGGTCCCCGAGTTCGACATAAAATTTGTAAAGATGCACCCGAAGAAGGTCAGAGGACGAAACATTGTGAATAATCTAAATTATACAGATTATCATCCTTATCTAAAAAAATTCCGAAACACAATAGCCATCAACAACTTCACATTCATATAAGAGCTGAGAATATTAGGGAGGGGAATAGATGTGCTCTTGGTCTTTCCTGTGCTAAATTGTTGTTTTTGTTTATCCCCCTGGGAGGTGAGGGGTGTCAGACATTCAGCACTGCATGTCACAAACTACAATAATTCTGTATAAAATAAAACCATACCCATCTTCAAACGTTCGCCCACAGCGATCCCCCTGGACTGAGCACTTCTCGCTCTGTAATCAAAGTCGCGACCAAGCAAACATAAACAAAGGCAATCAATTTGGAGGAAGATTGGTTTTTATTCAGGCAGTTAATATTGTCTACATCTTTTGGCTAGCGGTGGGGAGAAGGAAGATTGGGGCTGCAGATTTGGGTGCTCGCCCCTTACTTTGCTTTACTATTGGAGAAAATTCAGGAGACTTCTGCCATTACTAACCAGCAGAGCGTTCCCACTGTCAATAATAAAAAAGAGTCTATAAGGCATATGTAAGCAGTGTGATATATGGAAGTGAAACCTGGCCGATAAGGGGTGAGGACATACATTGTATGGAGAGAAATCATATGAGAATGATACAATGGATGTGCAATGTGTGTCTCAAAGACAAGGTTAGATCTGATGACCTCAGAGGAAGATTAAATCTGGACAGTATAGGGAGATGTGTGTAGAAGAGTAAATTTCTGATGGTATGACCACATTGAAAGAATGGATGAGAGTTCTTGGGTTAATCGATGTAGAACAGTTGAGGTAACAGGTTCAGTTCACAGGGTGAGGTCAAGGAAAACATGGGAGGAAGTGATAAAAATGGACGTAAGGAATAAATAAAGATCTGGCCAGAGATAGGTTACTTTGGAAGTTAATTTCTTAAAGCCGTCCAACACATGCCAACATGTTAAACGAACGTTAGATCGAATTTGATGATGATGGTATTAGCTAGCTGATATACAGGCAATATTTAAAATCTGGACCAATCGAATGAGATGATTTACTAACAGTCAATAAAACAAGGGAGATTATCTACTTACCTAAATCTTATTTTTAGTCTCTCTGATGCCCAAAAGATCGTATAGACCTTTTTCTTTTTAACACCTGGGACTTTCTCAGTCCGATAAATATTTATTGTTTACATTTGTTATTTACATGAAAAAACAATTTTATTTTAAAAGAAGTCTACCTTTCACTTTTTAAATTTTTATTTTTATACAAGATGCCTCTGGGTCAACGTTGGCACATCGTACACTAAGTTTTCCATTTGTGACTTTAACCGATTTGAAACGTACATAGACATTTTAAAATTACCTCCACAAAGTTATAGAATAAGGCCACCATCTGCTTTCAATTTTAAGGAAATTCGTGAGATTTCATGAATAAATCTTGGAGATGTCAGTTACGACAAAAATCAAAACAATGTTTTACTGTTTCAAACGCTCCTGCTTTTGAATAAAACTATATTTAGGTGATCCAATTAAAACCCTTGTTGCCATAGTGACTGACGATACAGATGGCAATTATGGGTTGATCCATTATTATGTCATCCTCTTATTTTCCTCTTTTGCTGCTGCATTTACTTCTACCACTCCTTCTATTCGGCTCTTCTTACCACATTCCCATCCTCCAACCACTTCTCATCTCATTCGCCCCTTCTCCTATCTAATACATTCAATCTGCAAACAACAAAGAAAGATTATCAAGGTTTTGGCATTATATAGATACTGATATGTTCGTTATCAGCAAAAAGCTATGGTAGCCTAAGAATTGGAAAAAAATAAATAAATAAAACTGCAGTATTATTATTTTTTCCTTTCTCAAGAAAAAAGGTAAAATAGAAAATTTCCACTCTGTCATGGCCGCCAAATCTGAAATCGGAAATTTCGACTAGTTTTAATCACAAAAAAAAAAAAAATCTCCCATTATATTTTTGCTTTAGTTTTTTTTTTCTTTTTGCAAATAATAATTTGTTTTTAACAATTTATTTAATTACTAACAAAAAAAAAAAATCTCCCATTATATTTTTGCTTTAGTTTTTTTTTTCTTTTTGCAAATAATAATTTGTTTTTAACAATTTATTTAATTGCTAAAAAAAAAAAAGATGTGTCCATATTCTATCCGAGTCAATGATGAAAAAGATTTGTTTAATTATTAACATATAATAAAATCAAACTGTTTTCTATAATTGGAATTAAAGTTTAAAAAAATATTTAAAAAATAGTTTATTAATTATTAACCAAATATAATTATATTACAAAGTAATAAACAATCATTAACAAATAATAAATTCAAACTGTTTTTTATAAATAGAAATTTGTCTCAACAAAATTTAAATATATTACAAATTCACATTTTTATATAGCCTAATAAATTAAACATCATAGTAATGATGTATCCAATACAGAATATTGACGAAAAGATTGTTGAAGCAACACAAAATATAATGGGGGACTTTTTGGGGATTAACACCGATCGAAATTTCCTATTTCAGATTTGGCGGCTATGATGGCGTGAGAATTGGGTAATAGAATCTTTTGTTTTACTCCGCATTGTCCAGGAGCAATAAATGTAGATTACAGTATTACATTTAAATCTCTTTGGACTATTTTCATTATTAACATAATTTCTCTTAATTTATTGTGAAAGCAGATCGGGGGAATGGAATTATCCGGGATCAAAAATGTCATTGTGTTTATTTCTACTCGATGTTGTCCAGGAGCAATGGATGTAAGATTACAGTATTACATCTAAAACAGATTGCTCCGGTAAATGAATTACATTATTTTTTTTTTCAATACATTAAAATAAGAGAGGAGAGGGTTGGGGTGAGGGAAGGAGGGAGGGAAATAATGGGAAAGGGAGGAAAGAGAGAAAGATAGAGAGACGGCTAGAGAGAGAGAGGGGGAGGGGGGAGATAGAAGTTTTAATATAAAGATGTTACACACACTATTTTATTTTTTATGGTCCCGGGCAATGTGTGGTAGCCCTGCTAGTAATAATATAAAAGTCAATTGTAAAAATCTTCATCCTCTATCTAATACATTCAATCTGCAAACAACTAACCAAGATTACCAAACTTTTACTATTATGTATATAGATACTGATATGATCGTTATCTGCAAAATGCTATGATATACAAAGAGTTGGTTGTGTACTTGGGAATAAAGCTGTAGTCTTATTTTTTCCTTTATAAAGAAAATAATAATATAAGAGACAATTGTAAAAAAAAGACATGAAACAATTGTAAAAAAAAAGCATGAAACTATTGCCTTGTGTATTCTAGAGAGAATTTTTCAAGATAGCAAAGAAAAGAATTAGCAACAATGGCATATGATCATGTCAACAAACTGAAGTATATCCGTTACAAGCATAAACAAGTCAAGCTAATTGCTATTACAAAAAAGACACAAATCCTTACCTGCTGAGCAAGTACTTGGTACTATTATCTTTGCAATAGTTGTTGTTGTTCTTACTGCTTTATTTTCTTCTTCTTTCTTTATCTTCAAAGAAAAGATGGTGCTTGTTTACATCCATGCCCATGGTGCTTGTTTACATCCATACCCATGGCAGCGAAAGTATTTCTGTAAATAAGTTACGAGAACGGTCGAAAAGCAACGATCAGTAAATACAATGAAAATCGCGAAAAAAAAAATCGGTTTATTGTTTTAATTATATAGTAACAATACATCAGAATTTATTACACAGAAATTGAAATATATTATAAATGAAAAAAAAATTATATAAAAGAGGAGACATCACTAACATTTCAGGAACGTAACAACATATAAAATAATAGTTAACTAATAAAAATTTAGAAGGAAAATGGGGTTACTAATAATAATTAATTAATAAAATGTCCCTTTTCGAAACTAACATGCACACATCAGGATGTTTCACCGGATGGCAGGCTGAGAGCAGGCTCAAGGCGTTTCCACGAATAATTGCGATCGAGAAACGCTCGTACAGCCAAGTTAATTCACAATTGTTTCCGATGTTATGCGTCATTAACGGATCAAGGCTGCCGAGAAAGTTGCGCGTGGCGGACCCTATCACTCCACTCGTCTCCACAGTGATCAGTGTAAACACAAATCTGTCTAGAAAACGGCATATTTTGACCGCTTTCGGCTCTCTGCTGACGCTGCTGCATGTCCAGGGGATTGTTACTGATTCTATTACTGACGCCACAAGTTGTAGCTCATATAAGTGATTTGCCGTTTATAAAGGGAACCACCGTCAGGCCATCAGGCCATTTGCCATCTGGTTCGAAGATCGACGGGACGATATCATTAAGAGTGCATTATATAGTTGCATTTTAGTTTTTAGTTTTAGAAATTAGCAGGTACTCGACATATTCGTAACCCATTGGTTAACAAGCACTATTATCGTTTATTATGTTTTCATATGTAAATTATTATTATAATTTCTAAAGGAAAAAAAACAAACATTCACCGTTGACTTTTTTATTGTAGAGTGGAGGATTTCTTTCCGAATTCATTTCAGTCGGCGGGTTAAGTTTGAAGTGGTTGTCAGACTTGCTATTTACTTTCTCGCTTCTGCTCACCACTTAAAAATGGTATCGTCAGGGGTCTAGAAAAGGCATGTGTTTTACTCGCTAACTTTTGCATGACAGGATGGAAATACACACACACACATATATATATATATATATATATGTATTTTTATGTGATTATTTTTATTGGTGATTGCAGCGTTCGTTGTTTTTTTTGCTTACTATTATTTCGATTGTCTCACTTTTCTAAGTGATTAAGATGCAGAAAATTGCATTATGAGTCGCCCTTAACTTTATAGGACGTATTTTTCGTTAATATATATATTTTTACTTATTTTTTTGCCTCCCCCCCTATTAGTCATTGAGAGGTGGGGCACGTAGATATTCGTCACATAGAGGGTAATGTAGAGATTCAAGGCCACTTCCATTATCTTCCCCAAAGAATTGTATACATATGATATAAATTCAATCAAAATAGGATATATTTGAAGTTTTAAAGGAGGTTCGACGTCCATAGCTCCCATAGGTTAGGAGGACCCTTAGAGATTTGAGACCATTTCCATTGTCTTCTCCTGAATATTTTATACATATGATATAAAATTTAATCAAAATAGGATATATTTGAAGTTTTAAAGGAGGTTATGCTCTCATAGCCCCCTGAGATATTCGGGAATGCTTCCATTGTTTTCACTGGTAAATTTTAAATAAGAACACATTTTTAGATTTTATGTAGATTCTCTAACCTTTCTTTCTATAGGCAACACACAAACATCATACACACAGACATTGAGTTTATATATATATATATATATATATATATATATAATCAGGACCGGCGGGACGGTTATAAAAGTGGGGGGCTCTCCTAAAAAGTAAGGGGGCCCGGTTAAACACATGCATATATAACTTCATTATTGATGACCGTAAAGTGGGGGGGCCCCAAGTCAAAAAGTGTGTGTGTGTGTGGGGGGGGGGCTTGAGCCCCCCCTGCCCCCCTGCCCCCCCTGCCCCCCCGGTTCCGCCGTCCATGTATATATATATATATAATGTTAAATAAAGAAGAAAAGAGACCTATTGTTTTGTTATCTAATTTAGATATGTGTTTGTTTCACTTAGATTTCATTCGAAAATTCATAAACTGACATATCTGTTAAGACATTTTTCTTGCATAACTTTACGTCTATTATTATTATTTTTATTTTTATTATTATTATTATTATTATTTTTATTATTATTATTATTATTATTATTATTATTATTATTATTATTTATATAGAGAAGTATGATTATTCTCTATTAATGTATATTAATATAGAAGTAAAGAGATTATTACTTTGCCATATGATTTACATACATACATGTTTGTGGCATGTATGGACGCACATGTAAATTAGATGGGTCACAACCACTATCACTATTTATTTTACTTTGATTTCATTTAAAAAATCTAAATACCTTGACATATTTGTTAAGACATTTTTCTTGCAGAACTAAAAATAACAAGTCTCTTTTCATTCTATATTATTATTATTATTATTATTATTATTATTATTATTATTATTATTATTATTATTATTATTATTATAATAATAATATAAGTAAGCATCCCCTCCTTGCAAACAAAGCACCTATTATTATTATTGTTACTCACACAGATCATCATCAGTGATTGCTCACTGGCAATAACCCGTGGTATACCCTGGAGTCTGAGTGTCAGCAAGTCTCCACATATTTCCAGTGCTTTCCACCACTTTTGATAACCACTGCAAATGATTTTACGTTATCGCAACTGCTGCTTAACATTGATTTATCGCAGACAACGACAATCGGTCTTCTGTAGGATTTGGGTGTCAATAAGTCTCCCCAAGGTTCCAGTACTTTCTGCATTCTTCCAGTGGAGGTCTGGTTAGTGCTCTCCCGCCTCGGTTTTTCCATCCTCCTTGGCCCTTCACAACTTTTACTTGGTATAAGTTGAGGCAGGTGTTATCACATTGTGTGCGTGTGTGTTATTTTTGTTTATTATTATATAAAAGTACTATTACTCTTTATTATTTTTATCTAATATATAAAGTAGAGACGTTTTTTCCCCTGTACCTTCTCGGAGTATAGGAAAATAACCACATACATCACAGGCTACTAAACTCACCGCTATACTACACTTATTCACTCGAGCGTGTTTTAGTAAAGTTGTTACTATTTTTTCCAACCTAACACTAAATATTATATTTGGCCCACCATCAACGTCTCTCCGAAAAACCAACTCCATATAGGTGGTAGCAAAGACTTTTCCCCCTAACAATTGTGTACTGTGACTACACTCATCGACACCGGGTACTAATAAACACAGATTACTTTTCACAAAACAGTCCGTCCTTATTTATTATTTGCCTGGTATTAATTTACTACATAATATAAAGCAATACGCAAACAAATAATGACCGCTCCCGTTGAATCCGATGATATTCCGCGAATATCAGATTACGTTTTTCCTATTTCTAACTATGATTTCCCCATTTACATTCATTCCGGAGTTAAGCGAATGACATTAACGAACACAGTACCTGCAACATTTATTCTTCAAACATGACGGCTACAATTCCTTCATTAAAACGACTTCCTACTTAATTCAATAGCCGCCAAGATACTGTTAGACCCCGACACATTTATATTTTCAAAATCATATACCTTTAACTCTTCTCAAATAAATGACCTAAACCGTGTCATTGTTGAACTTTATTTTTCGTCGCCAGAAGCTGCCAGTAAATAAGCTTAGCTTAACTGGCCTATTTTCCCATGTATGTTTCAAGTTGTAACTGTGGCACAATGGTTAAGAAGGGAGGTTTCATTTTCGCCATTATCGCCAGTATCGGCGTTAGATCCCATTCTGCTTTCTTTTTCTTTTCTTTTTTTTTTAATTTAAAACATTCACCAACACGGTAGAGGGGGGGGGAGAACAATAGGCGGTTACTTTTTTATGCAATAGGTAGTACTTTCTCCCGTGCAACGCCGGGCGACGGGTTCCGCTAGTATAGAATAAAAGAGACTTATTATTTCCACATCTAATTTACAAACGTGTTTATGGTGTGTACACACACACATATGTAAATTAGATGGCTATGCAGAGAAAAGAGTTCACTCTTTCTCTAAATGGTCACAGAGACATTAAAACTATTAGAGGGTGGTTGAATTAACACACCCTAAGAGGATGAGAGAAATACATAGATAGCTAAAAGGGAGGTTGGTGGCTTGTTCAGTTAGTTACAAATTATAGAACAATTAAAACAGATTTTTTTTCAAACATAAATCAATCCCAGAAGTAATGTATATTTTATACTTATATATTTTAGCATGTATTTTGTGTTATTAAAGTATATAGGGAAAAAAGCCTTATGGTAACAAACGTTGATTGACTCATATTTAGTATAATAATGGATTATTTATAATTGGATCTATTTACTCTTTTGATGCATCATCACTGGTATCCTCTGTGGCAACAAGATCAGCAACTGTCAAAAGTTAAAAGTCAAAAGTCAAAGATCTACCAGACTGTTGTGAGACCCGCCGTTTTGTACAGCTCTGAATGCTTATTGAAGGCGAAGTAAAGATTCACCATTATGGAAACCAAAATGTCTGGAATTACACTTCTGAACCACGTCTGCAATGAGGATATCCGAAGGCACTATGGCATTGCACCGATTGTGGGCAAGATGTTTGAATGGCAGCTCAGATGGTTTGGACATGTGCTGAGGACCAACAACGAGATTGTTGCAAAACTTGACTTTTCATTAGAAGTCGCCGGGAAGCGATCGAAAGGAAAGCCGATGATAAGATAGGCAGACATCTTGCACAAATATCTCTGTAAAACCGACCTTTACACACACCAAGCCTGTGATCGTGTCAAATGGAGACAGAAATCCATTATTGCAGACCCTGCCATAGCTCGGGATAAACGCAGAAGAAAAAGAATATAGAAAAGCGATGAAGAGCTGGAAAAAAATGTTTAAATGAATCAAATAATCTAAGGGAGATAAGTCATATTTTCAACTGTAAAGATTTATCTCCCTTGAATTATTTAATTCATTATTTAAGATTATTGTTGTTATCGTTACAATCTTCCTAACCAGAATAATTTTTCTTTTCAAACAAACTGAAGCCAAATATATTTTGGTATTGTAAAAACACATACTGCAAGGAAAAAAGACAAAATGGTTAGGCAGAATCAAATATCAACGTAAAGAGGTTTAATACAGTTTGGTTGAAGCATTGTTTAGTGTGTATATAAATGTAATTTATAGAAGGCAATTCAATGCAGAATTGTAACGGATAAACACGAACTGAAGCAAATTAAGACATATAACAGTGGAATGAGTTTTTACTTTTTTTTATTAATACTATATATATATATATATATATATATAAATAAACAAATACAAAACTAAATAAAATAAAACACTTAAGAAATCCCACCCAACAAATATATAACTCTGACCCCGATACTTTCTTTAAAAGGAACGCTTCAGCAATGCACCGTTTAACAGTGAATCCAAACGCCATTTCCCGCTGTTGTTTTCATTTTGAGATGTTGAAAATTCCTTATGAGCTATAGACTCTTTTTTTAAATTTAAAAAGTCAGTCCATCAGGATGAAACTGCGGTACGACTCTGAAATATGTAACATAGTTTTTAAAATAAATTATTTGTATTTAGCTCTCACATTTTGTAGGCAAGCACTTTACTGATTTCTTTTCAACATAACATACTACACACACACACACACACATACACATATATATATATATATATATATATATATATATATATATATATATATATATATATATATATATAATATTACAATCTTACTTGTGTAAATATCGATGTGTCAGATGCGATGCCATTTGGATCTAAATTTAAAAATCTGACAAAATAACTTTGTTAGATTATCTTTTCTTCCATTAGTTGTAATCGTAAAATACATCTTGTAGATTTTCTGATGTTGATCATCAGTGATGAATTGTTTTCACTGCAGGTTTTGGGTTTTAAAGCATCAGACCTGCTCCACCAGCAACCCAAGCATTTCTTAAAAGAAGATGCATTCCCGAATAAGACGCTGTGTTACGCACCACATAAACATCATAATCTATTACTAATTGAGATGTGATATCTGTCTGAAGCCGAAACTATACTATTACTATCTTTTGAATATCAATTCAGTTTACTATACTATTTCAGACTAATGTACTATCAAAAATGCTCGATATGGGAAAGGGAGTAGTATCTGTTCTGTTGTCATAAGACCATCAGCATCAGTTTAATGACCGTTTCATATGCTGGCATGTGTTGGACGGCTTTTAGAAATTGACTTTCAAACATATCTCTAGTCTGATTTCTATGAAAGTTATTTCCTTATTTGAAGCAAGATTTTTACAGGCCAGTTACCCTTCCGGATGCCAATCTAGTTAGGTGATTGGGACCAGCGTTTTTATCAAGACACAATCTCTCGGTAATTGCCCACCAAGGCTTAAGAGCGCTTCACCTGCCAGACATTAGTAGGAGGGGACAGTATAGTATATGTTCGTTTGTTATGATACGGTCCTCCAAGGCATTACCGACTTCTAAAAAGGAAGTAAGTAGTGTAGTATCTGTTCTTTGTTCATGATAACATCCTCCCAAGCATTACCTGCTCCTTGGTGGAGGGGAGGCATCTGAAACATTCATATTAGGGCATTTTTTAATCTTTACAATAATTTCCCTCATTTTCTATGACTTCTGTCCAACGATCAACTAGCTTCTTAATGCATTCTTCAACAAATTTCTCTGATTTATAAGATAAAAACAAATTTAGGTCATTTTTGAGTTGGTCGTCATTTTCATGAATTTTATTGCTTAAGTGATGCTGCAACGACCGGAAGATGGTAGTCGGATGAAGCAATGTCAGGTGAATACGGCGGATGAGGCAAAACTTCCCAATTGAAACTCATGACCTTTTCCTGAGTCAGTTCTTCTGTGTGAGGTCTCACGTTATCATGCTGAAGCATTACACCTTGTTTTGGAACAGGCTGTGGACTTTGGTTTCGGTCTAAGCATTGTCTTTTGCATTTGGCATTCTTGTAAAGAACCCATATTTCATCTCTAGTCACTATTCTTTGCAAAAAATGGTGCTTGATGATTTCTGGAAAGTAAAGATGTGCAAATAGTCAATCTTTGATTTCGTTGAGCATCGGTCAAATCATGGGGAACCCAAAGTCCAAGTTTTTAAACTTTCTAACTCGTAATTGTGGTATGGGTTGTATTGAATTGTTGAGCTAATTCTCTGCTGGTTAACTTTGAATTGGCCTCCATAGCGTCTTTAATGGTGTCTTTATCAATTGATTTTGGTCTTCCCGAACGTCGCCGATCTGACAGGTTAAAGTCTCCAGAAGAAAATTTTGCAAATCACCGTTGACATTTTCGATCATTCAGAACATTTATCCCAAAGACAGTTCCAATATTCCTTGTAACTTCTGCAGCTGAGTTTCCTTTTTTGAATTCATAGAGCATGCAATGTCTCAGATGCTCCTCACTAATATCCATTTTTTGACGGCTGGGACCGTTAAATTTAATATTTTCCAACTAATTACTATATCTGAAAGGCAAAGCAAGATATTAAGAAACCAATTCACCAACAAATCTAGAATTGTGTACAACTTAGGAGGCTGCAAAGTGATGAAGTAAAAAATACGACATTACTTTCTTTCCAACCTGATATCTTAGAGACATTTTTATTTGTTTTAATAATTTATAGTTCACATTTAGTTTACAGAAAACAAATTAAGATTAAATTATGGAAAATCTCGGCTATTTCGATTATCAATTTGATTTTACTAAGAAGTCAGAATATCACTAATACCATGTAAGTTACAAATTTACACACTTCCAACTAGTACACTAATAATACCATGTAAGTTACAAATTTACACACTTTCAACTAGTACACTAATAATACCATGTAAGTTACAAATTTACACACTTTTAACTAGTACACTAATAATACCATGTAAGTTACAAATTTACACACTTTCAACTAGTACACTAATAATACCATATAAGTTACAAATTTACACACTTCCAACTAGTACACTAATAATACCATGTAAGTTACAAATTTACACACTTCCAACTAGTACACTAATAATACCATGTAAGTTACAAATTTACACACTTCCAACTAGTACACTAATAATACCGTGTAATTTACAGAGCGCTAGTGCATTAATAATACTGTCATTTACACACTTTCAACCAGTACATTAATAATAACATGTAATTTACACACTTTCAGCTGATGTGTTAATAATACTGTGTAATTTACACACTTCTAGCTAGTGTATTAAAAATACTGTGTCATTTACACACTTTCAACTAGTACATTAATAATAACATGTAATTTACACACTTTCAGCTGATGTGTTAATAATACTGTGTAATGTACACACTTCCAGATAGTACATTAATAACAGTGTAATTTACACACTTGAAGCTAGTTACTACTACTACTACTACTACTACTACTACTTATCGATTTTCAAATGCTCTTGAGCATATTACGTCACAAAATGACAATGTTGTGTGCATTTGTCTCCTGTGTGTTATTTTTCTAAGCTTTGCAGAACAGTTGAATGAGCAGCAGAGATATGTTTTATACGATGAGCAATGAATTCCTCGCTTTCTCTTTAGCGTAAGAAATGTCAGCCGGCCGCTCGCCACGTCTTTGAAATAATTCTGAAAGCCGTGAAGACAGTGTGCAACACGAAAACAAGCCAACTTTCTCTTTGTCTGAAAACAAAGGCGACTCCAGGAATCCATGTGTTTTTTCCTAACTTGATGCCAAAACGACTTGTCACGTTTGGCACCACAATGTCTCCAGAAAAATGGTTAGCCTTTGAAGAGGAACGACGGGAACCAATGTTTTATGCACTGTTAAATTGTGAGGATAAGAATGATACAATAGCATCAATAATATTAATAATAATATAAATAATACAATACAATGATCTTATATATATATATATATATATATATATATATATATATATATATATATATATATATATATTCTAGAGATGAAAGATGAGAATAAAAAATTGTAAAAATACAATATTTATTAGAACATCAAAAGTTCAGAGCAAGGAGCCTCATATCCTTAATCCATGGATTTTCAAAGATAAACTCTTTTCATCAGAGGATAGGGAAAAACCGGCAACATTTAACTTTAAAAATTTTACATAAAATAAAAAAAATTAAAAATATAAAACAAAACATTTTATTTTATGTAAAATTTTCAAAGTTAAATGTTGCCGTTTCGATTTATAGTCATGGCATCTAGTTTATTTGTTGGGGATTTATTATTCAGTGTTAATGCAATATTTTTCATTTCTAAAAGAAGTAAAGATATTTCTCAAAAAAAATTGTGGCTGAGACACACACACAGAAAATACCCCTTATATTATGAGTGGATCTGATATCTGCCTGAAGCCGAAACTATAATATTACTCCTATTAATAATGGAGATTTAGTATCTGTCTGTCTGAATCCGAAACTATAATATTACTCCTATTAATAATGGAGATTTAGTATCTGTCTGTCTGAATCCGAAACTATAATATTACTTCTATTAATAATGGAGATGTAGTATCTGTCTGTCTGAATCCGAAACTATAATATTACTCCTATTAATAATGGAGATGTAGTATCTGTCTGTCTGAATCCGAAACTATAATATTACTCCTATTAATAATGGAGATTTAGTATCTGTCTGTCTGAATCCGAAACTATAATATTACTCCTATTAATAATGGAGATTTAGTATCTGTCAGTCTGAATCCGAAACTATAATATTACTTCTATTAATAATGGAGATTTAGTATCTGTCAGTCTGAATCCGAAACTATAATATTACTTCTATTAATAATGGAGATTTAGTATTTGTTTGTCTGAAGGCGAAACTATAATATTACTCCTATTAATAATGGAGATTTAGTATATGTCTGTCTGAATCCGAAACTATAATATTACTTCTATTAATAATGGAGATTTAGTATCAGTCTGAATCCGAAACTATAATATTACTTCTATTAATAATGGAGATTTAGTATCTGTCAGTCTGAATCCGAAACTATAATATTACTTCTATTAATAATGGAGATTTAGTATTTGTTTGTCTGAAGGCGAAACTATAATATTACTCCTATTAATAATGGAGATTTAGTATATGTCTGTCTGAATCCGAAACTATAATATTACTCCTATTAATAATGGAGATTTAGTATCTGTCAGTCTGAATCCGAAACTATAATATTACTTCTATTAATAATGGAGATTTAGTATCTGTCAGTCTGAATCCGAAACTATAATATTACTTCTATTAATAATGGAGATTTAGTATTTGTTTGTCTGAAGGCGAAACTATAATATTACTTCTATTAATAATGGAGATTTAGTATTTGTTTGTCTGAAGGCGAAACTATAATATTACGATCCTTCAATGCTCAATTTAGGCATTACCTCCTCCTTTGGGTGGTAATCTTATATACTAACAAAAATACACGATCAGAGGAAATATATTATTGTTAGTACTAATGATAATGATATCATTGTGTACAGTAGGCAGTTGGATTAAAACCACCAAATGTGCAGTACATAGGATCATATACAGGGTGGGCAAAAATAAGGGTCCTATTTTTAAAAATTCATAACTTTTTTATTTATTGATTTAAAAAATAATTTTTATTTAGAATAAGTAAAGGACCCCTTCCGAAGCAAGCATGAGCCGTATTAGCCCTAAGGAACGTACCCTCATTTAGAAAACATTATTTTTGCTTAAAAAACTCAAAACAGTGTAAAAAACAATACTTTAGTTTTTGTAAGTTTTAAGAAGTGTTTTTCGGCTAAAATTTGTTTTGTTTATTTCAAAAAATCTTGGAAGGGTCAGTCTACACACACATAAAGTTTGGTGAGTTTAACTTTTATTTTGTGGAAGTTATTCAAATTCAAGTTATTCAAATTTAAAGATAGGACCCTTATTTTGGCCCACCCTGTACAATTGTCAGGGAAACTAACATTGTATGAGTCATGGTATACATGCGTGCATGTGTATGATCATACTGACATACCGGTTAGTACCAGATGGGTGACCATTTTGAAATACGAAGTAGTGTATATGAAGGGCAGCGACACCTACCTGCCCAAACTAACAATGTCAAAATTATGCTCTTCAAACGTCATGTACATACGATTAGGGACCATTTATGAATTTAATATTACTGAGAAACTTCCTCCTTGAAGGAGCAAGCCGACTCAACTCAACAAGGGTGAATGCCGCATCAGGATAGGAGAGGACAGGATATGTATGGAGGAGGAGGGCATCAGGTAAAGTCTTGGCGAATTTCAGGAAGCATGAGTGTTTTAAAAGATGCAGTGTCCCGGCAGCCAACAACTGATGCAGCCATTTTGTTTCATGCTTCAGCCATAATGAGGATGAAACGTTTCCGAAAATCATTGGAGCTGCACTTTGTAGGCATGTCCACGTGTGTCCGATACAGGTAGATCAAAAAGGTACTCGGGCTGGTTGTTGGTGAGATGGTTAATAATTATGTCGGTTCGTATTATTTGGATTATCCAGACTACTATTCTCATCTTGAATGCTATTTTTACAGTGTTTCGGTCAATGTAACCTCTGACCTTTGAGTGCGTCTTGTCGAACTCGGGGAATTTGCATGGAATTTCTAACCAACCCCTTTATTTAATCCACGGGGGTAGATGGTTCTCGTTCTGTCAGCCATGACCAGGTAGAATTTCAATTTCAATTGAAAAGACAAATTGATTTCTTTCTTTTCGGTCACATTTAAAAGATAAATTTGTATCGAAATTATCAAAATGCTAATGTTTATCTATATGAATAAATGAGAAAGATTTTGTTTCGTGTTTACAACGAAGTTATGAATGAAATGTTTATTTTAAATTAATGCTTTAAGTATAGAACTTTGCGAAGCGATAGCGAACTGACAAAGCCCATTAGTATATGAATAAATTAGTTCTTACACACATTTTTAAAAACTTTTTTTTTTACTTCGTTTTTTTTTTTTCAGGTCAGTTTTCAATTGGTGACAACAATGTATGACATAGCGAAGATGGAAATAATTTAATTGCAATCAAATTCCATTTTAAAATGGAACCATCCAAAAGTTGAGTGCATGGGAAATTTTGCCTCGAATATTTTCTCTTTCCTACAGAAAAGATAATAAAAGAAACCCCAATAAAAGAAACCCCAATAAAGGCCCTTATTTTTAAAAGGAAACACTTCTGCTATTCATTCCCTGGAGATTTTCATTTGTTATGGATAACTTAACATAAACATGCTTTTAAAGTGGAGTGTAGAATTGCCAAATGCATTTAGTCATTCTCTCTCTTTCTCTCTCTATCTTTCTCTCTCTTTCTCCCTTTCACTCTCACTTTCTCTCTTTCCCTCTTTCTCTCTCTCTCTTTCCCTCTTTCTCTCTTTTTCCCTCTTTCTCTCTCTCTTTCTCTCTTTCCCTCTTTCTCTCTCTCCCTCTTTCTCTCTCTCCCTCTTTCTTCTCTCTCCCTCTTTCTTCTCTCTCCCTCTTTCTTCTCTCTCCCTCCCTCTTTCTCTCTTCCTTTTTCTCTCTTTCTCTCCCTCTTTCCTTCTTTCTCTTTCCCTCTTTCTCTCTCCCTCTTTCTCTCTCTCTCTTTCTCTCTCTCTTTCTCTCTCCCTCTTTCTCTTTCTCTCTCTCTTTCTCTCTCTCTTTCTCTCTTTCTCTCTCTCTTTCTCTCTCTCTTTCTCTCTCTCTTTCTCTCTCTTTCTCTCTTTCTCTCTCTTACTCTCTCTCTCTCTCTTACTTTCTCTCTCTTTCTCTCTCTCTCTTTCTCTCTCTCTCTTTCTCTCTCTCTCTTTCTCTCTCTCTTTCTCTCTCTCTTTCTCTCTCTTTCGTTCGAACTTTCTCTTCGTCTGATTCTTTCTCTTTTTTCTTCCGTTAAATATTATCTTTTCTTCATCGGTATTTACCTCCATTCCACCATGGGGAGATGTGGCACAAGGCTGGAAGATGGGGAGACTAAGCAAACACAAAAGAGGTCCAATCCGATCAATCGGCTGGTCACGGCATGCCCTAACCCTTGTTTCAGATAGACGGGAGGTTGGAGAGGCCCGATCTGATCAATCGGCTAGTCACGGCATGCCCTAACCCTTACTTCAGATAGACGGGAGGTTGAAGAGGCCCGATCCAATCAATCGGCTGGTCACGGCATGCCCTAACCCTTGCTTCAGATAGGTGGGAGGTTGGAGAGGCCCGATCTGATCAATTGGCTGGTCACGGCATGCTCTAACCCTTACTTCAGATAGGTGGGAGGTTGGAGAGGCCCGATCCGATCAATCGGCTGGTCACGGCATGCCCTAACCCTTGCTTCAGATAGACGGGAGGTTGGAGAGGCCCGATCTGATCAATCGGCTGGTCACGGCATGCCCTACCCCCTACTTCAGATAGACGGGAGGTTGAAGAGGCCCGATCCGATCAATCGGCTGGTCACGGCATGCCCTAACCCTTACTTCAGATAGGTGGGAGGTTGGAGAGGCCCGATCTGATCAATCGGCTGGTCACGGCATGCCCTAACCCTTACTTCAGATAGACGGGAGATTGAAGAGGCCCGATCCGATCAATCGGCTGGTCATGGCATGCCCTAACCCTTACTTCAGATAGGTGGGAGGTTGGAGAGGCCCGATCCGATCAATCGGCTGGTCACGGCATGCCCTAACCCTTACTTCAGATAGACGGGAGGTTGAAGAGGCCCGATCCGATCAATCGGCTGGTCACGGCATGCCCTAACACTTGCTTCAGATAGGTGGGAGGTTAGAGAGGCCTGATCCGATCAATCGGCTGGTCACGGCATGCCCTAACCCTTACTTCAGATAGACGGGAGGTTGGAGAGGCCCGATCTGATCAATCAGCTGGTCACGGCATGCCCTAACCCTTACTTCAGATAGACGGGAGGTTTGAGAGGCCCGATCCGATCAATCGGCTGGTCACGTCTTGCCTTACTATCTATAAGTTCATTCCCAACCGTATTATTTATTCTGATTCTTCAAAAAACTCCAAACCTTATTTTTCCTTTTTATTTTCTCCCCAAATAGATACTAGAAGGCGGTGGCTGAGAGTCAATAATATTGAGAACAAAGAAGATTACTAATGCCAAGGAGTAGATGTTTTTTGTTTTTTTAGAGTGATGCCTCTACTTTCTCTGTAAAATTTATTTCTGAGAGTAATGCCTCTACTCTCAATGTGAAATTTCCTTCTACGAGCATTGTATTCTGAGAGCAATGTATTCTAAGAATATAAATAATTATCCTACCTATAGAATTATATTTGACAACTTTATTCGGCATTAAATAACCCATAGATGGTTGATATGCCGGAAATCAAACCCAACTAAACCGGAGTTACACCCAAAGCAGTGGAAACGTCGTTCTATATTCTAAAGGCGGGATTTCAGTTAGACTAGCTATGAAGTAAGTTTCTATTTTACAATGAAAGGATATGAATAAACAGAACGTTGGCGGTGAAAGGAGAGAATCTTGGTTTTAGAGGCGCTGCAAGTAAAGAAGCCACTTTTTTTCACCGATTGCACCATCTGCTCCTAACCCTAACCATCCAGATCAGAAGTCTATCCTTAAAAGATTTTCGTTTTTAGTGAACACCCAAGTTAATCCTTTCTATTTTTTGAAAACGTTAATTTTCAAAACACATTCAGGTGAGTTGAAATTAATTCCCCCTCTGCAGAAGCGATTCATTATCCGTTTCCTCAAAGTTTTGAATGCACTCAAAGTTCGGCTCTGCCTCCCACCAACTCAATCTGCACTGCCCCCCAAAGTTAAACAGAGTAGAATGAATCACTTGAAGCAGTCAGACGTCTGTAGTATTCGGATAAAAATGATGCTCATTGAACTTTCTGACTCTATTTAATCCAATTTAGAATTTGGAAACCGAAATAAATAAAAGGTACTCGGTGGAATTAAATAAATAAAAGGTACTCGGAGGAATGAAATAAATAAAAGGTACTCGGAGGAATGAAATAAATAAAAGGTACTCGGAGGAATGAAATAAATAAAAGGTACTCGGAGGAATGAAATAAATAAAAGGTACTCGGAGGAATGAAATAAATAAAAGGTACTCGGAGGAATGAAATAAATAAAAGGTACTCGGAGGAATGAAATAAATAAAAGGTACTCGGAGGAATGAAATAAATAAAAGGTACTCGGAGGAATGAAATAAATAAAAGGTACTCGGAGGAATGAAATAAATAAAAGGTACTCGGATGAATGAAATACATAAAAGGTACTCGGAGGAATGAAATAAATAAAAGGTACTCGGAGGAATGAGATAAATAAAAGGTACTCGGAGGAATGAAATAAATAAAAGGTACTCGGAATAATAAAATAGATAAAAGGTACTCGGAGGAATGGAATAAATAAAAGGTACTCGGAGGAATGAAATAAATAAAAGGTACTCGGAGGAATGAAATAAATAAAAGGTACTCGGAATAATAAAATAAATAAAAGGTACTCGGAGGAATGGAATAAATAAAAGGTACTCGGAGGAATGAAATAAATAAAAGGTACTCGGAATACTAAAATAAATAAAAGGTACTCGGAGGAATGGAATAAATAAAAGGTACTCGGAGGAATGAAATAAATAAAAGGTACTCGGAGGAATGAAATAAATAAAAGGTACTCGGAGGAATGAAATAAATAAAAGGTACTCGGAGGAATGAAATAAATAAAAGGTACTCGGAGGAATGAAATAAATAAAAGGTACTCGGAGGAATGAAATAAATAAAAGGTACTCGGAGGAATGAAATAAATAAAAGGTACTCGGAAGAATGAAATAAATAAAAGGTACTCGGAGGAATGAAATAAATAAAAGGTACTCGGAGGAATGAAATAAATAAAAGGTACTCGGAGGAATGAGATAAATAAAAGGTACTCGGAGGAATGAAATAAATAAAAGGTACTCGGAATAATAAAATAAATAAAAGGTACTCGGAGGAATGAAATAAATAAAAGGTACTCGGAGGAATGAGATAAATAAAAGGTACTCGGAGGAATGAAATAAATAAAAGGTACTCGGAATAATAAAATAAATAAAAGGTACTCGGAGGAATGGAATAAATAAAAGGTACTCGGAGGAATGAAATAAATAAAAGGTACTCGGAGGAATGAAATAAATAAAAGGTACTCGGAATAATAAAATAAATAAAAGGTACTCGGAGGAATGGAATAAATAAAAGGTACTCGGAGGAATGAAATAAATAAAAGGTACTCGGAATACTAAAATAAATGAAAGGTACTCGGAGGAATGGAATAAATAAAAGGTACTCGGAGGAATGAAATAAATAAAAGGTACTCGGAGGAATGAAATAAATAAAAGGTACTCGGAGGAATGGAATAAATAAAAGGTACTCGGAGGAATGAAATAAATAAAAGGTACTCGGAGGAATGAAATAAATAAAAGGTACTCGGAAGAATGAAATAAATAAAAGGTACTCGGAGGAATGAAATAAATAAAAGGTACTCGGAGGAATGAGATAAATAAAAGGTACTCGGAGGAATGAGATAAATAAAAGGTACTCGGAGGAATGAAATAAATAAAAGGTACTAGGAATAATAAAATAAATAAAAGGTACTCGGAAGAATGGAATAAATAAAAGGTACTCGGAGGAATGAAATAAATAAAAGGTACTCGGAGGAATGAAATAAATAAAAGATACTCGGAATAATAAAATAAATAAAAGGTACTCGGAGGAATGAAATAAATAAAAGGTACTCGGAATACTAAAATAAATAAAAGGTACTCGGAGGAATGGAATAAATAAAAGGTACTCGGAGGAATGAAATAAATAAAAGGTACTCGGAGGAATGAAATAAATAAAAGGTACTCGGAGGAATGGAATAAATAAAAGGTACTCGGAGGAATGGAATAAATAAAAGGTACTCGGAGGAATGGAATAAATAAAAGGTACTCGGAGGAATGAAATAAATAAAAGGTACTCGGAGGAATGGAATAAATAAAAGGTACTCGGAGGAATGAAATAAATAAAAGGTACTCGGAGGGATGGAATAAATAAAAGGTACTCGGAATACTAAAATAAATAAAAGTAGGTTTACTATCCGATACGGCAACGTTTGCAGAAAATCAATTTATGAAACAATAATGGATAATCTGAGGATAAACATTTAAATCTGAGCACTTACCGATGAGAATTTTATTTCAAACTTGCACGTGACAAACCGACAAACGAACCGACAGCCCGAAGGACAGACAGAGCCTTAAACCATCTAAAAAATAAAACGCGTTTATATTTCGGAACTTTTTAGATGAAGATTTATAATTTATATTATTTAGATTATTCCAATTACATCCGCAAGAACCTGTGGCACAACGGATATAAGTGCTAAGTAATAATCAGTTCTAAGTGACAGCCTTCTGGATGTTGACGGTTCAATCCTCAGTGAAGGCGATACTCATGAGAACAAGCTACCTCTGGGGAGTAAATAAAAGCTTCCGTCGGAAATTCTGTATAGATTCTCGAATTCAACAAGACGAACTTGAAGACGGTCGAAGGTTACATCGGCTGAAACGTTGTGAAAATAATACCCAAAATGCGAATCGTAGTTTGAATAATTAAAAAAATATAAACATTTATTGTTTGTCGTTTGGGTCGAGAAACAAACGATTTTCAGAATTACTGTCATCGATTGAGAGAGAATTGTGAAAAACTACAAAGAACTGTAACCGAGGGGAACGGACGTTCCACCTTTCGCTCTGTCCAGTAGGCGCTGGGGAGCTGACTGTATATATATATATAAAGCTGAGTATACTAAAAGAATGTCAGCATTCAGCTACAATAAAATGTAAGTTAGGAAAAAACCCTCTGTTTTGCATTTTGGGATCAGTCAAAGAGTGGGGCATAATCCAACACGTGTAGCATTTCTGGTGAGCTTAAAAGAATCCCGACAAACCGATATATGAAAATATGATGATATATCTTTATTGTCGGTGGCTTTGAAGAAGTGTGGGCTAGTTGAGAAGGAAGACGCATGCACAGAAATTCGACGGGTGGGTGCTTTTTCTTGGACTCAAATCGTCAATCAGCTGACGGTACCAAATTTGGGTTGTTATTATATAACAATATGTGACCCCCTGCAAACGCCCACTTTGAGACTTCACTGTCAATGTAATCACAACCCTAGGACTTTTTATTTAGTGATGGGGTATTTCCTTCTGTCACTGACTTTTTGCAGGTGGTTCCAATTAACAATTATTTTATTTTTGACAATTCACCATATTTGTTGTTTTTTTTTTGAAAGATGGCCGACTTCAACTAACGATTATTTTATTTTTGACAATCATTTTATGTTGTTTTTTTTTCTGGTCAGGTGGCCCATCTTCAACCAACGACTATTTTATTTTTTACAGTCAGTCATGTTATGTTGTTTTTTTCTGGCCAGGTGGGTGTCCATGTCGAGTGCACCTACTCTTGTCGAATGACTTTTATCGTATACACGGCCTGAGTATTTAACATATGTGTTGCAATGTTTGTCTGTCACGAGTAGAAGAAACATAAAATGTAACAGAATATATTTTATTACTTTAACCAGAAACAGTTTAAAACAGCATGAAAGACAGACCAACCACTGAGTGAAAACATCTAAGAAAAAAAACTGTTATAAATATTTAAAAAGAGTTAAAATAATGTGACAGTCGATTTTCTAGCGCCATGGTCTTCATAGTTAAGTTATAAGAGTTCCAACTTTTTTGTTCTCTGTTTTCGTTGGTAATTGGTTGACATCCATTCTTAATGGTCTCGATCGGCAGACGAGTAGCTGTGCAGAAAATAAAAACAACAGATGTGTTTGCATAAAACATCATGGAATTAGATATAAAACGGATTATGGTTAGAGAATTTAAAACACAGAAAAATGTTATAACCATAATCGATCTCTCATATCTCTATCTATATAAAGTTAAGTATGTGTATATGTCTATATATTTGCATATACAGGATTTACTCCTAAACTAATCAACTTATTATGAATTTTCTTATACAGCTGCTAGGCACAAAGAGTCGTAATGTTGCCTATATTTAGTTTAATTTAGTTTATGCAAAGGGGGGGGGTAAAAAGAAATAGAAGCCCATTTGCAGAAAATTCAGATATCACTGAATTTTGTGAAATGTTAACAATAGGTATTAGACATGAATTGATAAATATTCCCCAAATTTCAGTTTCTTTGTAGTATTTAAAAAAGTTTTAGGGGCATATACATGGGCAAAATCTCCCATTTTAAAATTCAAATATTTCAGATTTGCATTGAATTTGAGGCATAGTCATTAAACACCAATTCAGCAAGATTCACTGAATTTCAATTTCTTCTTAAGACCCCATAAGCTTAAGCCAAAAATTTTAGATATTTTCTAGAATCAAAATCGTGTAATTGATTTTGATCAAAATTTGGATCAGAATACTAGACATGAGGTTTAGTATCATTATATGTTGATTTCAATCTTTTGTAAGGGGACATTAAAGTGGTGCAAAACTGTTCTGTTTTGGGAATTCATTTTACTTATCCTGCGGCGGTGGGTATCGTTTGATCAATACTACAGTTATATAAGCCATACTGATGATTGTTGGTGAACATGAAACTTATGTGCGTGTGGATAATAAATATTTATTTATAAAAGATAATTATATATATATATACATATATAATGTAGACTTTACCTATCCCCAATGAAATAAAATAGAATATATTTATACGTGTTTCTCGGTGTCATCATTTAAAAGTATTTAAACACTACTTTGAAGAAAAAGACGTCCAATTCAATCAATCACAAAGGTGTGGTATGCCATCATCATAAAAGGATTTGAGAAGATTAAAGATCTTAATAGAAGAAAGAAATCCATATTCTCTTTATTCGTGATATATATATATATATATATATATATATATATATGATAAAGAATCGAAAAAAGTGTTCCGACGTAATGGAAATTGAAAAAGGAAAATCAAAAAATATTATTTATGTATTCATCAACGTTTCGTCTTTATTTCAAGACTTCCTCAGGATGATTGTCTGCAAAAACACAAACACAAAGACCAAATGTTTGAAACTCTCTGTTTCAAATATTTGGTACTATATATATATATATATATATATATACATATATATATATACTAGTGTACACTCGCCATCAAAAATGACTAAAACATGCTCACTAGTGTTCGCACTTGATATTTATCTAGATATATTATTAAACTAATTGTATAACAACATAGAATTACGTCAGTAATTTAATTTTATATATATATATATATATAATTATCATTTCTGACTTGCTCTATGCTTTCTCGCTTACTTTCATAACTTGAAATTTGTTTCATCCATATTCATTCATATATATATATATATATACACATTAGTATTTATTATAGAGTGAAGAATATAAATAAATATATATTAGACGTCACTATCATTATTTATTCTACTTTAATTTCATTCGAAAACTAACATATTTTAAAACATTCTTCTTATAAACTAAAATAATAAAATACTTTATTATTATTATATAGAAGTATTATTATTCTTATATAGTAAAATAAAGGATTATTTTGCCATCCAATTTACATACATGTTTCTAGTGTATACAGGCACTATGTAGATTAGATGGCAATGTTGAAAAAAGAATGATTCTTTTTTAAAATGCTCACAGAGATATTAAGAAATATTAGAGAGTATTTGAATCAACATGGAGTGAGATGAGCGAGAGGCATACATACTCTCTCTGTCTCCCCCCCCACTCCACTGGCCAGTGATTTTGAATGAAGATCAAGACGAATAAACCTCCTCTGTCTGCAACAGTTTTGTCTTGACTTAGTCCTTTGTCGAGGTGAGAAAGAACTTATTTGCAAACGGCGCTCCCACAGTCTGAAAAGATTGCAGGAAGAGCGCATACAAGAGGTATGATTATGAGAAGAATGGCTGACTTGTTTAATTAATTATAAATTGCGACTAATTTAAAAAAAAAAGTATATTTTAGCAAGTATTTTGTATTATTAAAGGATATAGGGAAAAAAAGCTATAGAGAAACAAGCCGTGCGTGCGTGGTCCCCCCTCTGTATGTGACTCGATGTGGCGAGTGTAAAATGCAATAAATTTGGGCAATTTGGGGCATTTTTGACCCCCTTTGATCCCTTGGGGGCGCAAACCAAAATTTTTCTGAGGTCAAGGATGTTCATTTTATATCCAGAACAATTGCCTCTACATTTTGGCCAAGTTTCAGAAAAATTGAATGGATAGTTCAAACGTTATGGGAGAAAAGGGTCATTTTTTGCCATTTTGGGTTTTTTTGACCCCCTGGGGGCGCGAACGAGATTTTTTCCAAGGTCAGCGATACTTATTTTCTATTAGGAACAATTGCCTCTATATTTTGGCCAAGTTTCAGAGAAATAGAATGGATGGATGAAAAGTTATGGGGCAAAAAATGTCATTTTTTGCCATTTCGGGGCCTTTTGACCCCCTGGGGGCTAACCAGATTTTTTTTTCAAAAATAGGAGAATGTCACTTTCTAACCTAACCAAAGTTACAACTTCATGCAAAATTTCAGAGAAATTCAATGGATGGTTGCGGAGAAAAATCCAGACGGACGGACATGCCTCAAAACATAAGTCCCCCGATTTTATAAATCGGGGGACCAATAATAATGAGATTAAATTTTGTATAAATTACAAAAATGTGGTTCTTTTTTCTTTCTTTCTTTATTTGAAATTGTAGTAATTTAATTCTTTTTACAACAATATTCTGTCTTCTTACCGTTAAAATAATTGTCAGCTAAATACAATTCAAATCAATAAAACGAATGTCACTTTTTGAAATGGATGTATTTAACATTATTTTGTTTTAGTCGACGCAACGGCATAATTTGATTTTGGAACAATTCATTTTAAAATAGGTAAAGTCATAATTTTTACCTTAGCGACATCAGATTAATCACCAATCACCATCTTTTGCTGATCAGACTATCTCATTTGTAAAATGTGTGTGAAAGGTGATAACGTACGTACGAACAAAAAGGGCCTTAGCATATTATTATATAGATGAATTTATTTCTAAACTGTGATGAAAGTAAAAACTGTAGCAGCCATCATGCAGGTCCAGAAGGAAAAAGAGTGAGGGTTGCACCGTGCATTGCCCATCTGGGATTGAACCCAGAGTGTTCTAGTCACCAATTAGAAACGTGTGCTTTTTGTCACGCGACGAGACTTTACATATGCAAATGAGCCTTGTTTTGCATGGGCTGATTCTCGTCGTGATAAAAAGCTTAGACACTTTGCTCTGGCAAGAAGAGCGAGAAAGGTTGACGTTGTGACTACGTCGAGTGCAAAGAGAAAAATAAAGAAAGAAAAGAAAAAAGGAATCAAATTCTGGACGAAAAGTTTGATTGTAAACGTCGCGTCGTTCTCGTGCGTGTTTGGATTGTTGGTAGTGAAAAGACCAAAAAAGACAATTCGGCGTCCCGTTTGAACTCAGTCTTTATTTTATTAACTCTCCGTTACAGGAAATATATATTTCTGTTACAAAAACCATAATAGAAACTGAAATCGTCCACTCCAAAACTGAATTTGGGAAAAAGTTTCAATCAGATTTGAGTTAAGGATTTATTGACGAAACCAAAGAAAACACTATTTTTTCTAAAAGAACAAAGAGTTATTACAATATTAAAATTCCTGCTTGATGTATGGTCATCTCTTTGAGAAAAAAAAAAATTGAGATAGAATCTGAAACTAATTTGAAACTCTCATAAAACATTTTTATGGTGCGGCCCTTTTTGAGGGGGGGGGGGGAGGAGGATATATATTGTGGCAGCAGTTCGGCTTCGATGCAAGAACATTTTATTTATCAGTCCTGTGAGATTATTGTAATGTCCTTCAGTCGGTCAGCTTGATTTTTTTTTCTATTTTGTTTTGTTTCACGGTATATATGTTATATATTGGTTGAATAGACCCGCTAGTATATAAATTGGTTAGTTGAAAATAACAGAATTGAAAGTTCAATCAGGGTCAAATTGCTGATACGAGATTAGACTTACACATGGCTAAAAGAAAGAGTGAATGAAAGAAGTCGGCAGTTCGTTGAAAGCATTACACGTGTGAACATGTTGTTTTCAAATGTTCTGAAAAGATATGAATTTAATAGTTATTATCAATCTCTCTCTCTCTCTCTCTCTCTCTGTCTCCGTCTCCCCCCACTCCACTGGTCAGTAATTTGGAATGAAGATCGAGACGAATAAACCTCCTCTGTCTTCAACAGTTTTGTTTTAACTTAGTCCTTTTTGCAGTCGGCGCTCCCTCAGTCTTAAAAGATCGTAGAAAGGGCGCATACAGGAAGTATGATTATGAGAAGTTGAAACAAAGATGGTGATAATTGTTTAATGATATTTTTGAACGATTTTATGCATTTGAATAACATTTTTTAAAAAATCGGAATTCTGAAAAACCTATGTTGGAATTAAATTTACCCTGGAAAAAAGTTCAATTGTTGCACGTGAGAATGTAGTAACAATTGTGTAGATAAGTGCTGAAATGGAAAAAGGACGACAGCTTTTGTGAGAAGGAACACAACAAATTGTGAGAAGGAACACAACAAATTGTAAGAAGGAACACAACAACACTTGTATATAATTCTATAGCAGTTTTACTAGGTGATAAAATGTAGGAATATATATATATATATATACAACAAAATAGTGTGTTCAAAGTTACGAAAGGAAGTAGGTTAAGTTGGGTTTGCAAAAACTGGCTACGCGAGAACTTGTCAAAGAGTTTGGGTAGCGGATTGCACGTGTATGCGCCTCAATTCTGGCTCTTATCATTGGAAGGCTTTTTGCAGGTGCCGTCTTTGAGGACTTTTGTTGCAATGCAAGCGGACCGATAACAACCAAGGTTGTTAATCCCAGAATAAGGGTTGGCTAAATCCGAACTGCTGTCTAGTGCTCTGTCGAGATGTAGTCAATTCAGTTCAAGATGGTGGGTAACGGGTAGAATGAGTGGGGGAAGGCTCTCTGTGACTGCTGTTGTAGACTTTGTTACCAAGAGGTCTACCCGTCGTCCTACTGGGATGAAAGAAGGGGTCGAAAAGAAGCCTGAACACAGCATACAAGCATTTTTATGGGTTGACTAACGTGACACCTAAGAGAGTAAGGGTTGGGATGCCTGACAGCCAATCCGTGAGGCCCTTAAGGAAGAAGGCAACAGCCAATCAGTGAGGGGGACGTTTATAAATTCCAACAACATTACTTTTTCGAAATAAAGTATGCAGCTTCATTGAATGTTATTTTTTCCTTTTACAAAAAAACTACCGTGTGTTGAATCTAATTATATTCTCTTACTAATGTAAACATTTTAACATGTAATTTCCTTTGACATGTAACTTGATTATTTATTAATTTAGAATATGACATATCAAGGATACAGAATATATATATATATATATATATATATATATATATATATATATATATATATATATATATATACTGGGTGGGCAAAAATAAGGGTCCTATTTTTAAAAATTCATAACTTTTTTATTTATTGATTTTTTTAATTTTTTTTTTTTAGAATAAGTAAAGGACCCCTTCCGAAGCAAGCATGAGCCATATTAGCCCTAAGGAACGTACCCTCATTTAGAAAACATTATTTTTGCTTAAAAAACTCAAAACCGTGTAAAAAACAATACTTTAGTTTTTGTAAGTTTTAAGAAGTGTTTTTCGGCTAAAATTTGTTTTGTTTATTTCAAAAAATCTCGGAAGGGTCAGTCTACACACACATAAAGTTTGGTGAGTTTAACTTTTATTTTGTGGAAGTTATTCAAATTCAAGTTATTCAAATTTAAAGATAGGACCCTTATTTTGACCCACCCTGTATATATATATATTAAACGATACAGTAAATTTGAGTAATTACTTAATTTTTACTTATTATTTTTAATAAGGATGTAAACAAGAAAATAATTAGTAATTTATATGTTTACATTTGTTTATGCATTTGTGATTTTGTGCAATGATTTAATTTGCTTTTTGAAGTTAGATATTTTCCTCTAAATCTAATATACAGATTTAACTATCTATATTACAAAAAATTGCTAATACGCACCACATATATTATAACTAAGAAGAATACAAAATTGATGACCTAATCAATATTATGCAATAATGTTCCAAAAATTCAATAACCTCCTGCAATATATGAGCTCTGTTTGATCTAAAGTCTTAATCATTGAGCTAAATTACACCTGCAGTATTCACAAGTATCTCAGAGATTTGAATTGCTTCACTTTGTATATTTTCATATTTGAGGTGAGATATTTTCGTTTCTCGTTAAGATATAACGAAAGTTAAAACATTTGACGTTATTTAACACTAGCAGGGCTACCCGGCGTTGCCCGGTGCAAAAGTGTAACATATTTCTATTAAGACTTTTATTTTTCTACATCTCTCTATCTCTCTATCTCTCTATTTATCTTTCTCTCTTTCCCTTCCTCCGTTTTAACCCCTCTCTCTCTCCAAACTCCCTCTTTCTCCTCAGTTCAGCCCATTCCTCCCTAGCTCGACATACACACACATATACACATTCCTCGAGGAATGAGTCGGCATTTTCTTTTCAAATTAGTACATAATAACACTGAAAAATCCCCCCCCCCCCCCCCGACGAAACCTGGCCCAGTTGACCTCCAGAAAAAAAATAATTTTCTCTAAATTTGAGATATTATTCACCGGGGAAGCACTGATCCAGAATATACCAACTTTGTGGTGCTGTGTTTTGTAGGTTTTTAAAAACTTTTAGCTGGACATACAGACAGACAACTGCCCTTTATATAATATATATATATATAAGTGTAAATTAGTCGTCCAAGGCTATAGCAATGCGATGTGGCAACCACATCGCATTGCTATAGCCTTGGACGACTAATTTACACTTACATTTACCAGCAATGCTTCAAGCAAACTACAATCTCCTCTTATATATATATATATATATATATATATATATATATATATATATATATATATATATAATGTGGTTAGTTTATGAAGTGAAATAAATGTTTTTTGTTGTTGTTTTTAATATCGATGTTTTGAACAAAGTTTTGTTGCGAATTTGGTAAAAATAGCTAGCTTCGATCTAAATTTAAACGCACTACCTATTTTGAATCTTAATGTCTATGTTTCGTTTTCAAAAAGAGAATAAAGGCATTTTTTTCACATCATAGACGCACCACATTTTTTCAAATTTTGACTTCTATATCATTCTTCAGATCTTGAGAAAGTCTTTGAATAAAGGTGAAACGTAGATAAACATATAAACATTTTTCAGTTTTCCCTTTTTTCATATACATATACACATATATATATATATATATATATATATATGTGTGTATGTGGAATTATTAAAAAATACAATTTTTATATATTTTCAGTTTTCCCTTTTTATATATATATATGTGTGTGTGACAATTATTAAAAAATACAATTTTTATATATTTTCAGTTTTCCCTTTTTTCATATATATATATGTGTGTGTGTGTGTGACAATTATTAAAAAATACAATTTTTATATATTTTCAGTTTTCCCTTTTTTCATATATATATATATATATATATATATATATATATGTGTGTGTGACAATTATTAAAAAATACAATTTTTATATATTTTCAGTTTTCCCTTTTTTCATATATATATATATGTGTGTGTGTGTGACAATTATTAAAAAATACAATTTTTATATATTTTCAGTTTTCCCTTTTTTCATATATATATATATATATGTGTGTGTGACAATTATTAAAAAATACAATTTTTATATATTTTCAGTTTTCCCTTTTTTCATATATATATATATGTGTGTGTGACAATTATTAAAAAATACAATTTTGATATATTTTCAGTTTTCCCTTTTTTCATATATATATATATATATATATATGTGTGTGTGTGTGTGTGACAATTATTAAAAAATACAATTTTTATATATTTTCAGTTTTCCCTTTTTTCATATATATATATATGTGTGTGTGTGACAATTATTAAAAAATACAATTTTTATATTTCAGTTTTCCCTTTTTTCATATATATATATGTGTGTGTGTGTGACAATTATTAAAAAAACACAATTCCTTTATATAGTTCAGATCGATTCTTATGAGAATCCCTTTTCAAAGCCAAATGAAGCTCAATATGCAAACCGTTAAAGAGTTATTTAAAAATAAATGTAAATGCAATAGGACTATAAATAAATTAAATGGCGGATCAGAATGATATAATACTGTGATTTAATGTAAACTTTTTGCTGGTTTGGGACTATTTTTTTGGTGTTTTAATTAGAAGTAACAATGCTGCAGAAATCTTGCGAGATATTTTTCCAAGACATTTTCTATTTTTTCCCTTTTTATCCTTTTCTTCTTTTCTTCTCTTCTTAAGTGCCCTCAATTAAAGCAACACCACATTGTGTATTGTCGGTTGTTCTAAATCTTATTCCAGGTACTTAATTTCCCTGATGATCTGCCAAGCAAGGACCTGCTTGGTAGTGAAACACGTGTAGGAAAAAACTCTATAATTTGAAAATGATAAATAATCTTTGAATGAAAAGGTCTTTTGTGGTGATGATTGGGCTCCTGAACGGAATGCTTTGGTAAGCCTTCAAAAAATCACATAAATGCTCTGTATCCTGTGATCGAGTATAATCGAGCTTGTTTTTTATTGGCCTAATCCCGGTCGTCACTGAATAATCTATCTTCTAAGTGAAAAATCCAAATCTATCTATATATATATATATTTAAAAAATATATTTAAAATATGTAAACTATGTAAAAAAAATAAATGTTTGCTGTTATTCAGTTGTAATTTTATAGTTTTATATTCTTGTATATATACAATAATTATGGGTCAGAAACGCATGGATTACTTTTATGTACGTATAAAATAAATAAAAATATTAACGAAAAATGCGTCTTATATAAAGTTAAGGGCGACTAATAATGCAATTTTCTGAATCTTAATCACTTAGGAAGTGGAACAATCGAAATAGTAGTAGTAGGCAATAACAACGAACGCTGCAATCACCAATAAAAACAATTACATAAAAATACATTAAAAAAAAAATCGTATATATTTCTAAGCAGTCCAATGGTAAAACGCTGGACTATAGACATCAATATCGAAGGTTCGATCCTTGTCTAAGTTAGCCATGCTGATGACGACTGTGAGCCAGAAATACATGTGTACGTATAAAATTAATAAATATATATTTAAAAAGTTATAAAAATTATGTAAACCATGTAAAAAAAAAAATAAATGTGACGGTCTAGTGGCTAAGTGGTTAACAACGCAAACTGAAAACCTGGGTGTGCCGGGTTCGAATCCAGTTCGTTCCACAGAAATACTTTCATCAAAACCCACACCTGGCCTTGTGTCTAACCTCCTGGAGAGAAGGTAAATAAAATCCAATAGTTTTATTAAAGTGATTTAATGAAAAAAGGATAAATTACCAAATGCATTATGTTCATTAATTTTCAAGGGAGGTAATTTAAATTTTAAAAAAACTGATATATATTAGCTAGCTAGAAAGAAAGATATACTGACGAGACATAAGAGTAGTAAGAAGAATTCATAGTGAGAGGGGGGGCTGCTTTCTTTCCTTCTCTGGTTGCCATATAATGAAAATTTGTTTTTGTTTTTAGTTCAAATCAATTTTCAAATGAAATCAAAGTAGAACAAATAACGAGTCACGGGTACATCTTGTTGAATATAATTGTTGAAAATAAGTTTTAATTTTAAACAATCGTGTAAAAATTTAAGACAAACAGACAGTTATCTGGTCTGATAAATTTTATATATATATTAAATCTCTGAGTTCCACGAATAATATGAAAAGGGTATTCTATTTATGAGTCATTTTTTTTTTTAATTTTCAGCGGATAATTCTTCTAAAATAATATTTAATTTAAAGAAATAAAAGTTTATTTCCATCCCTATCTACTTGCCTGCACACGAGGACAAACTTTTTATTTTGTGTTCTTTATCAACACTTAGACGTTGCGGAATGACGTTAAATGTACATAGCGTTACCTTAGATGATAGCCAGGGAGATGTGCTGAAACATCCAAGCGGTCTCTCGGGGCTCGTTCTGACAAGTGGCTATCATCCATCTAATGTCTCGTATGAACCGTGCAGTATCAGGTCAGAGGACACCTGATGTTTCGACTGAAATAGGTTGAGAAATGGAACAATCAGTTAGGGAACTGTATTTGTCATTTTTTTTCTGGTTTTGGTAAACTGAGCCATTGCATACCTTATGAGTGGCTTTCTGGCTTGAAAGGCAAAGAGTGTCAAGCTGTCAGGTCGACGGCCATCACCTCTCTATCGGTCGACTGGATCAAAAATTTATACAAACCCGGCAAAATTGAAACCTTATTGTAATTTGATTACATCCGGCATCTCACAGACCCTTTATCAGTGAGTTGGTGGCTATGGAGAAATGATATCGTCCGACTCCTCACTGTAAAGTTATCAAAATGGCTGCCTGAATGATCAGTTGATCAAGTTACCATATATCTTATTTTGGAGCCGAGAGTCATACGCTTTTTTTAAATACGCGACAGAATCCACACTCCAAATCAGTCGTATCCATGTGCGCTTAAAAATCAGAGGTTCACATTCACTGAAGGAAAAGACTACATATCGTACAAGAGCGAAATGCTCCCTTCCCAAAAATGACAACCATGGAATCGTTAATAACATTCACAATCCTTTCTGCAATCCAACGATATTTGGTACAAATCAAATTTACTCTATATTTTACTTGTACACCAAGTTTCAATCATGAATATTCAACAGTCTTTATTTTATTACCATTCAATGATATGCAGGGAAACTTTGGTAATAGTCGCATTAGAAAAAGGTATGATACTCCATGCACTTCTCAAATACCATAGAAGAGCAGCGGCCTCTCAAACTTGTTTCTTTGAGTCGCTATCATCTGTTCAATGTCTCATATCAATTGTGAAGTATCAGGACCAGATATACCTGACATTTCGACTGAGATAGGCTAGAAAATTAAATGGTCAGTTAGTGAACTGTATTTGTCATGGCCTCAGATGAAAGCTAGAGCCATTCATTGGAACGTCCAAGCAGTTTCTCAGGGATCGTTCCTGCAAGTATCATCTGTCCAATATCTCATATGTTCCTAAGACACTAGACGTTTTCACTCAGATAGGTTGAAAAATGAAACAGTCAATTAGTCAGTTATATTTGTCTTTTTATTATTTCTGGTTTCGTCGAGCTGAGCTGCAGTGCCAGGATTGACAGCAGATTCCGCGGTACTCTTCCAGATTATGGCCCAAGCTAAAGTCGACTTGGTGTTAGTACTTTCAGGATGTTTACGTAGACGGCCAAAAGAAGCCGGATGATAAGTCGGTTGCCTGCGTCCAAAAAATCCAAAACGAGGCTGGATGTGCAACTGGAAAAAATGTTTATTTTTACACATAAATTTTTTGTTTTTAAGAAAAATATCACTGAACAAGTGTTAAAACAGTGTTAGGGTTAGGGTTCGTTAAAATTCATGATCACTTTGATCAATTTTTATTTCCAATATTGAATTTCGCGATTCAATCAATTAAAATGTTAAGTTGTCATCTGCTTATTTTCTAGCATTCTGATTGGATAAGTGCTTTGGAATATTCTGGTCGTCTGCGTAAACATCCGAAAGCTACCAATGTCAAGTCGATTTTAGCTTGGGTCCTAATCTGGACCAGTACCGATTTTGCAATTCTTAACGGCGTAAAAAGGTCAGAACAAGTGGCGTCCCATATGAGTGGCTTTCCAGCTATAAACGCTAACAGTGTTATGCCGCCGAGTCGGCTGGCTATAACTGTTTATTTGTTTTCACATAGAAGAGTGATCATAAAAGGTTTGTCTTTTTTATGGCATGTCAACCTCTTTTTTTCGTTACTTAAAGAACTGTATCATCCTGGACCACTAGGAAAACATCTCAAATAAACCCCACCCTCTTCCCTCGATAGTTATATAGCACAGGTCAGATTTGGTTCTATTCTTAAACTTTTAGTTTGTGAGTGACTCGAAGTGTTATGATTGTTTGTGGGTGAGGACAAGACAACTCGCCATTGTTTCAGACGAGGAAACAACACCACTTTATAATAATTACATAGGATGTTTAAAAAGAAATAACAAAAATAAAACTGATCACCTGACTGACTTACGGTGGGCAGGAAACGGAGCTGATAACGTTTAAGTATTTAGAAGATTTATAATTGGAATCAAATGAAGTTCCTTCTCTCAGGCAGAATAACAGATCATACAGTCATATAGAGTATTAAAACTGAAAAAGGTTACATATACTAGCAGGGTTAACCGGCGTTGTCCGGTTTTCGGTGGAGGATAACATCACATGCAAAAGTTTACGGATTAAGGAAAGTGTTCTTTGTTTGAATTAAGAAATTTATTTATTATATTTGTTGATTTGATTTAGAAATAGATCTTAGTGTCTTCTAAATTTAAATAGTTTTGTCTTGTTACTGAAATGAATAAAATGTAAAACATTATATTGTTGCCATTGTAATTGACATTTGCTGCTGACAACAAAAGTGGAGGCCATTGTAATTGACATTTGCTGCTGACAACAAAGATGGTGGCCACTGTAATTGACATTTGCTGCTGACAACAAAGATGGCGGCCACTGTAATTGACATTTGCTGATAAAAACAAAAATGGCGGCTATTGTAATTGACATTTGCTAAATATGACTTCCGTCTGAACAGCATTCTGAGCCGGATAAAGAATTTTCTGAAATGAATTAATTCGAATTATATTTTAGTGTTCTGATGAACATAAAAACAAAACAAAGCGGTATTCACTCTAAGCGGATTGAGACGGCTTTCTCCAAAGGAGGAAGTTTCTAGGGAATATTCAATTCACAAGAAGCGGTCTCCAGTCACATGCATATCCCAGTCAGGGGAGATGACGATATTAGGTTTTTACAGTTCTTGCAGGGAGTTGTCAACATTCTCCTACATCTCAACCTGGTATTCTCAAATGGTCACCCATCTGATACTGACCAGGCTCAATGTTGTTTAACTCTGATAATCTTATGAGAACCAGTGTGTAAACATGATTATGCCGTATAATATACGAACATGGTGCCGTAAAAAGCAAGTAGAAATGACTATTCAAAATGAAATGTCGATTTGTCACATGCAATGCTATTTAAGTCTAAGTTGGAGAGTCTGACTGACTTTACTTTATATATTAGATTTTATTTAATAGTAGGGTTAACCATGATAACACCACATGTAACCATGAAAATTGATTTAAAATAAAACAAAAAAATAGTATCACTAATGGCAACCAGAGAGAGAAAGGGAATGAAGAAAGAGCGGGAGGGGGATAGAAAGAGAGCAGTCAGCCTCCCCCTCTTTCTATGAACTCTTCTTATTACTCTTATGCCTCGTTAGTATATCTTTCTTACTAAGATATATTAGTTTTCAGTTTTTTGTTAAGTACTACGGAGTCAGGATTAAGAAATGTATTTATTTTATTTGTTGATTTTACTTAAAAATAGAATTTGTCGAACTATAAATTTAAATAGCTCCTCTTTGTTGCTGAATGAATACAACCAAAAATAAAACAAAAAGTTGGGTTTATTTATGTTCAAGGTTTTTTTTTGCCCTGTTTGCTCTCCTAAAAATAAATTTAAAAAAATAGCTCATTCCACTCCTCTTGATGTTTACTATCTATGTTCCAAATTGCATAAAAATCTGCCTAGTAGTCTTTGATTCTAGGGATACATTTTTTTATATAAAAGAAACAATGTACTATAAGATATGCACTATATATATATATATATATATATATATATATATATGAAAGAAAGATGTGTGTTGTATATATATATATATATAGATATAAACACATGTGTATGTATATATACACACATGTATGTGTCTATATATTTGTTGGCATGTAGTTATACATTTATCAATGTGTGTGCATATTATGCTCCGATGAATTGGCTACTCTGGTGCCCCTTCGACGTAAATTCCCTAGACTAACTCGACAATCAACTAAATCTCATTCATTCACTGTGGAGGTCCCCAGATGTCGGAGAGCCTTCTACTCAAATAGCTTCTTTCCTCGTACTGCTGGCCTCTGGAACTCTCTCCCTGCCCCCTGTTTCCCCAACAGTACAGACATGCAGAAATTTAAAACTAATGTAAACAGACATCTCGCTGCGCAGATCCCAAGTTAGGTTGACCCCCCTTCCTTCTCCCCTTTTCTTTTCTCAGTAGCCCCTTACGTCTACAGTGGTGGCTTGCCTGGTTTGGGGTGAACTATGTTAAAAAAAAAAATAATATATATTTATATATATATATATATATATAGACACATGTATGTGTCTGTATATTTGTTGGTGTGTAGTTATACATGTATCAATGTGTGTGCATAATATATATATATATATATATATCGAGAGAAAGACATGATTACTTTTACTTATACCAATAAGGATTTTTTTTCTTGTGCATCTGAAGAATTTCTTCACATGGTTATAACTTGTTGGTTATGAATGTCATCCTAACATATTGTTGAATTAAGGAACTGTGGAGCCAGCTGCATCACTTTAAATATGCTACAAGAATACAAATATTGCTAAAAGATAAAAGAATATGGACTCTTCCAATGTTTTTTCGATGAGATTTAGTAATTGGTAAACTACTAATATTGCTAAAAATATGGACTCTTCTGATCATCGTCATTGTCGTCATCATAATGCTTCGCACCAATGCCTATCCTTATTTTACGGTAAAATGTTTTTTGATAAGATTTAGGAATTTTCCTGTAACTAATTCCTTATATAAAATATTCAATAGAAATCACTTAAAACTGTCCTACAGTTAAAATGATAAGCAAAGCCCAGAATAACAAAATACTAAATGATAGTAGTAAAAAGAAAATGCATAGAAATAGTAATAAATAAGAAAGTTAATAATAAAGAGAATTGTAACTGCAGAAATCGCACCCATTGTCCATTACAAAATGACTGCTTAACCAAAAGTTATGTTTACAATATTTACACATGAAAACCCAAATAACAAATAATACTACATAGGAGAAACCGCCCTGAGATATACAACTGGGTATTATAATCACAAAAGTACATTCAATAATAGAGAATATAGATTTAAAACATTATTGAACCAGTACTGGGAGCTCAAAGAAGGCAGACGTTTGACTATAGTCGAGTGGAAAATATTAAGATAGGCCAGGACATGGAGATATTTAGACGACCTATAACAATTAACTGTAGACACAGAATAAACTTTATTTTAGGATAACAAATAAATAGAAACACTGTTACTAAAAATAAATCTAAAATACAAGTAACAAAAGAAAGAAATTATTTTAGTTCTCACGTGTCACAGTAAGGTCACCATTGTTAATTTGACCCACTTAAAAGTGCTGAAACCATTCTCAAACAAAGGGCTTGACACCCACTGGTTGATTGGAAATTATAGCCGGAGATGGTGTAATAAAACGATGAATCCAAAGTAAATACTACTTAGATATAAAAAGCAAACCATACATCCATGCATTTATCCTAATGATTTCCTTCGGGAATGAAACATGAATTTTTCTGTTTTGCTTACTTCCAATAAATATATTTCTATACTACTACTCACGTATTGAGCACTGTTGAAGTAAATACTGAAAAAATATATATGCAATATATTATATTACTTTATAATATTATATGTGTATATACAGGAAATAGTAATAAATTATACATATACATATATATATATATATATATATATATATATGCTCTTGTATAAGCAATAACCGATCTGAGGGAGATAACTGTATTTTTCTTAGCCGCCGCTATTCCGAATTCGCTTATACTTTGGCAAGGGAGATAACTTTTCTTTTTATGCTTATATAAAGTGTATACAATTTGTGGCATGTAAATAAAAGTGCTTAAAAGTTATTTTGAACACATTTAAAACCCGTAACATGTTTTTAATCAATTGTTATAAAGTTTATGAACTTTGTGGCATAAAAGTTATTTTCTTTCATGCTGCGATAGGGTTAGGGTTTAGGTTTAGGGTTAGGATTTTTAACGCATTTCAAAACCGTAACATGTTTTTTATTAATAATAAACAAAGTTATCTCCCTCAGATCGGTTACTGCTTATACAAGAGCGCATATATATATATATATCTATGGATTGTGAGTAAAAGTAAACTTTAAAAAGCTTTGGTTTTGAAACTGGCAAAAGCTAAAAATGCGTTACCATCCTTCACTATCAGAGTTACAAAATTCTCAAGGCATGTGTTGCCATTGATTTTTGTTGCAGGTTCATTCTCTCACCTTATGCTGTGTTCTGCAACTCATTGAATGATAGTCTGACCTGTTATAATGAGACAGAATTTGATTTTTTTTTGTTTTTTTTTAACATAGTTCACCCCAAACAAGGCAGGCCGCCACTGTAGACGTAAGGGGCTACTGAGAAAAAAGAAAAGGGGAGGAGGTTGGGGGGGGGTCAACCTAAATTGGGATCTGCGCAGCGAGTTGTCTGTTTACATTAGTTTTAAATTTCTGCATGTCTGTACTGTCAGGGAAACAGGAGGCAGGGAGGGAGTTCCAGAGGCTAGCAGCACGAGGAAAGAAGCTATTTGAGTAGAAGGCTCTCCAGCATCTGGGGACCTCCACAGTGAATGAATAGAATTTACTTGATTGTCGAGTTGGTCTAGTGAAGTTTATGTAGGAATGTCGATACAACTTGTATGAAAATAATAAAATAAAGCACAGATTCTATTATGTTTGTTGTAGGCATTAAAAATACTATTATGTTTGTTGTAGGCATTAAAAATTCTATTATGTTTGTTGTATGCATTAAAAATTCTATTATGTTTGTTGTAGGCATTAAAAATTCTATTATGTTTGTTGTAGGCATTAAAAATTCTATTATGTTCTTTTTTGCTTGGCATATAATCAGTTTTTGGCGTACAGGGATTCTTCAGCATTATCTCTTCCATAAGGCTGTAGAGAAATCTGTCTCTAAAAGGTAGAGATCTCCAGCTTCTATTGAGATCGACTCTAAGTGAGCATGACAGTCGGCTGGGTATGGAGGTTAAGTTAATTCACTAGTTTTACCACCAGTTCTCTCCACGTCATTCGCATTAAATTATTTTTTTGCAATTTAGCATTTTAGGGGAAATTGTTCCACCTCTTTTTCAAGCAGTAACAGACCTAATCTGGCCATTTTCATTGCAACTTTAATTTGTACTTCTCATTTACACCCGATGTTGCTTTGTCTGAAATGTTCCCTTCTTCTCTCCACTGTGTACATATTTAACCTGGCCCCTTTCTGATAGACTGACTTCAACTGTTGATTATGATAATTCTAGTTTTTAAAACGAATATGCGAAAAGGAGATCCTGAATTCTCAGCAGTTAACATCTCCTTTATTAAAATTCTCTGACTGTTTTTTTAGTTTTTATCTTTTTAATTGTTTATTCCTCTGTCTTCTACGAAAGTCGATGCTACCTTGAATATTTCGTTATCGACCTTATGTTATTTCCATCAACAATAATTCTCGGACGCCTCGCAGTTTCCCCATGAACTGTCTCTTAATTCTATTGTGGAAACTGATCAAAAATTAGATTTTCGCACTGAAACTCTCCGTTGGGGACAACTTTAACAATTTGCTTTGTTATTTTTAATCTTGATATTTGAACTCTTTATTTCTGCCGCTTGAAAAAGAAATAGCCTGACATTCTCCTCTTTTTTAATTTCTTCATTTCTTAAGAAGAAAAAGAAACGAAACAGTGCAAAACATGAGGAAATAAGTAAATAGATGTTTTTATGAGAAAAGCAGACACAGAACAAATTATAAGAAATGCTAATGTACAAAAAAAAAAAAAATTTTTTTCTAAACAAAAATTGTAATAGCATGAACTGGTGCCCCCCCCTGGCCTAAATGCTTACGACCAACCTTACAATCAGCAAAATTCCACCTCTTCACTGTATCGGTCTCTAGATGCTGGAAAGCTTTCTATTCTAATAGCTTCTTTCCTCGAACTGCTAGCCTTTGGAATTCCTTCCCTGCTCCCTGTTTCCCTGACTGTACCACCATGCAGAAGTTTAAATGTAATGTGAACAAACATCTTGCTGAGCAACTCCCCACTTAAGATGCCCCTATAAATATGGTCTCTAATTCACAGTAGCCCTTACGTCTTAGTGGCAATGTACCTTGTTTGGAGTAAATATAAAAGAAAAAAGAAACTTTAATTGCAAAAAACTTTCCATTCGTTTAAGCAAACTTCCTTCTCCTTTTTGCACTTCCTCACATTGGCGCGGTTATGTCTCGAGTTAATTGTTGGACGTTAAGTTCAGTCCCAACAGAGACACGTAGTACAAAAACCAAACATTAACATCGGAAATGTAGTCTTATATTGATCGCTAATCCGCGACAAATAGGTAGGACGGTTCGCATTCTCCTTAATACATATATCTGCTTGTTATAAATGCATGGATATCAAATGCGTATTTGTTACATTTTCTTGTGGTTGTGCTTTTTTATATTTGAAAATAAAATAACCTGAACACCTTTTTAACTGTGAATAATAATGGATGTCTGCAAGAAGTGCCCACCGGATTCGCAGTGCTTTGCATTTAGCGATGAAAATATGATTTCAAACGTAAGTGTGATAAAAACACGAAAATGATATTTCAAACTTAAGCATGATAGAACAGCGAAATTGAAGTTTGGAAATAAAAAGAAAACAACAAAAAAAAACCTGACTTTTTTTGCTCTTTAAAAAATTTTTTTTTCCTAATCGAATTTGTACTAGCTATTTGGGTTCGATTTTTGCGCAACTATTTACAATTCGTTAATTATTTTTGTAATTATTATTTTCTCCCTTTCAATATCTTAATTATTAAATTCTCTTTACATCAAATCTGTTGCTAAGGTCGCTGAAAAAAATGGATCATTCTATCTCTCCCGAAAGTACCTCACTCCTGACGCAATCCTCTACCTGTATAAGAGCCAGATCCGTCCTCAGATGGGGAGGTACTGCTGTCATATCTGGAGAGGTGCTGCTCGAGGCACACTTTCTTGCCTTGACAGTGTACAAAACCGACTTCGCAATCTAGTGGGGGGATAATCTCTTCTCTGCAACCCCTTTCACACAGAAGAGATGCTGCTAGCCTCTCTCTACTGCATCGTTATGTTCATGGTAGGTGCTCGACTGAGCTGTAATCCCTCGTACCCTTCCCCCCCACCCCCTTGTAAAGCATTCACAGCAAGAACCCGCCTGGCTATAACCACAGCAGTCAACTTTCTTATCTCTCTCTCTCTGTACCTAAGACCAAGCAGAACTTTCATGAACAAAGTTTCTTTTCCACAGCACAAAATACGATGAAGCTGCTTCCCAGACGACTGCAACATGGTCGTCTTCAAGTGTACTGTAAACAAATACGTGTTGAGCTGCCCTCTTAGATAATCAATTCTGCCCATTCCACAGATGTTTCCAATCCTAACGTGGTGACGCTCATCGCCCAACTGACGATCTCTTTAACCCTTATCCTCGAGTGGCCCCCTGGCCTTCATAAGCAGTAATCCATTAGTATATATTAAAAAAAAAAACGTGTGTACTATGCAGTATGGTGTCATAGTAAGCCTAGTTGAAAAGAGCCTGGAAGAGCAATGCATTGTAGGTCGGGTTAGGGTTAGATGAGAATTGTTCATTTCTGTATGAGAGAATGTGTTAATAGTTCTTAGTTTCGTTTAATGGTGGCATTTTTCAACCCTTTTCAGTTATCTTTTCTTTTTTTCTGCTCATGAATCATCATTTATCAAGGCCAAAAGCCACTCGAGGATAAGAGTTAATAATATGATTAGATTGTCAGTTGAAATGAAGAATATGATGAGATTGAAAATGATGACTGGAAGGAATAAAATTATGAGGACGGTTTATGACAAATATTTATTGACATTGGATTTGAAGATGACCCTGTTATAGTATGCAGGGAAGCAATCCCATGGTAATGTGTTCCACAGATGGGAAAGTCTTTTTCATTTTCTTTGGTCTGTCATACTTAAGTTTGGAATAGCATTTTCTTTAGTCTGTCATACTTAAGTTTGGAATAGCATTTTCTTTAGTCTGTCAAGTTTATGTTTAAAATGACATCTTTTTTACTAATAAGTTGCCACTTATCAAGGCTAAAAGCCCCTCGAAGATAAGGGTTAATGAAGTGGATAGACTGACAGTTGAATGATGACGAATATTATGAGAAGATTGAAAATGATTAATGGAATGAATAAACTTTGATTACATATGAGGACTGTTTATAACAAGTATTTGTTGACATTGGAGTTGAAGAGGACAATGTTGTCGTCTGTAGGGAAGCAGTCCAGTGGCAATGTGTTTCATACACATTAGTGCTGGTCTTGAGCGAGTCTACCTGCCCTTGATCATGTGATGCCAGCTTGACTGAGTCGGGTACCTATTCTAAAATGGCCACACAGTGGGCTGAGCAATATTAATTAAAGAGAAGGCATGAGTTCTCAGAGTTCACCAATGCCTCAAGGCACAGATCAGATGATTCTGTGACTTCTTTCTCGTTGAACATCAACAAAATGTCTTATGAGAAACTTATGTGAGAGTTTGGTTGAATCGTACGCTTTTCAATTATACAAGATTTTTCGAAGTTTATAAAACATTCTAATTTCATCTAAGTTAAAAAAAAAAAAAGAGTAAAATATACGTGTAATGAACAATTACGAATAATTTCCCTATTCTAAATTATCTCCCCTTTGGAGAACTCTCCTGTTCGTCTTAACCATATAAATAGCAGCACTAACATTGTACTAACAGTTATGCCGAATAAAGCTTTCTTAAGTTACGACTGTTCTCGTTTGTCATTACATGTGCTGTAAATAAAAATAAATAATTTGAGTGATTTAAATAAAAACAATAAATAAATACACTGTAATGTAAGTTACGACTGTTCTCGTTTGTCATTAAAATACGTTCGATGATCGTAACGGTATTGATAATAAATCAATTTCTAATCAATACGGTGTTCGACAAACAATGTGACTTTTTAAAAATTTTGATCACAAATAAATATGGGAAGTTCTTGGAAAGAAAGAAACTCTCATGCCAGTCATTTTGGTAAAAGTTTGGTAAAAGTTTTAAACTTCAATTTCTTAATGAATTCAAATATTTATTCATGCTGTAAATGTATGTTTTGTATATGAATAATTATCACTTAATTTGTTCTTTGGGGCATATAGTCAATGAAGATCTCTTTTATTTTGTAGGTTGATTGGGTAACAATGAATTTTGTTCCATTTGCTGAGAAAACAATTGAAATGGTTGTCGAACTGTACAGCTCGACTGCGAAGCACCCGGCTGTCATACAGGCTCATGTGTTACAACATATCATTAAGGTAAGTAATTTTGACTTATAGCCATACTAGTCTACGTCTGCCATTTTATTTCACATCGGTTCTCATTAGATCACCAAAGTTAGGTGATGTTGCACCTGGCCAGTACCAAATCGGCGACCATTTGTGAATACCAGGTGTGGTTTGTAGGAGGAAGGCGAAACGTCCTTGCAAAAGAATAGGGCCCTGAAGATGCATTTAGCAAGTCATCATCATATTCAACGGAGGTGATGGTGGCAAAGTGGTTAACGACACGGACTGACAACCTGGGTGTGTCAAGTTCGAATCCAGTTCGTTCCACAGAAACACTTTCACTTAGGATGTTGACAACCTTCATGTCGTCCTTCCTGTAAGTACCCAATGTCTTTCTAGAAAAGAACTCAAACTAGAAAGATATCAGGGAAACCGATGCCAACAATAGAATCATCTGATTCATACGAAATGAATGAATGAATCATATTCGGTTTAACGCCCGGTCTACATGCTGGCATGTGTTGGACAGCTTTAAGAAATTGACTTCCAAACTAGCTAGGTTTTTATTCCTCTTTCCCTCAGGTCCATTTTTATCACTTCCTCCCATGTTTTCCTTGGCCTTCTCATGTGAACAGAACCTGTTACTTCAACTGTTCTACACCTACTAACCCAAAAACTTTCATCCATTCTTTCAATGTGGTCATACCATCAAAGTCTACTCATTTGCACACATTTTTCTCTACTGTCCAGATTTAATCTTCCTCTCAGGGTATCAGAACTAAGTCTTTCTTTAATACTCATGTTGCTGGTGATACCAGATCAGGCTGCCCTGTGGCTCCCTGAGACGAAATTCACCTACATTGACGTTTTTTTTTTTTTTTTTTTTTTTTTTTTTGTAAAACTTAATTATGTTCTACAAAACCAAAACCAAAAACAACAGCCCCTCTCCCTTTCTCCCTCCCCTTTTTTATTTTATTTTTAGAACTTGAAGCATAAATCTTTTACTATAATGACCAGATTCGGCATTAAATAACCCAAAAAGGGTTGATATGCCGTAAAACAAAACTACCAAACCAAAAACGATGATTAAACATTTGAAGATATAAAGAACTTGAAGCATAAAAACTTTTACTATAATGACCAGATTCGGCATTAAATAACCCAAAAAGGGTTGATATGCCGTAAAACAAAACTACCAAACCAAAAACGATGATTAAACATTTGAAGATATAAAGAACTTGAAGCATAAAAACTTTTACTATAATGACCAGATTCGGCATTAAATAACCCAAAAAGGGTTGATATGCCGTAAAACAAAACTACCAAACCAATACTCATGTTACATATCCATCGTCTGATTCGCATATCATTTCTCTCCATGCAACGCATGTCCTCAACCCTCACTGGCCAGGTGTCACCTCCATACACCATCAAACTGCATACACCTGCCTGATAGACTCTTCCCTTGGTCGACAGTAGTAACACTCTGTCGACCAAGGGAAGAGTACTTCAGTATAACCGGCTCATCCACAAATGTGTTTACACAATGGAATAATCAGCCGTTGGGTGAAAGTTTTGTTCTCAATCATGTGGTGAAGCTCTCTGGGGAGAGTATTCAATTAGTTAATTTATTTTATTTTTACTAAAAAATTAGTTAATTTATTTTATTTGTTTGTTTTGTAATATATATGGATTAATGGAATGTTATTTACAATATTTTGCTTTTATACATTGAAAGCAAAGTGATGCTTTGGAAGATAATGTAGCACCAATTTTCATATATAAAATTAGCTGCATCATACAAAATTGTATATCTACCTATATGTTTTTGCTATTGGACATTTATAGATATAAACAAAGAATACCCCAAAGTGAAAAATGTGTGAATCTCATTTTTCACTTTGTGGTTTTCTTTGTTCATATCCATCCCCATGAACTAAATAATCGTTTGTTTAGTAATATTACCTGTGCAAACAATAGCAGCAATAAAAAAACAGCGTAATTCATAACATACTGTATATATATATATATATATATATATATATATATATATATATATATATATATATACTATTAAAACTCTGTGGATCTTGTTTGTTATCCTTTTTTGTCTTCATGCACATGTGAAACAGTGGTTTCAGCGACGGAGTCTGCACCCCGGGGTGCACTGGAATGCATCGGGGAGATCAGGCCCCACGTAGAGACAAGTGGAAGTCTGGGAGCTAGTACATATTTTTGACTGTCCAAACCTTGGCCGAGGGACGGCGCCAGCCTGGCGGGAGAAAGCGTGTAGGTTGTCAGTGGCACTTAACCAGATACAATGGATGAGTTTGACCAGCTGAACAATTTGGTCATGGGTCCTTTAGATACGATGAATGTCAACTCGATGGGTGGTCCAATAGAGAAAGAGAGGCTAATGGTTTTCTTTAGTGTAGATAAGATCTAAAGAGAAACTAAAACGACGAATTACAATTGCCCGTACCACCCCACTCCGGGGGAGGGGTGGGGACACGGAAGAAGGGATGGGGAAAGAAAGAGAGTAAGTCAGCATCGCGCGTACCACACGACGAGAAGAAAGAGAGAGAGAGAGAGAGAGAGTATGAGTTATACGCTTTTCGTCTTTGTTATTTGACGCGAAAATGCGATCACAAAAGAGTTAGACCCGAGATCTCGGCCGAGCTGGTCGTGATCCCCTCGGATCCCGAGGGAGCCGTTGCCCCGGGGCCCCACCATCGTTTTCCAACAGAGATTAACGTCTCGATTAAGGATTTGCAGTCGTAAAGAGATTCACACACACACACACAGAGAGAAGGAAGATAAGATAGTTAGAAAAAAGCCATTATCGAAGAATAGACTTTGGGTTAAAAACCCACCGTTCATTTTTATTAAATAATTATTGTTGTGAAAAGACCTAGCCGTTTGTCGAGTTATTCTGTTATCGAGTTGTCCTGCTAAGTAATCTTGCCTTCACAGAATCACGAAGTCGTCATTCATCTGACCCGGGGGAGATTCGAGCCATCTTTCTTTTTACAGCCACTACAGACGAAATCACGAGCCAAAGAAAAGGTGTTCACAGTCAGGAAGGATTCCTGCGCCGATCGGTTCATCATTACATTTTGAGGTTATAAATGGTGCCGTGACCAGGATATCGAACACCTGTGCGCGAGTGGCCGACTCCGATACCCACGGGGCGAAGGAGAGTAAGAGGCGTGGGGTCCCCGTTATAAATGGTGCCGCGACCTAGGATCAGGGTACTTGAAGGTGCCTGGTAGCCTCGGGGAAAAAAAGATAACAGAGCAAATCCACGGGCACAACAAGCGATTTTTTTTTACCGGCAGAGCACTTTGAAAAAAAAATAGACAGACGGACAAACAGATCCGCGGCAGATCAAACGATCTGTTTTACCGGCAGGGAACAAGGACATCGACACCCGTGTTTGGAAAAAAAAAGAAGAAAAATAGAAAAAGGAAAAGAAAAGAGAGAAACGGTTTAACGGGCATGTACACCCGTGTTTGAAAAAGAGAATAGAAAAAAAAAGGAAAAGAAAAGAGAGAAACAGTTTAACGGGCATGTACACCCGTGGTTGAAAAAGAGAATAGAAAAAAAAGGAAAAGAAAAGAGAGAAACAGTTTAACGGGCATGTACACCCGTGTTTGAAAAAAAAGAGAAAGATAGAAAAAGAGATAGACTGAAAGAAAAAACGTTTTTTAGACTTTGAGATCGGTCTGGGACCGCGAACTTTTAGTCAATTGATTGAAAGGCCCAGACGGACTCGAAAAATAATAAACCAGCCCAGAAGCGGAAGACCACAAGGGCAGCAGAGGAGAGGGGTAAGTGACTCGTTGATTTCTCTTGTTCGCTTGCTCGGTTGTCGGTGTATCGATTGTTGTCCAAACTTTGCACACAGTTTGGGTAGTTCTGTTGTTAGGGGTGGTAAGCTAGAACGCAAGGGGAATGGGTTCGGAGGAGGACCTAGTAAATAGTATGACAGATATGGGGGGAGATGAGACCAGAAAACTAGAGAGACCGATTGGAGGAATACGCGTGCCTTCCTTCAGAGGCCATTCTGCCGATCTAAGAGAGTGGTTGGCGGTAATCGAAAAGAAAAGTTTTATTTACGGCTTAGAAAATCACGAGATGGTGCTGCTCGCTCTAGAGGGAGCGAGGGGCCCAGTGTCGAGATTCATTGAGGGGAGGTATGTAGGGAACCCGGGGATCACTTGGACGGAGCTCCGCGAGCAGCTAGTGAGGCAATACGCCAGCGAGCGAACCGCGATTGAGGCCGTACGCAAGTTGACCCGGCTAAGGTTAAACAACGGCGAGGGACTCGACGAGTTAGTCGAACGAATCCAGGGATTGGCGGTTCAGGCCTTCCCGGATGGGGCGATCCGAAATACGGGTCCCATCCAGGCAATCCTGGTGGATGCCCTCGTAGACGGGTTAGGTGCTAGAGAGACCCAGAGGGAGGTACTGAGGGGTCACCCGCTCACACTAGCGGAGGCCCAGAGATTAGCGAGAGACAGTATAAGACTAGGGGAACGTGTAGATAGAGGCAATGGCGAGGAAATGCCTGGGAGAAGGAAAGCGGTGGGGAGCAGGGCGAGGCCGGGGCCCCGAATGGAGAGAGGGGGCGGAGAAGATTGGGAGGCAGACTCCGATCGTAGAAGGGAGGCATGGGACCTTCAAAATGAGTACGATAGGCCCGCACCGGCCAGGCAGGTATCAGTCCGCTGGACCTGCAGGGGCGAGGGGCATAGAGCAGCAGAGTGTCCCACAAGTTATGGGCGCCCGCGCAGCACGTTTAGACCGAACTGCACTAGGTGTGGTCGGTTCGGACATGAGAGTCGGTGGTGCACAGCAGCATAGATCGGAGGCGAGGAATTAGGATTCCGAACCTTAGTGCGCCACCTGACGCCAGGGCAAAGAACCAGGGAAGCGCCCAGAGGCCACCCCACAGAGTATAAAAAGTAGGGTGGCCCCCAGAATGATAAGTTTAGTGAAAGATAGCGAAAGTAGAATGGGAAGAAGACGGGCTTGGGTTTTGTTCGCCGGTTTATGAGAAACCGCAAGAAGCAATGAACCCCCCCGTAGAGAGAGATCGAATTAAACGCGACTGCTAGGTCGGTTGACCAGTCCAGCGAGTGGGAGGAGAGCGGCAAAATACCCCCCTGCCCAGCTCCAGAAGAGACTGAGAGAAAATCGGTTAGCCAAAAAGGTAGAGGAATTACCTATGAAGTTACGGTAGAATGGGAAGAAGACGGGCTTGGGTTTTGTTCGCCGGTTTATGAGAAACCGCAAGAAGCAATGAACCCCCCCGTAGAGAGAGATCGAATTAAACGCGACTGCTGGGTCGGTTGACCAGTCCAGCGAGTGGGAGGAGAGCGGCAAAATACCCCCCTGCCCAGCTCCAGAAGAGACTGAGAGAAAATCGGTTAGCCAAAAAGGTAGAGGAATTACCTATGAAGTTACGGTAGAATGGGAAGAAGACGGGCTTGGGTTTTGTTCGCCGGTTTATGAGAAACCGCAAGAAGCAATGAACCCCCCCGTAGAGAGAGATCGAATTAAACGCGACTGCTAGGTCGGTTGACGAGTCCAGCGAGTGGGAGGAGAGCGGCAAAATACCCCCCTACCCAGCTCCAGAAGAGACTGAGAGAAAATCGGTTAGCCAAAAAGGTAGAGGAATTACCTATGACGTTACGGTAGAGGGGAGCAGAACGCCCCACCACAGAATAGTAGGAAAGCCAAGCCAAAGATAGTCAGGGACCTGGGGGAGAGGCCGAGGTTGTGCGTGTCGCATTCGTTGGCTCCACCGCGCGCAGGGAGGGCCCCCATGCGTGTGCGGTGCTGGTGGTTGTGGCGCGGACAGTTGTCTTGGATGCCCCCCCCCCCCGAGATAAACGGACATATAAGGATAGAAAGAGATGCATAACTGGGACCGATGGAGGGTCGTCGTGGTTAGATCCAAATGATCGATCACAAGTAGTAATATACCTGCAGCTGGATGGGCTGTTGCCGAACGACCAGGCAGATATATAGTGAGTTGTAAAAGCAAAAGAAAGTTGAAGTAATCGACAGATGTTCGAACCACCGTGAATATGACAGATTGTGGTGCGCCTGACGAAAGGGCACAGAAGTAATGATAAGCGAAGAGAAGGATATGAGATCCTATCTAAGATAGATAGTGTTGATACAGACGAAGCAGAAGAAATCAGTGGCCCCCCGTTGCTGGGAGAGGCACTCGATGAGCAATTAGGGACAGTGTCGGGAAGCGATGAGAGAATGATTATGAAGAAATTGGAAGTTATAGGGAAGAACCAAAAGGGTCACTGTCGCATGCAGCCAGAGAAGGCGCATCGATATCGAATGTCACCGGGCCGAAGTGAGCCAAGAAGGTGTTAGTCTGAGAGAATTGTTTTTCCCAGAGAAGGGAACGAAGAGAATCCGGCCGAGGTGGCCGACGCAATGATAGTGACGGTATGCGAACCAGACAGGTCCGTACCAAGAGAATTTCAGTTGTTGATACTGACGAGTGAGTGCACAGGTGCACAGTTGGATATGCAATCGCTAGGACACTTGTCGCCGAATATAATCATCTCGGCAGATTAAGGCCGAATTACCAAATCGTTTGAGATTACCGGTCGACCCCATCGAACAGTTATGAAAGTATTATAATGTGTTAAAATGCGTTGCATAACCAGAAGGTAACAAGCTATTAGCTTTAGAGAGATTGAGGGTTCGATTAACCCCGTCAGGAAGGGAAAATTCACGTTAAAAGGTAGAACTAGACACGGGCACGATAGGGCTTGGTCGATGTTAGTGAGAATTGTGCACATAAATAATAGGGTTAGCTTTTGCAGAAAAGACAAAGGGCGTGGGAAAGACATAGGGAGAAATTGGACGGCGCGAGCACACCGACGGCCGAGTGCATGAGCGAGGGAGGGTTACCCTTGAGTACACTTCACCCAGATCGCGAGCGGGAGCAGGAATCGCTGCCCTGTCGGAAATCCAGGTGGATGACCAGTGAAGAAGTAGAGATTGATTCCGAGGAGAGGGTGATGGTGACGTAATTTGTAAGGGGCGTTGCGAGCTCCAATCTGTATTAACAAACTTTTAATTGCATGCATAATAATTCATTTTGTCACCTACCCACCTCCCAACACAGAAACCACAAAATGCATACGCACATACACACATACATACGTAGTCCTGATGTTTTAATAGACTGGAAAGAGAAAAAGAAGGACAGACCAAAAGAAAACAGAACAGAAAAAGAAAACTTTTTGTTCCATTGTTTAGCTACAGTTTTTTCTTAATTTTTGATTATTATTGTTTTGATTGTATTATCCGTTGTTCTCTCTGTGTGTGGGGAAAGGTAACGGTCTGGGAGATGTCAATTGCAACCAAGTGACACGAAATAAGGGTGGACGGATGTGAAACGGTGATTTCATCCGACGTATCTGCCCCCTTTATGGCGCACCGATATGCATCGGAGAGATCAGCCCCCCACGTAGAGAAAGGTGACGGTCTGGGAGGTGTCAATTTCGACCAATTGACACGAAATAAGGATTGGGCGGATGTGAAACAGTGGTTTCAGCGACGGAGTCTGCACCCCGGGGTGCACTGGAATGCATCGGGGAGATCAGGCCCCACGTAGACCAAGTGGAAGTCTGGGAGCTAGTACATATTTTTGACTGTCCAAACCTTGGCCGAGGGACGGCGCCAGCCTGGCGGGAGAAAGCGTGTAGGTTGTCAGTGGCACTTAACCAGATACAATGGATGAGTTTGACCAGCTGAACAATTTGGTCATGGGTCCTTTAGATACGATGAATGTCAACTCGATGGGTGGTCCAATAGAGAAAGAGAGGCTAATGGTTTTCTTTAGTGTAGATAAGATCTAAAGAGAAACTAAAACGACGAATTACAATTGCCCGTACCACCCCACTCCGGGGGAGGGGTGGGGACACGGAAGAAGGGATGGGGAAAGAAAGAGAGTAAGTCAGCATCGCGCGTACCACACGACGAGAAGAAAGAAAGAGAGAGAGAGAGAGAGAGAGAGAGTATGAGTTATACGCTTTTCGTCTTTGTTATTTGACGCGAAAATGCGATCACAAAAGAGTTAGACCCGAGATCTCGGCCGAGCTGGTCGTGATCCCCTCGGATCCCGAGGGAGCCGTTGCCCCGGGGCCCCACCATCGTTTTCCAACAGAGATTAACGTCTCGATTAAGGATTTGCAGTCGTAAAGAGATTCACACACACATACACAGAGAGAAGGAAGATAAGATAGTTAGAAAAAAGCCATTATCGAAGAATAGACTTTGGGTTAAAAACCCACCGTTCATTTTTATTAAATAATTATTGTTGTGAAAAGACCTAGCCGTTTGTCGAGTTATTCTGTTATCGAGTTGTCCTGCTAAGTAATCTTGCCTTCACAGAATCACGAAGTCGTCATTCATCTGACCCGGGGGAGATTCGAGCCATCTTTCTTTTTACAGCCACTACAGACGAAATCACGAGCCAAAGAAAAGGTGTTCACAGTCAGGAAGGATTCCTGCGCCGATCGGTTCATCATTACATTTTGAGGTTATACACACTTGATGACGTCCATTAAAAGAGATGGGGGATATCCATGCACAGTGGATGACGTCACAAAATAACATCATCCATCAAATAAGAGAATAACGGTTTACTTATTAGGCATTACAAAAATAATGGCCGATTTCAGAAAAATACATTTATTCATGAAAATGTTTTCACCTTTCCAATACTCTGTAAATGACGGGAAACTGTTGCAGTGCTGACAGCAAGTGGTTGAGATATTTCTTTGACACTTTGACGTGGATTTTGATAAACAAGTGCTTGAAATTGTCTATTATCAAAATTACACGGATGTCCTCTACCTTCTTCATCTTCAAGGCTGTCATCTCCACTACGGAATTTCGGGAACCACCTTCGAACTGTCCGCTCGCTTGTGGATCTATTTCCTTATGCTCTATTGATATTGGCGGAAATTTCAAAGGCATTGTGCCCACATTTGAAGTTATGCAACATAAGAAGGTGAAGGTCATGTTTTGGCATGTTCATCATTGAGGGTCTTCTATGCTTCAAAAATACTTTCTATCTGAAAAAAAGTTAAAAAATTATTATTGAGAACACATTAATTATTATATAAGTTAAAATTTACTAGAAATAAACTGCAAATTCTGTGTTAAAATGACTTTGCGAAACCCAGCGATTCAGGCAGCCATTATTTTTCTAATGACCTTATATATATATATATATTGGGTCTTCTATGCTTCAAAAATACTTTCTATCTGAAAAAAAGTTACAAATTATTATTGAGAACACAGTAATTATTATATATGATAAAATTTACTAGAAATAAACTGCAAATTCTGTGTTAAAATGACTTTGCGAAACTCAGCGATTCAGGCAGCCATTATTTTTCTAATGACCTTATATATATATATATATATATATATATATATATATATATGGGAATAGAAGGATGAAGGTAATCCGACGTGATGGTAAAATGAAAAAGGAAAACCAAAAACTGGATGTTTTTTTATGTGTACATCAACGTTTCGTCTTTATTTATAAGACTTCATCAGGATGATGATATAGGGAAAAGATATCATGCAAGCACGGATACATGTAGGGTAGACATGTTGGGAAGAAAAATAAAATAAAATGAAAAATAATGGCAGCGTCTAGCTGGACGTCCGTACTTGTTAGAGAATGAAAAATGAGTGGGAGAAAAAAGGGGAAGGGTGGAGGGAGCAAGGACTACTGTGGCTGGCGATGAGAGAAAGAGGTGGGGGATGAGCAGGGGTAAAATGGATGGCAGAGAGAGATTGGAGGAAAAGGGGGAGGGGGTGTTTGACCAGATGGCTGTGGTCGAGATTGAAGGGGAAGAGTGAGTTGGAGTGTTTGTGTGTGTGGGGTGTATGCAGGGAAATGGGGATGGGTAGAGAGGGAGGGGGGGGGCTGTGATTTTGGTGGATGGGCGAAAGTTATAGTCTTAGAGAGCGTTTGAAGAAAATGAGGGAATTTAAGAAAAGGTATGGGAGAAAATGGATGAGAGGGGGAAGAGGGAGGATTTGTCGTGATAGGGTGTGAAATATTTGAAATATTTGGAAAATGATAGCAATTCTACGTGGGAGAAACACAACGTGAATTAAAGAAACGATTAAATGAACATAAAAGGGATATAAAAAACAACAACCCTCTTAGTGCACTTTTCTCCCATGCTCTAGAATATGGTCATGCATTCAAATTTGAACAAGCCAAAATCACTAAACACATCCACAACAAATCTCGGCGAAGATTATTGGAAACTGCACTCATCACATCCTCCACTACTATCAAGCAGCGAAATGGTTTCTTTAACCTATCACCCTTAATAAGCAAGATCATCCTCACAGAACAAAGTCTTTTGCCTGATCATGGCTAACTTTTATTTTCATCTCTAACCTTATGACACTCTTCCATTCACCTACACCCTTCCCTTTTCTCCCTGAATCTTCTCTTATTTTTCCTCATTTTTTTCCCTCACATTTTTAATACTACAGTCCAAATAAACTTTCTCATGTTCCAAATATTTCAAATATATTCCTCACCCACCCTTTCAATCACCCCCCTCCCCCACCCACTCCAATCCCTCACTCATTGCTATCATTTTCCAAATATTTCAAATATTTCACACCCTATCACGACAAATCCTCCCTCTTCCCCCTCTCATCCATTTTCTCCCATACCTTTTCTTAAATTCCCTCATTTTCTTCAAACGCTCTCTAAGACTATAACTTTCGCCCATCCACCAAAATCACAGCCCCCCCCCCCTCCCTCTCTACCCATCCCCATTTCCCTGCATACACCCCACACACACAAACACTCCAACTCACTCTTCCCCTTCAATCTCGACCACAGCCATCTGGTCAAACACCCCCTCCCCCTTTTCCTCCAATCTCTCTCTGCCATCCATTTTACCCCTGCTCATCCCCCACCTCTTTCTCTCATCGCCAGCCACAGTAGTCCTTGCTCCCTCCACCCTTCCCCTTTTTTCTCCCACTCATTTTTCATTCTCTAACAAGTACGGACGTCCAGCTAGACGCTGCCATTATTTTTCATTTTATTTTATTTTTCTTCCCAACATGTCTACCCTACATGTATCCGTGCTTGCATGATATCTTTTCCCTATATCATCATCCTGATGAAGTCTTATAAATAAAGACGAAACGTTGATGTACACATAAAAAAACATCCAGTTTTTGGTTTTCCTTTTTCATTTTACCATATATATATATATATATATATATTGGGTATTTAGATCTGTATGGCTAGGTTTCTTTCCTCTTATCTACTTACCTTTCTGGTACCAAAGGTACTAAGCTTTATTTTTTATTTATTTATTTATTTTTAAATGCAACTTAAATTCTCATATAATTTTATTGCTAGCTACCATATTGCAGAATGGTTCTTGGGTTTAGTGTTTAGATAGTATTATTATTATTATATTTATTTTTTATTTTTTTATTGTTATAATTAATGTTATTTGATATGCAAATTACCATATAATACGGTAGTCTTAATATTATTATTATTATTTTATTATTTATTTATGTATATATTAGTAAAATATCAAGCTGAATTATTTCGACACTTGATTATAGGGGAAATGGTAGTTTAATCTGTACCATTGGAGAGCCATGAATATTATAACTGTCCTGTTTTTAAATCTCCGAAACAGTTACATGGTAAACAGCTGATGATCCCCGTGTTAATATTAGACGCTTAAGGTCTCCTGTTTTTGTTTCACTGTTAGATACTTACCCCCCCCCCCCCACATTTTTTTTTTTTTTTTACTCATATTTTTTTTATTTATTTATGAATTTTCCAACGAATGTTAAGTCTGCAATATCTTGGATTTAGCTAGTTTCTCTGGGAATTTAAACTGCATTTTACTTTGTTTACTTTTTTTGTTGTTGTTAAAATGACTTAAAGCTTCTTTAGCCTATATATATATATATATATATATATATATATATATATATATAAATAAATATTATTTTATAGTTTTTTGTTCATTATTTATGTACGTATACGTTTCGTCATTTTTAATCGGGACTCCTCAGCATAGAGATATAACTATTCACTAACATTTACCATAAATAAACTACAAATTCTGTGTTAAAATGACTCCTTAAAACCCAGCGCTTTAGGCAGCCATTATTTTTGTAACGACCTAATAGAATACCCGTTACTCTTCAGGTCACTGGTCGTCTATTAGGCGAGCGTCTAGACCCCTGAGGATCTAGTATAATAATAAAACTCTGATAATCTTGCTTGGTTGTTTTCACATTGAATGTTTTAGATGAGGGGGATGAGCAAATGAGAGGGAAGTGGGAGAAGAATATTGGGAGCAGTAGCAGCAAAATAAGATGATATCTCTGGTCCACCCCTGTAAAACATTCACAGCAAGAACTCGTCTTGCTACAACCATCGAAAATAACTTTTCTTTCTCTCGCTCTTTACCAAACGAACTTACATGAACAAAGTTTTTTTCCTAGAACATCCCATCTGTGGAACAAGATACCATGAGTCTGCTTACCAACCGACTACAGCATGGTTGTCTTCAAGTTTAATGTAAACAAATATTTGTTGAGCTGCCCTCTTGGATAACCAATTTCTCTTAAGTAATCTTCTGCCCATACCACCCGTTGTTTCCAATCTTTTCGTGGTGGTGATCACTTTAATAAGTGTGGACTGCCCTTCGGAGAGAGAAAAAGAGAGATGGATAGAGAGAGCTTGTCTTAGAACCCCTAGCTTCATTGTGTGTGAACCCTCCTCCGCTCACTGGGTCTCTTCGTAGAACAGCCACATTTCGCGTCCGTCTGCTTGAGTTGTCAGCTGAAAAACGACATATCTTCCTTTTTCCAGAAGTCACGTAGTTTCACCAACTTCCATTAAGTGAAGGTTAAATTCTGACCCCCCATCCGTCAATCAATTCTACATTCAACTAACAGCTTTTCTTACATAACATATGGGTGTTTGCTTCATCTTTATCATCTTTTCCCATTATTTGATGTCTGTCCATGGTAAAATGCATAATATTGGCATAAATTTAAATTTTCTGGATCTTTTGTTATTTTTTTTTTGTGGTGGAAACCCTGTGATTACAATAGTTTGCTCAATTCTGTTTATAACTTATTCAAACTGAATCATTAACTTGTATTTCTGAAATGAGTGATTATTATTATTATTATTATTATTATCATTATTATCATTATTATTATTATTATTATTATTATCATTATTATTATTATTATTATTATCATTATTATTATTATTATTATTATTATTATCATTATTATTATTATTATTATTATTATACACTGATTAATGGATGAATGATGAGAGTTCTTAGATTAGTAGATGTAGAACAGTTGAGGTAGCAGGCTCAGTTAACAAGAGAGGGTAAGAAAAACATGGGCGGAAATGATAAAATGGATCTGAGGGAATGAGGAATACATAAAAACCTGGACAGAGATAGGTTACTTTGAAAGTCAATTTCTTAAAGCCGTCCATCACATGTCAGCATGTAAAACGGACGTTAAAAGGAATATGATGGTATGATAACTGATTTATTTTGATGAATGTCTTCATCTTGGTGACTAGAGTTATATATAAATAATATATATATATATATATATATATTAGTATAACTTTTTATTCATACAAACATTATTGGTTACATATGTGCATACATATTTCAGTTGTCCCCTCTATACAGAGTCAACTTCCTCAGACCTTTAAAGAAAATTAAACCTGATATTCTCTAAAGGTCTAAGGAAGTTGACTCTCAATAGAGAGGACAACTGAAATATGTATGCACATATGTAACCAATAATGTTTGTCTGAATAAAAATTTATACTTAAATGCAGCTCTACTTGTTATTGAGCACTTTTTATAAACATCGGAGTTTCATTGGATTAACATCTATAGAAACAAATATAATACATGTACTATATATATATATATATATATATATAATGAGAGAGACGGAGGGATTTTGGTGATTCAAAACATTTTTCAAATCAAATTTCAAATAAAAAGCATACACATAGATATTATGGTTGTTTACTGATGTTTCAAGGCAGTGTTTATTTTAGGTCATACAATGAATCATAAAAAATTATAAACGCCGACTATCTTCAGAACATAACTTTTCAAATATATATATATATATATATATATATATATATACCCTCAGTCAAAAATGATGGAAAAGAAAAGTTATGCATCCCCAGTGTTAGCACTAATATTTGTATAAAATCATAGAATGGCGTTCATAATTAAATTTTTCATATATGATTATTCTTATTATTTCTGATAACTTAAAGAAAAAAAACACCCACTCTTGACATTTTATTTAGAGTGGAGGGTTTCTTTCAAACTTTAATTCAGGCGGCAGGGGGTGGGGGTGCTCTGATTTGTTATTTGTTTTCTTGATTTTCCCTCACCACTTAAAATGGTTTCATGGGGCTAGAAATAGGCACGTTTTTTACTCACAAACTTTTGTGTGATAGGACCAATTTATATCTATTCATATACAAAAAATATACGATGGTGTTTATTATAGAATAGAGGATATATATTGCTTCATTTAAGTATCTTGCTGAAATATAGAAATAAAGGGGGGGGGGCAATAAGCAAAGCAAAAATGAAAGTATGACTCCCGGGCAATGCCGACTAGGTAAAGCTAGTAATGTATAAAGAAAGAAAGAACATTTTTATTTTATCTTTTGTACTTTTGATTTTTTTCATACTTTTGATTTTTTTCATACTTTTGTTTTTTTTTTAAATTTTGATTTTTTTCATACTTTTGATTTTTTTCATAATTTTGTTTTTTTTCATACTTTTGTTTTTTTTTCATACTTTTGATTTTTTTCATACTTTTGATTTTTTTCATACTTTTGATTTTTTTCATACTTTTGTTTTTTTTCATACTTTTGATTTTTTTCATACTTTTGTTTTTTTTCATACTTTTGTTTTTTTTCATACTTTTGATTTTTTTCATACTTTTGTTTTTTTTCATACTTTTGTTTTTTTTCATACTTTTGATTTTTTTCATACTTTTGATTTTTTTCATACTTTTGATTTTTTTCATACTTTTGTTTTTTTTCATACTTTTGATATTTTAATACTTTTGATACTTTAATACTTTTGATTTTTTTTCATACTTTTGTTTTTCATACTTTTGTTGTTTTTCATACTTTTGTTTTTTTTCATACTTTTGATTTTTTTCATACTTTTGATTTTGTGTATTTTATTATTTGTGCTCTTCATGTTTGGTACTCTTCATGTTTGGTACTCTTTAGTTTTGTGCACTCCTTATGTTTTGTACTCTCTCTTTTTCTACTCTATATTTGTACTTTTTTGTTTTAGACTTTCCGACTGCCCCTGGGACTCAAGTACGGATGCCCCTCCCCAACGACTTGGATGCTAAGCATCAATGCTCTATTAAATATTCTTGGCATTGGTTTGCCTGTAGCCAGAAAAAATGGTAAGTTTGAATAGTTGCCATATTATTATTGACAATACAGATTGGATGAACAATGGGTTAAAGAATTGGAACCATCTTTTCCTTCCTGCAAGTCTGGGATACTTGAAGATTAGGTTGAGAGATTGTCTTGTTTTGTGTAATGTCGCACTGTAAGTAAACAAATGTCTATGAATATTGATGGAAGAAGGATAAAAAGCACGCCCACATATACAGGGTGATTGAAGAGTATTGATTTACTCCTCTCCAGGAGTTAGGCACAAGGCCAGTTTTTATCTTACTCCCACAAGTAAGATGTGACCCAAGGTCGGGTCAGGAAAGTGGGGTTTAAAAATTGCCTGGGCAGCCCCGTCGGCATTCCCCGGTAGGGGCGCCTCAAGCAGTAAGCAATAAACTTACTCCTCCCCAAAGAGGGGAGGCGAAGCCTGGGAGGGTGGACCTCCTAGAACTGCACAGGACAGACCCATAGACCGGCGTAAATCAAGCCCCGAAGGCCAAGACAATACCAGTCTATGGGGTGCAGTATCCATCGGAACAGATACTACACTTTGATCTTAGCCAAAAGGCCAAAAAGGCAAAAGGGTGATTGAAGAGTAACTAGGAATAAAAACGTTAAATCGATATTTCGATTACAAATTTATTGAAAACAAGTAATGTTTTGAAATTTTTGAGATGAGGATCGATAATTTGTATTTATTGGCTTATTCAGACTGCTGTTCTCATCTTTGATGTTATTCTCAAAACCCTGGTGCTACCAGATCAGGCTGTCTGAAGATATCGGCTTCCTGACCCAAAATCCAACAAACATTAATGTTTTATTGTTATTTTTTTCTCTTTGCAAAACTCAATCATGTTCTCCAAAACGCCCTTACCCTCCCCTTCCTGCTCCCTTTCTCCCACCGTTCCCTCTTTTCACTCAACTAAACACTATGAATAAATACTTGAACATATAAAGAACTTGAAGCATAAAAACTCTTACCAAAATGACCGGATTCAGCATTAAATAACTCGAAAAGGGTTGATATGCCTTAAAACAAAACAACCAAACAATTCTCACAACATTTCGGCTGATGTAACCTCCGACCTTCTTAAGGTACATCTTGTCAAACACGGTAATCTTTACGGAATTTTGAGTGGAACCCTTTATTTAATCCATGGGGGTAACTTGCTATCCCCGTGGATTGAATAAAGGTTTCCATTCGAAATCGTGGGTCACATATAATTTTCACATGGTCCACATTCATTCACATTCATAGTGACTCTAGCTACTTTTCAACCATCCTGATAGCAAAGTGCAACAAGCCATGTAACAGGACAGTTAAAAGATGTGTACATGTATATACCGTCTGAATGTTTTAAACAAAGGCGACATTAATCCTGGATATGATAGACATCGTCACGAGCTCTGGTTGGCTGTTTCACAAATACTGGCTTTCTTTTAATGAGACTAAAGTGAGTATGGTACAACTTTTTCTGGGTGCCATGGAGACCACGACTTGATGCTGGGGTGAAAAACTTCTTGAAAGTATATATAAATTCTGATTGATGATCTTTTATGCCAGAAACGCGCCCTCATGCATCCTCCGCTGCTCAAGTGAAAGATAATTATCCATAGATCAGCGGCCATGATGCATCTAGCACTGCCTTGAACTGTTTGATCGTCTGTAGGCTGACCATGGCTTCTGGCAGCCTGTTCCATGGTGCAGCGACCTGAATTGAAAAAGATGTCTTCTGGAGATTTACCGATTTTAAAAATAAAAGAAATCATTTTATATATAATTATTGGTTTATGAGAGAAGTAAATTTTTTGAAAATGTTTTGTCTTTTTTGTCTTTTTTTTTTGTGAGTAATATATTTCGAACAACCTGTGTTCTTCAGCAGTCGCTAACGAAATGCGAACAGGTAAATAACATTATATAATGTATTAAAATATCTTGCATGGACAAAACAAGTCCACAGAAGAAAAAAAAACTATTTATTAACACAGGCAATTATTATGAAATACAAGCATTTAAGACCTTTAATTATTTTGATTTTAACACAAAAAAGATCATTAGAAAAATTGAAGAAAAAAAGGTATAATTATGCAGAAGAATTCTGTTATTTTTAATAATGTTTACTTAAATGAAAAAATGTTGCCTAAATACACACTATATATATATATATATATATATATATATGGGAAATGAAAAAGGAAAAACCAAGAGATATTTTTTTTTATATATATTCATCAACGTTTCGTCTTTATTTGTAAGACTTCCTCAGAATGATAATTTTAAGAAAAATGTCATGCAAGTACATCAAAATATTGGGTTGGCATGATGGGTCGATGAGAAAAAATAGTAGCCGTGGCTGCTGACAGCGCTGGACCAAGGTCTGGGCTGAGAGAAGTCAGTGGCAGAAAGTGAAATGAATGTGGATGGCTTTCAGTGAAAAAGGGGAGGGTGTGAGTGCTAGTGAATTTGTCTTAGGGTGGGAGAGAGGGGAGGGGGTGCTGAGGTTTTTGTCGTGGTGAGGTGTAGCATGGATTTTGAGGGGCTGGGGGAAGAGGAGGGGAAGGGGGAACTCTGTCTTTGGTATGTAGGTAGTGTCATAGTTTTAGAAAAAGATTTGAAGAAATGAAGATAATTTGAAAGTGGGTGGGGTGGGTGGGTAAGAGTGTGAAAGAAGTAGTCGAAAGGGTGAAATGGGTGAGGGGGAGAGGGGAGATTTTGTTGTGGTTAGGTGTGAAATATTTGGAGGGTAGGAGTATTGACCAGCTGGCTATGTCAGGAATGTGTGGATATAAGTGAGTAAGAAGGAAAGTGTTGAAATGTGCTGTGAATATGACAATGAGGGGAAGGAAAAAGAAAGAGGAGAAAAGTGATATTAATTTTGGCGAGAAATAGATTAAATGTAGTTTTGTGCAGGCAATGTTGATGGTTTGAAGTTAAATTGAGGGAAAAAGGGGTTTAAATATCTAAATATTTGTGAGGATGTCTAGATTGTGTTCATTGGTAAGGCTGTTATTTGTTAAGTGGTTTAGAGTCGTGGTGAATGAAAATGTATGAGGAGTTTGTGCATGAGTGTGTATGCGGGGACTTGTATATAAGTACAATTGAAAACGAAGAGAAGAAATTTAGCCATGATCTAGGTTTAGTTTTTGTTTCAGTCAAGATAATTTTGCTTATTAAGGGGGATAGATTGTGGAAGCCATTTCGTTGTCTGATGGAGGCTGTGATTAGTGCAGTTTCCACTGACTTCTCCACTGACTTCTCTCAGCTCGGGCCTTGGTCATGCGCTGTCAGCAGCCACGGCTACTACTTTTTCTCATCGACCCATCATGTCAACCCAATATTTCCATGTACTTGCATGACATTTTTCTTAAAATTATCATCCTGAGGAAGTCTTACAAATAAAGACGAAACGTTGATGAATATATATTAAAAAAATCTCTTGGTTTTTTATTTTTCATTTCCCATTACATCGGATTACTCTTATCCTTCCTTTCTCATATATATATAATATATATATATATATTACTATTTCATGTATCCACATAAAATTTTATAAGGATATATAATTTTTTATGTATCAATTTTCAGTATTTACTTCAACAGTGCTCGATACGTAAGTAGAGCTAGGTAGTAAGCTATGAAAATATATTTATTACAATTAAGCTACACAGAGGCTCCCGCGTTTCATCCGGGGGGGGGGGGGGAATCTTCAGACTAAAATATATATAGTTATTTAATAAAAAATATTTTAAATTATTATTCACATACGTATACGTTTCATCCTAATGGAATCATCAGTGTGGGATATAACTGTTCAGCCTGAAGATTCCCCCCGGGAATGAAATGCGGGAGCCTCTGTGTAGCTTAATTGCCATAGATATATTTTCATAGCTTACTATATATATATATATATATATATATATACTAGCAGTATTCACCTGGCAATGCCTGCGTAAAGATATATTGCTGGTTATAAATAGGGGTGGGACGTAATGGGTGAAAATTTCAAGTTCATGCGAATAGTATTTTTTTGTGTTCATTTATACATAAATAACACTAAACAATCAAACATTTTGAAAATTTTGCAAAATTCAGAAGGTGCAGGCCAAAAATAGCCGTTAGGACTCCACGAGACTCAAAATCTATCATTTTTCGGTGAAAAAGTGGTTTCATGCGACATTGCAGGTCCTAAAACATCCTCAAAAGTTATGAATGGATATAGATGGTTAAATCTGATATAGTACTTTAATTTAGGACCATTTTCAGGCTGTGACAGGGTTTTCATGAATGTAAAATAGCCCAAAACTAGTGGCCTGCACCTTCTGAATTTTGCAAAATTTTCAAAATGTTTGATTGTTTAGTGTTATTTATGTATAAATGAACACAAAAAAATACTACTCGCATGAATCTGAAATTTTCACCCATTACGTCCTACCCCTATTGTAAATAATTTTGAATATAATCATGTTGCCTTAAAAAAAAAAGTTAAAAATAAGATTTGCAATATGAAGTCAATATATACATATACTTTTGCTTTTCTGAAACAGAGGCAGCATTTCAGGGAATGTGGCCAGAATTGGCCTTGACTCTTGAAGAATTCCTTTTCTCCAAACAGTAAGTTTCCTTTTGTTCCTTTTTTTTTTGCTTCTTCATTTGATCCCTTGTTTACATGAAGATTGTGTTTTGCTTTTCTGCCAACAACAACAACTACTCTTGATTCCTAAGTCATCAGGGTGACATGAGAAATCTTGCAATCATTTTACATACTCAATCAAAAATCATATGTTCCTCTCATTTTCATCGAGATCGCTTGTGGTCACTCTGGATTGGAACAAAAATTAAAATCGCTTTAGTCTAGAAAGATTTCGCTTCCACTGATCGAGGATAGAAAAGATGAAGTGTAGTATCAGAACAGATACTACACTTTGCTCCTAGCCAAAATCCAAAGAAGTAAAACTGCAGTTAATTCTCAATTTATCATTGTTATATATATGTGGGTAGGTAGGATAGATGGGTACTCCTCGGCCAGGTGAATGGCAACCCATCTTAGATAAGTAAACTATGATATAAAACATGTCGCTAAAGTGATTACCGGTTATCATGCCTTGGCATGTCACCAACTTATAAATATGGAGGCTCAGAGAGTGATAATTATGTTGTATAAGCGTTTGTTGCTAAAGTCCAATGATTGGCATTAAAATTCCAATAACGATGGCGGAATGGTGAAGTGTGCAGATATAAACTTTTGGGGAGCACACAGTTACAATTCTGCATATAAACAGCAGAAATTGAAAGTATAATTTTTGTCTGTCACTTGTGCTACAGGCCATGCAGATCTGCAGTTGATCTAAAGAGCCATCTATGAAGCCATGGACGATATTGGAGGGAAGACATATGGATTCATACCTTTTCTGGCGAAGTTATTGAAAATGATGAAATAGTCTTTCAGAAACTGGAACGCTGACCCCAAAGTTCACACTTGTAACTACTGCCCTTCTGATGAGTAATACCTTATCAATCTATACAAATAAAATACGTCTATATCAGGGGCGGGCAACCTTTTCAGAGTGAGGGTCAGATGAGACTTTTGGAAGGAGATCACGGGCCGGAGTGAAAAACGAAATCTCAGAATTACTATATTTTGTTTACATGAATAAATTGTACAAAAATTGCATTGTACACTCTACAAATCTGATATTTTTTCTCAAGAGACTGTATGTGATGTTATAAAAGGCGCCGACAGCGAGCCATTTTGGAATCATAAAAAATAATGATGGGGGAAGTAGCAAGTTGATCCAGCATTCGTTTTGACACACCTCACATAGGTTCTCTGATTCATGCCCTTTCCTCGTCTCTCGTTTCCTCTTTGCCTCTCTCTTTCTCTTTTTTTAATTTTATTTCAGGCCAAGGATTTAAAATTAATAGTTAAAGAAAAATTAAATATACATGCATCATCGCTCGCTGATATTTATACATTTTTATCCCACTGTAAATCTTAATTGAAACCTACTTTTACATCTATGTCACAAAATGATATGAGTTTTACTGGGAGGTCCGCAATAATAAAGCATAACAGGGTGGCGGATGTGGCCCGCCGCTGATCTATATGAATGTTTGTAGAGATTGGAGTTATGAGATGCTTGTTGTAGATAGCCATTTTGTAGTCGTGTCACTGCATCTGTATTCATCTCACTGGCCTTGTTTGAGATGAAGAAGAAAAAAGGATCAAGTTTTCAGTTTAAAGGTGAAAATTCTTCTCTACAATTTAAATTAACTTTATTTAACAGTTTCGTCAACACAAAAAAACTTTTATTTAACAGTTTCATCAACACAAAAAAACTTTATTTAACAGTTTCGTCAACACAAAAAACAATTTATTTAACAGTTTCGTCAACACAAAAAAACTTTTATTTAACAGTTTCATCAACACAAAAAAACTTTATTTAACAGTTTCGTCAACACAAAAAAAAATTTATTTAACAGTTTCGTCAACATAAAAAAACTTTTATTTAACAGTTTCATCAACACAAAAAAACTTTATTTAACAGTTTCGTCAACACAAAAAAAACTTTATTTAACAGTTTCGTCAACACAAAAAAACTTTTATTTAACAGTTTCATCAACACAAAAAAACTTTATTTAACAGTTTCGTCAACACAAAAAAATTTATTTAACAGTTTCGTCAACACAAACTATCGTCTGGAATAAGTTATAGAAACAAGCATATTAAACAGGTTGATTTGGTCGGTATGTATTACTATAGAAATGTAAGTGAGTTCAGGTCTTTTGTCTCACCTCTCGTCCAAGTCATGATAAGAAGCGAGCCAAGAACTATGATGTCTTGTCAACGGGCCGAAATCTCTCGGCGACATCTCCGAAAGGAATTGTTCATAAAAGGTGCAAAATGGTTTGGACAGAAATGGAACAAGATTAACAGTTGAGAGATGATGAATATTATGAGAGGATTGAAAATAATGAATGGAATCAATCAAATTTGACGACTTACGAGGACAGTTTATGACAAGTGTTTATTGACATTGGATTTTAAGATGACCATGTTGTAGCCCTCAGTGAAGAAATCTTGTGGTAGCATGTTCTACAGGTAGGAGGTTCTTGGATAGAAACTCTGATATCTAATGGGAATCTTTCATCCTGTGACATTCTTTATTTTTTTGTTTATTAAGGAATCACCACTTATCCAGGCTAAAAGCCAGTCGAGTATTAAAGCTAATGAGATGGATAGATTGACAGTTGAATGATGATGACTATTATGAGAGGATTGAAAATAATGAATGAAATGAATAAAATTTGATGGCTTTTGAGGACAGTTTATGAAAAGTATTTATTGACATTGTATTTGAAGATGACTATGTTGTAGCCTTCAGGGAAGTAACCCTGTGACAACGTGTTTTAGTTGGATCTATTGTAGTTATGCATTAATGTTGTTTAGAAAAGTATGAAATCATAATTTCTATACAGCTATGTAAAACAGCAACTTGTGTTCCATGATTTGTTTACAATAGGTATCGTGCTTTCCCATGAAATAACAAGAAAAAAGGGTCTGACTTGTCATTAAACAGACTCACCATTGAAGCAATCTAATTTTTATATTCTACTCCACATGTCGATAATTGTTATGATAACTTAGTTTGTAAAATTTCATTTTCTCTTTCAGCCCATCTCCGCCGACATTATCCATTGAAGACTTTCAGAGAGATGAAACCGTAGACTGTAAGGTAAGAATTGTCGATTATATAACATCAGCTTTCTCCATCCACTACAGCAACCACATCTATACAAAATTTAAAAGAAAATCCATCACATCTACACAAAAAATACCATATCTAAGGTAAGATTACATAATATCAGCCACCTCCATCCATTACAATAACCACATCTAGACAAAACTGAAAAAAACCCGACATTTACACAAAGCTGAAAAAACACGATATTCACACAAAACTTTGAAAAAAAAACACTGTCTACACAAATTAAAAAAAAACAGCATCTACACAAAACTGAAAAATAACCCCAACATCTACACATAACTGAAAAAGCCCTGACATCTACACATAAGTGAAAAAGCCTTGACATCTACACAACTGAAAAAAAAAACACATCTACACAAAACTGAATAAAAAACAAATCTACACAAAATTGAAAAGAAAACCCACCATATCTAAACTAAGATTTGACAATTACACATCAGGCTTCTCCATCCACTACAACCACCATATCTACACAAAACTGAAAAGAAAAACTACCTCATCTACATAAAACTGAAAAAATGACCACTTCACCAATATAAGACTGAAAATATACACCACATCTACACAAAAATTAATCTAATATTCATTTGTCAGGTGCATTTCTATTTAGGTTTAACATGAAAAATTTGACATATATATGACAGTGCTGATTCACCTATTGTGGTTAATGTTTAAGGTCCTACTCACGATAGGCACAATCCGCAAAGGAGTAGTTACAAATTTATTTAATAATTGAAACACATTTTAAACCATTATAAAGCATCCGCACACACTTGGTAACCTTCCTACACACATTTATCTAATTTGTTATTTACAAAAAACTTTTAACTTTCATTGAAATTATCATGTAATATAACGAGCTCTTTCTCTGTCTGTCTGTCTGTCTGTCTGTCCATCGGCGAGAATTTTTGTAAATGTAGGAGGAGGGGGGCGGGTAATTACTATTTAATTAATCTTTTCAAGTCAACGTTCATAATCTTTGTATACCTTTAGAATGAGGAAACTATCAATTAATTAATTAATTTAGATTAGATAACATTAAATAGCATTAAATAAAATATAAACAAAGTAGAACGAAATTTCAAGACGAGACTTCAATTAGAACAGACAAAGTGTAAAGAATCTTACTTAAACTAATACTATTTCAACTTCTTTATATACTGTTACAAAAACACGCTGAGACACCAGGTTTTGCAATTTACATAATCTATTTCTTTTAAACTTCTAATAAATTCATATTTACAAATATACATTTATAACTGAGGATGCAAAGCCTAAGATAAGAAATTTACATATATATATATATATATATATATATATATATATATATATATATATATATATTTTTAATTTTTTTTTTTAACGTAGTTCACCCCAAACAAGGCAGGCCACCACTGTAGATGTAAGGGGCTACTGAGAAGAAAGAAAAGGGGAGAAGGTTGGGAGAGGGCAACCTAAACTGGGTTCTGCACAGCGAGATGTCTGTTTACATTAATTTTAAATTTCTGCATGTCAGTACTGTCGGGGAAACGGGGCAGGGAGGTAGTTCCAGAGGCCAGCAGCACGAGGAAAGAAGCTATTTAAGTAGAAAGCTCTCCCGCATCTGGGGATCTCCACAGTGAATGGATGGGATTTAGTTGATTGTCGAGTTGGTCTAGTGAATTTACGTATATATATAGTTATATTACTTGAATTATTTTGTTTTTCACCATTTTATAATATGATTTTTTGGATATGTTACTTAAAAATAATTAAAATAATTTTCACAAATACCATGGTATAGCCAAAAAAGTCTGTGATATAAAATTATATAGGTGTGCTTTGAGAACCACGATGTAATAAAGCCACGACAAGTAAATGATTCTTAGTGGAATAAAAGTGCTCGATTTGTAAAAAATAATTTGATTCTTTAAGAAAATAAAAATATTTCTGATATATTAGACACCAGAAAAACTGAATGTATACATAGTTACATCCCTTTTTAGGACGGTGGTCATTTGAAAATAATTCCTATCCGGACAAAGTATTTTATGAAGAAATAAAATCGAATTACATCTTATTCTTCTTGACAACATGCTGCAACGATCTACAAGAAAAACTGATAAACCCGAATCCAATATTGATTTTGTAGGAAGAAAGCTATTGATGACAAAGAAATGATAAAGAGACCGACTTTACTTTATGTATTAGATAGATGTTATAAATAGATAATTGATTAATATTCGCTAGAACTAGGAAAAGAATAATACAGATAAACGGTTTCAACATAAAGATAAGGAACATAGTAGACCTATATGAAGATTATAAATAGAACTTCATCGAAAGAGTTATCAGACATGAACACATGAAAAATCCAACTCGTAGTAGCTATGGCATATGGGGGTGGTGGTGTGAATTGAACTGCGTAGTTTAAGTGGAAAAAATCATAGGTATGGTCAGAGGAGGAAAGGTAAAAATTTAGCTTTGATTTACGGGAATCTGGTGGGGGAGGGGGGAGAATATGGGGTTGTCAAATAGCATACCAAGTTAAGAATTCTTGCCAGTGGCCTCACGAGATTTGGAAATCGAAATGTGTTCGCAATGATATGGCCAAAACTGTTACTAACATATATAAAGTTTGAATATATGTAATTAACCTGATGATTTCCTTGATTTAAAAAAAATAAAAATAAAAAAACATTTAGAAAAACAAAATCACTGCATACATTTAGTTTGCAGTTTTTTTAGTTTAAAAACAAAAAAATAAATTCTGATGATTAGTCTGGAATGGACTAGGGTCGCCTGGTTAAGAATGGACTAGAGTCGCCTGGTTAAGAATGGACTAGGGTCGCCTGGTTAAGAATGGACTTGGGTCGCCTGGTTAAGAATGGACTAGGGTCGCCTGGTTAAGAATGGACTAGGGTCGCCTGGTTAAGAATGGACTAGAGTCGCCTGGTTAAGAATGGACTAGAGTCGCCTGGTTAAGAATGGACTAGGGTCGCCTGGTTAAGAATGGACTAGAGTCACCTGGTTAAGAATGGACTAGGGTCGCCTGGTTAAGAATGGACTTGGGTCGCCTGGTTAAGAATGGACTAGGGTCGCCTGGTTAAGAATGGACTAGGGTCGCCTGGTTAAGAATGGACTAGAGTCGCCTGGTTAAGAATGGACTAGAGTCGCCTGGTTAAGAATGGACTAGGGTCGCCTGGTTAAGAATGGACTAGAGTCACCTGGTTAAGAATGGACTAGGGTCGCCTGGTTAAGAATGGACTAGGGTCGCCTGGTTAAGAATGGACTAGGGTCGCCTGGTTAAGAATGGACTAGGGTCGCCTGGTTAAGAATGGACTAGGGTCGCCTGGTTAAGAATGGACTAGGGTCGCCTGGTTAAGAATGGACTAGGGTCGCCTGGTTAAGAATGGACTAGGGTCGCCTGGTTAAGAATGGACTAGGGTCGCCTGGTTAAGAATGGACTAGGGTCGCCTGGTTAAGAATGGACTAGGGTCGCCTGGTTAAGAATGGACTAGGGTCGCCTGGTTAAGAATGGACTAGGGTCGCCTGGTTAAGAATGGACTAGGGTCGCCTGGTTAAGAATGGACTAGGGTCGCCTGGTTAAGAATGGACTAGGGTCGCCTGGTTAAGAGCCTTGTGCCAGAATAAATTTTCTCCAAAACATATGTAATAAGTTTTTAACGATTCTTTATTTCTGAAACTTGATGTAAACATGTTTTAAATCAGTATTATTACATAATAGCTCTACTTCATGGAAATGCTAAGTTATTGAGCTTACTTTTATTTGCAGATCACGATTAATTCACATAGGCAACTTTAATGAGATTTTTTCTAAGCGATTTGAATTAAGTTGTTCAATTACTTATATAATTCATATACCCATAGCTCTGTTGATATAAAGTTAGATATGTTTATATGTAGGATTCACTTAAAAAACTAATTAACTAATCATCATGAATTTTGCAACACAGCTGCAAGGTGTAAGGGGTCCAAATGTGAGCTATATTTAGTTTAATTTTGTTTCATGCAAAGGGGGTAAAAATGGGGCGGAAGTCCCTCGTAAAAGTTCAGACACCTCCGATTTTTGTGAAATTTTAATAATGGTTATTAGACATCAATTAATAAATATTCTCCAAATTTTAGTTTCTTTGGAGTATTTTAAAGGGGTTTTAAGGGTCATAATATGGACACAACCTCCCATTTGAAAATTCAAATATATCAGATTTTCATTGAATTTGATACATATTCATTAGACACAAATTAAGCAAGATTCCCTGAATTTCAATTTCTTCTTGAAGCCCCTTAAGCTTAAGCCTTATTTTGTCTAATATCCAAAGTTTCTTACTTAATGGAACAGACAGAAAAAAAGTAAGATGGCTAAATGACTTGTTCTTTGATCTGAAGTATTTCCTGTTAGCGATTCAATCTTTTATTCTTCAATATATTTAGTGATTCAATAAATTGTTCCCCAATCTTATATTGGGTAGATATCTCCTCCTCCTCCTCCTCCTCCTCCTCCTCCTCCTCCTCCTCATCATCATCATCATCATCATCATCATCATCATCGGTTTAACGTCCGTTTTACATGCTGGCATGTGTTTGGCGGCTTAAAGAAATTGACTTCTGAACTTTATTTATCTCTCTTTACCTCGGATCCATTTTTATCACTTGTTTCCATGTTTTCCTTGGCCTTTCCCTATGAACCGAACCTCCATTGTTCTACATCTTCTAGCCTAATAACTCTCATCCATTCTTTCAACATGGCCATACAATCGAAGTCTGCTCTTCTGCACACATCTCCCTAAACTTTCCAGATTTAATTTTCCTCTGAGGTCATTAGAATTAAGCCTGTCTTAAAGACTCACATTACACATCCATCATACTATTCACATATCATTTCTCTCCATGCAACGCATGTCCTCAACTCTCACTGGCCAGCTTTCACTTCTATAGATCATCACAATAACGTGTACATAGCTGATACATTACTAATTAAAATAAATTCCTTTAATTGATTTGAAGTACTAAGTTCCATGAAGTCAGAAAGTCTGGCTATCAAATATAGTAGGTTTTCTCTCCGATTTCTGTTTGGTTTATATGGTAGAAATTACAACTAACAAGAGGATCATTTTCTAAGAGTGATTGCAGAGTCAGGAAGTATAAGGTCTGACTCTGACTCCTATGATTCCAAAAATTCTGACTCAGACTCCTAGTATTAAAAAATATCCAATTCTGACTTATTTTAAAGTCTTGCACTATTCAGTCAGATTTTTTATCCAACTCCTAGCATTCTTACAAGTCTAACTCTGACTCATTTTAAAACCGTGGCTATTTCCAAAACCTCCACCTCTGACTCCTAGAATTCTAAAACTTCTGACTCTCTGACTCCTAGAATTCTAAAACTTCTGACTCTCTGACTCCTAGAATTCTAAAATATCCTACTATCTGACTCCTCGAATTCCAAAATATCCTACTATCTGACTCTTAGAATTCCAAAACCTCTGACTCTTCTGACTCCTCAGATTCCAAAACCTCTGACTCTGACTCCTCGGATTTCAAAACCTCCAACTCTTCTGACTCTTCGGATTCCAAAACCTCCAACTCTCTGACTCCTTGGATTCCAAAACCTCCGACTCCCTGAATCCTTGGATTCCAAAACCTCCGACTCTCTGACTCCTCAGATTCTAAAACCTCTAACTCTTCTGACTCCTAGAATTCCAAAATATCTGACTCTAATTGCTTATTTGAAAGTGTTCCAATATTCAGTAATAGCATACTGATGACTATTTCCCAAACCTTCGACTCCTTCTTACTCCAACTCTGCAACCCTGGTGCTGACTACACGTTTTTGCCAAAGGTGAAGATAATAGCTGTCATTCGTTGTCAAAGAGAACCACCTAAACGTGTTTGAGAGGCTGCATGCGCAGTTTGTTTTTAATCTCCATTGCAGAATATAGAGACAAGTAATGTGAAGTCCTTGTGACTTGTATGATGGCATGTTGACACCTCACGCGCATGCACGTGTTGCATAGCTTCCCTGTTATTACATGCGTTTTTGATTTAAACGGTTGATTTTCCTGAAGAAATAATCGACTTTCCATCGGAACAGATTTCTCAATAGATACATCTTGACATGTCCTCTTTGCAAAAATACGAAGCAATTACCGCCTTTAAATACAAATATTACATTTGATAACCCCATATTTGTTTCAGCTTTCTCTCTGCTGTCTTTTTCTCCCCCTCTCTCTACTTTCTACCCCCCTCTTTCTACTATATTTCTCTCCCCTCTCTGTGCTATCTTCTTCTCCCCTCTCTCTATCTGCTATCTTCTTCTCCCCCTCTCTATCTGCTATCTTCCTCTTCCCTCTCTCTCTCTGCTATCTTCCTCTCTCCTCTCTCTCTCTCTGCTATCTTCCTCTCCCCTCTCTCTCTCTGCTATCTTCCTCTCCCCTCTCTCTCTCTGCTATCTTCCTCTCCCCTCTCTCTCTCTGCTATCTTCCTCTCCCCTCTCTCTCTCTGCTATCTTCCTCTCCCCTCTCTCTCTCTGCTATCTTCCTCTCCCCTCTCTCTCTCTCTCTCTGCTATCTTCCTCTCCCCTCTCTCTCTCTCTCTGCTATCTTCCTCTCCCCTCTCTCTCTCTCTCTCTGCTATCTTCCTCTCCCCTCTCTCTCTCTCTCTGCTATCTTCCTCTCCCCTCTCTCTCTCTCTCTGCTATCTTCCTCTCCCCTCTCTCTCTCTGCTATCTTCCTCTCCCCTCTCTCTCTCTGCTATCTTCCTCTCCCCCTCTCTCTCTCTCTGCTATCTTCCTCTCCCCCTCTCTCTCTCTGCTATCTTCCTCTCCCCCCTCTCTCTCTCTGCTATCTTCCTCTCCCCTCTCTCTCTCTCTCTGCTATCTTCCTCTCCCCTCTCTCTATGCTATCTTCTTTCTCTCTCTGCTATCTTCCTCTCCCCTCTCTCTCTGCTATCTTCCTCTCCCCTCTCTCTCTGCTATCTTCCTCTCCCCTCTCTCTCCCTACTATCTTCCTCTCTCTCTCTCTGCTATCTTCCTCTACCTCTCTCTCTCTGCTATCTTCCTCTCCCTCTCTCACTCTCTGCTATCTTCCTCTCCCTCTCTCACTCTCTGCTATCTTCCTCTCTCCTCTCTCTCTCTGCTATCTTCCTCTCTCCTCTCTCTCTCTGCTATCTTCCTCTCTCCTCTCTCTCTCTGCTATCTTCCTCTCTCTGCTCTCTCTCTGCTATCTTCCTCTCCCTGCTCTCTCTCTGCTATCTTCCTCTCTCCTTTCTTCCTTGCTCTTTTCCTCCCCTCTCTCTCCCTGTTATCTTTCCCTCCCCTCTCTCCGTTATCTTTCTCTCCCCTCTCTCTATCTGCTATCTTCCTCTCTCTTTGCTGTCTTTCACCTTTTCTCTTTCTCTCCCTTTCTTTCTCTCTCTATCTTTATCTATCTCTCGCTATTTTCTCAATTTAAAACAATTTTGACTAAAAATGAAATGTCAGCAGTTGACTTGCCATGAATGGTCTTGTGACTTATAGAATTAGCCACACCCCACATTAAGCTAGACCTCGTGTTACATCCAGCCCTCGTGAAAAGGCAAGTTATAATAATAACTCCATAGTTTGTTTAGCATAATTTTATGTAGTTTATATTTACATATGAATAACAAAACTCATGTTTCCTTGGCCTTTAGGCTAGGAGCAAAGTATAGTATCTGTTCTGATGTTACACTTAGTCTTTTCTGTCCTCGGTCAGTGAAGGAGAAGTCCTTCTAGACTGAGGCAATTTTAACTTTTGTTCTAATCCAGAGTCCCCCTTTTTGAGAGCTGGATTTCCACCACATTAAAAACGAACCTTGTGTCTAACTATGCTCTCGTGGGGAGGCAAGTAAAAAGGAACACTCCAATTAATTAAATATAATATTTCTATTTTAAAAATATGCTAGACTATCCGTCATCTAGTTTCGTTTTTTTAGACATCTCTCCTCCCCCTTTCTTCCTTCTCTGTATACTTCTTTTATCGATAACTCCGTAATTGCGCCATGACGTCATAAATCTCTCTATCCCACTTCCCTGCTCTGCTGTAATGGACGATTCCATCTTTTTGTAACGTCATCCAGTGTGCACGGATACAAGCAAATAAGCCTCAGGGTTCCCCATATACATATATAAGCATTTACCAATAAAAACAAAGTAACAACTCAAACAATGAATCATACAAAAAACATTTATTCTTCACGAACCCAACAACGCTTGCTTTGTAATTGTGTCCATGAGAATGTGTACAACAATGTCTGAGACGGATGTATGCCGATGTGTGTAAGTTGAGAGGAACGTCTTACATACCGTATAGTGTGTGCGCATGCACGCACGTGTTCATTAGTGTCTTCATCAGACAGACTGAAAGAAAGAGAGAGAGGGTCTAGTGAGGTGTTGTCAGCAGCCAGTCCGGATGAAAAAGAGGCTGCATTTGCTGTGTACCACTTTTCATATTATGGATGGTAGCGTCCTCTACACATCACCAAAAGTAATGCTACAAGTTTTGTAAGTGTATGGATAATACTGAAATTTTTTAAACAACAAAGAACTTTGTAAACTCATGTAACCTTTTAAACAACCCTCCAAAACTAAATGTATTTAAATAAAACCATTCTTTTAATTAAAAATTAATTCAGCCCAAAACTTTTTTTTTTTTTTTTTTTTTGAATAATTGTTTATTTTGATTTCCAATTGGGAATTATTTTTTCCTTATTCGAAAAAAATTTAAGTAAATCATCATAATCATCAGCATCATCGTTATAATCATCATCGTTATAATCATCAGCATTATAATCATCAGCATCATCATTATCATCATCATCATTGATTTAATATGAATTGGACGGCTTGTAGAAATTGACTTCCCTACTAACCAAGTATTTATATACGAAGACTCACATTACGCATCATGTCATTCTTATATAATTTCTCTCCATGCTACGCATGTCCTCAACCCTCACTGGCCAGGTTTCACTTCCATACATCATCACAATGCGTGCACATGCATGATAGATTCTTCCCGTGGTAATACTCTGTTGCTTAGTAATGGCAAAAGTGTCCCTGGAATTACTCCGCCCACTCTTGCAATCACACTAATTCCAGTTCCAGAAGTTTTAAAATAAAAATGGTACACACATGTTTCAATGCTTCTATTTTCTCATCCAGAACATCGGGTAGCCGTGCTACTTGGGAAAATAAATAGCTATGGAGTGAACAATATTCTGAAAGAAAACTATGCATATAAACCATTTTTAGTAAGGGGACTAACAGTAACGCGACATCGAGAGCGATGCTACTCCCCTCATCAATCTTGGTCGAAGGGTTCAGAGGTAGGTAGCACTAGTCCTGATTGCAATCATTCCAATCTCTATTCTTTCCCCTCGTGGCTTATATTTTCCCTTTTCATTTACGATAGGTTAGAGAGAGAAAGAGAGAAGGCAGTCGGAGAGAGAGAGAGAGAGAGAGAAGGTAGTAGGGGAGAGAGAGAGAAGGTAGTAGGGGAGAGAGAGAGAAGGTAGTAGGGGAGAGAGAGAGAAGGTAGTAGGGGAGAGAGAGAGAAGGTAGTAGGGGAGAGAGAGAGAAGGCAGTCATGGAGAGAGAGAGAAGGCAGTCAGGGAGAGAGAGAGAAGGCAGTCAGGGAGAGGGGAGAGAAGGCAGTCAGGGAGAGGGGAGAGAAGGCAGTCGGAGAGAGAGTGATATAGAGAACGAGAAGGCAGTCAGAGAGAGGGAGAGATAAGGCAGTCAGAGAGAGAGAGAGAGATAAGGCAGTCAGAGAGAGAGAGAGAGAGATAAGACAGTCAGAGAGAGAGAGAGAGAGATAAGACAGTCAGAGAGAGAGAGAGAGAGAGAGAAGGCAGTCGGTAAGAGAGAGAAATAGAAAAAGAGAAGGCAGTCGGGGAGAGAGAGTGAGATAGAGAGAAGGCAGTTGGAGAGAGAGAGAAATAAAGAAAGAGAAGGCAGTTTGAGAGAGAGAGAAATAGAGAAAGAGAAGGCAGTCGGAGAGAAAATGAGAGGGAAAGAGAAGGCAGTCGGGGAGAGAGAGTGAGATAGGGAAAGAGAAGGCAATTTGGGAAGAGAGAGTGAGAAGGCAGTCGGAGGAAGAGAGAGAGATAGATAGAAGGCAGTTCAAAAGAGAGAGCGGTGTGTTCAACAAGTAACCTAACTGTGGAAGTTTTAAAAGAAAGATATTACACACATTTAACTCTTCTATTTTCCTATCCAGACCCCTCTCCTCTACCCTTGGGCAACGCCGTGTAACCCTGCTGGTCGGAAAAATAAATAGCAATGGTGTAAGAAAAACTATACAGATAACATTTGAAATAAGGGGACTAAAAGTAAGAAGTCATCCAGAGCGATGCTGACACCCCTTCCCCCCCGCCCCCATCTGAAAGGTTCAGAGGTAGGTAGCATTAGCCCTGATTGCCATCATCCCAATCTCTATTTTTTGCTTCTTGCCTTATATTCGCCTTTTCAATTTACGATGGGTTTTTATGTCCGTATCGATGCCGAACTATCTTATCGAAACATTGATTTATTTATGCGCTGCAACTAGGCACGTGCTACGATGGAGGCAATCTACTGGAATGTTTGCCGTAGATGCGCAGACATTGGCCTGCACTTAATGGAGATGGAATTACAGGTTGCAGATGGCACTTATTTATTCTACGCCAGCTCCAGTAGGTGTTGTTCCTACCAGTTGAGAATACGTCATTCACCATCAGTCCGACTCTACCTGTGTTGCTGTTGGGCTATGGTATGGTTCTGTTCGGACTGAGGTATGGTTCTGTTCAGTTCTAGGAGGTCCACCCTCCCAGGCTTTACCTTCTCTCTGAAAAGGGGTTACTCTATTGCTAATCGTCTGAGGCGCCCCTACTGGTGAATGCCGACAGAGCTGCTCAGGCATTTTTTGTAAGCTAGAGTGCGCTTCACCTCACCAAACCTTGTGTCTAACCTACTGGAGAGGAGGTAAATAAATAAGTCTAATATAATAAATAAATAAAAGTTCGTCTAGCTACAACCACTGTAAAAAAAATTGCTTTCTCATGTGTATCTAAAACTAAGCAGAATTTCCATGAACAAAGTTTCTTTCCAAGAACTTCCTATGTGTGGAACACAATATCAGGGGCTGCTTCTCAGCTGACTACAACATGGTCGTTTTTAAGTCCAATGTTAACAAATTCTTGTTGAGCCGTCTACTTAAATTAGCAAATTCTGAACCATTGTTTCTAATCTTCTCAAAGGTTCGGAATTTTTTGTATTATTTGTATTATTCGAACTACTGTTCTCGTCTTGGATGTTATTCTCACAGCGTTTCAGCCGATGTAACCTCTGACCTTTTTCAGGTGCATCATGTCGCACTCAAAAACTTTTCTGTCGAACTCGGGAATCTGTACAGAATTTTAATTATTTAATCCACGAGGGTAGTTTGCTCTCGTTCTGTCAGCCAGGTAGAAGTTTTAAATAATTCATAATCATATTCTTGGTATCGTCTGCACTGAGGATTGAACCTTCAACCTCCAGAAGACTGTCACTTAGAACTTATTATTACTTAGCATATATTTGTTACGCCACAGGTCCTTGCGGACAATTCTAGTATGCATTTTAGGAGCCTTCAATCTATTCTTGTTTTAGATGTGTAGTCTTACTTCGCATCACTATAGATTACTAATTCTTACTATATATTACTATATATCAAGGGAGGCGCGATAGCGCTCTATCCCTTAATAGACTTCAAAAACGACCTATGGTAGAAATCTCATTTCTTTGACCAGTCATAACTCAAAAACCAATAAACCAAATTAGTTAAAACTTTGCACAAAATTTTCATTTGACAGGTTCTATAAGTGTGTAGAATTTCAGCATCATTAGTCAAAGCAACCCAGAGATCCAGAAAGGTCAGGAGTGATTTTGTGTTATCCGTGTGTACGTACGTACGTACGTGTGTGCCACCCTGTATCTCATCAACTATTTGATGGATTCAGCTGATTTTTGGCAGAGAGAGAGGTTCTAGGGTCTAGTTGATGGCATTTTAATTTCAGTTTACCATATACCTTAGTTTTCCAGAAAATTCCAAAAAACCTTAAAAATTACCATTGTCTTGAGGCATAGCCTTTACAAAAGTAGTGACATTCCATGATAAATGCCAGTATACTGGAATCATATGCCCTTAATAGGGTTAACATGAAAATTCATATACACTAAATGTACAAAAGTAAGGAAATTCCCAAATATTTTACACTTTTATTGTCATTAAGGGTATGACTACATATCAACCAAACCATTTCATTATCACATCACTACAGTATAAATCTCTATGCATGAGTGGATGAAGTGTGTGAGGTGCGCTGAAGAAAAATTCCTACCAGTAAATCACATAGCCCTGTTGTGCTCGCATACCCTTAATGACAATAAAAGTGTAAAAATTTGGGAATTTCCTTGCTTTTGTACATTTAGTGTATATGAATTTTCATCTTAATCCTATTAAGGGCCAGTATACTGGCATTTATTATGGAATATATATATATATATATATATATATATATATATATATATATAAAGATAGATGAAAGAAGAGGGATAAACATGTACGAATGACAAATCTATTTCAACTTCGATTGTTCAATGCAAGGTATATTCGGTAAAAACATGTTTATTATTCTTTCCCTTAATAATTCCCTTAATATTTTCTCAAATTTTGAATTTTGGCTTTTCCACTGCCAACTTATCCATCTATGTAATTCCTCTGATAAGATTTTAATCTTTGAAAAACCTTGGCTTAAGGAAAGAAAAATAAACATGTTTTTACCGAGTACACCTTGCATTGAACAATCGAAGTTGAAATAAATTCATCATTCGTACATGTTTATCCCTCTTCTTTCATTTATCTTTATAATTGCTCTATCTCATATATTGAGCTTAAACCATTTCACTATAGGTTCTATCTACTGAAAGTATACTTTTAGTTAGAAAGGAAGGATGAGGGTAATCCGACGTAATGGGAAATGAAAAAGGAAAAACCAAAAGATGTTTTTTTTTTTATGTATTCATCAACGTTTCGTCTTTATTTGTAAGACTTCCTCAGGATGATAATTTTAAGAAAAATATCATGCAAGTACATGAAAATATTGGGTTTTCATTCCCTGCCACTGACTTCTCTCAGCCCGGACCTTGGTCCTGTGCTCCCAGTAGTGGCTACTACTTCTCATTAACCCATCATGTCAACCCAATATTTCTATGTACTTGCATGACATTTTTCTTAAAATTATCATCCTGAGGAAGTCTTACGAATAAAGACGAAACGTTGATGAATACATTAAAAAAAAAACATCTTTTGGTTTTTCCTTTTTCATTTCCCATATATATATATATATATATATATATATATATATATAAAGGTGTTGTTCATCGCCAACTGACAATCTCATTAACTCTTATCCATGAGTGGCCTTTCCTTTGGGCTTCAATAAGCAGTGACACATTAGTAAAAAAAACAACAACTTGGGTTCAATTAATTGTATTCAATGTTTTAATAGAATATCCTACACTCCCTTTTTCCTATATGGACACAGAGTCGGTGACTGGTGCTACCACATCAGACAGTCTGAAGATACCAGCTTCGTGACTTTAAATGCACCAAACATTGATGTTAGTTTTTTTTTCCTTTCCCTTTGCAAAACTCAATCATGTTCTGCAAAGCTAAAAACAAAAACAACAATTTTCCTCTACAAAACAACCAAACCAAACACCATGAATATATATTTGAGATATAAAGTACTTGAAGCATTAAAAACTTTTACTAAAATGACCTAATTCGGCATTAAATAACCCGTAAAGGGTTGGTATGCCGTAAAACAAAAAATTAAACTAGACAGAGTTGGTGCTAGGTATTTGCTGGGCACAATTAGAAAACTGATGGTGGGGCCCCTACTCTACATATTAAAATTTATGGATGTTTATATTTCATATACCCCTCCCCCCAAAAAAAATCCGGCATATTAACCTCTATTCATTAGACTCATTAACCTACAATATTTTGTGACTCAATCGGAAAACCCCATAATATTCATGCTCTTGTGTCATTTATATGCCTACATAGGCTCACTCTTGGCACTTACTATTTCTGTATTTCTATACACGTGTTATTACGGCACAATCATATCCTTAAATACACACCAAAACACGACCTATCCAAAGAGCAATGATACAGCACACAAATAAAAGTGTTTACATTACACAAAGTACGTTTTTCTCATTCAATATCAGAAATTCAAAATTAGAGAAAACGTTTTTAGATCGTAGAGTAATTTAAACACACAGACGAATTCTACCATTTAGTTCATCGTGATAGAAATAAAATTTCAGTTGTTAACAGAAGTAACGTAACAATAATTTACTTTTAATTCATCATACATAAAGGTTACGTAGTCAATCAGCTCTAGAAGCTGGAGTCTCAATAAAAGCACTGGTCCCCATCACCTCACTGGGTTGGTGTCAGGAAGTGCATCCAGCCTATAAAAATCATGCCTCGACCAAAGAAAATATATCGCATTTGAGATTATGTAATTTAAATAATGACCTGACCAGAGATAAGGTAATTTGGAAGTCTATTTCTAAAAGCCGTCCAACACATGCCAGCATGTAAAACGGATGTAAACCGAATATAATGATGATAAAAATTAATTTTATAAGGAAGAATATTTTATTCATTTTACAGTTTGTACCTCATATAATAAAAAAGAGTCCTGTTGGTGTGGGACCCTTCAGGTGCGAGGCCCAATTTGATCAAATCGCTCCAATCAACTTTTTTTTTATATAAAGTGAGCATAGGATTGACAAGGATTTATTTTATAATGACTAGTTATTTTTTCGTAAAGGACACGCAAAAGAATCCAACTTGTTTAAAAGTAATATACTTTGTATCTTTGACAAAGCGTTACAATAGATAAGGTTGTAACCGAATAGAAATGACAACCAACATGGAAGAAAGAAAGGTTTATTGGAACCAGAGTAAAATAATGGAGCAACAGATATTATTTAGTATTTCGTATCACACCACAAAACAAAAAATTTTTTTTTTAAAAAGCTGTTATCCCCTCAAAATCTCTGAAACAAAATAGTTAATCTTATTTATGGGATTTCATTGTATCTTTGATAAATGGTAAAAAAGACAAGGTCGTTATCGAGTGGAAAGGAAGGTTTATTGCAATGGAGAAAGTACAGTAATGGACAAACAAACATTATTATTATATTACTAATGTAAAAAGCAAGGTGCTTGTCATTTCCATGCTCACTCTATAGTAAGACCATTTAGGTCGGCGTCGTAGTAGCACATGGTGGGCGAGAATGGCTACTGTGTTCTGGCACATCTTGAGGACAGCCAAACGACTCTCTTCAAAAGTCTTTGCTCCCTCGGTTACGATCCCTCTCAAAGTGGTTCTGTTCTTGGCATGCAATTCCTACAAGGTGGAGTCTACATCACACTTCTTGAAGTTGGCCATTAAGAGATCTTTGTACACCACCTCGGTATCACCGTCAACACCAGAAAGACCCAGGTTCTGCACCAACCTAGACCCAGTTTCAGGCCAAAAGCTCCCGCTCTCAACATCTGCAGGACACTTTTGCATACCTTGGAAGCCATCTTTCATCAGGTGCTGACATCCAAGATGAGATCCAATACCGACTAAAGTGCACCACTGCTATTTACGGCCGCCTCCGAACACGTGTCTTCCAGGATGGAGACATCGAACGAGCACTAAGATGACAGTACACAAAGCTTTCATGCTCCAGATGCTTTTCTATGCCTCAGAGACCTGGACGACATATCGTCACCACCTAATTGCTCTGGAAAAGTTCCATCAACATTGCCTTTGGAGCATTTTGTGCATCCACTGGTGGGACTACCGCACCAGGAGGCTGAGACCACTAGCGTTAAAGCCTGCATCATCAAAAGTAAACTGGAGTGGCCACATTGTCATGGTGCTGGACTCCCGACTGCCAAAGCAGATTTTCTATGGCCAACTTAGAAAAGGAAACCGCAGTCAGGGTGACCAGAAAAAGCGCTACAAAAATTTCACCGTATAAAAAAAAAGGGGGGGGGTGTAGGATATTCTATTAGAATAGTTTACAATAGGTATTTTGCATATCATAGACTGTTATATAATAAAATAAATGGATCAAACATTGTTGGGAACAACTCAAAGGCTACCTAAACCCAAAGATTTTCTTTTTTAATTCTGTATAATTTTTAAATTACACTTAATTTTAATCATTAATGGATCGATCGTAGGCTCTCTATACTTGTGCTACTACACCCAGATCTAGGGGGGTGCCACTCCTTAACTTGGATTGCTCCACTTACCCTTAAGCCTTAGTGTTTAGCAAGGCGGCATCAAGTACCATTGTTTTAAGTCTTTGATATGACTCAATCAAGGATTGAACCCTGGTCTCCCAGCCCATTAGCAAACACTCCAACCATTATGTCAAATAGTCTACATTATATAAACAGAGCTTTACTTTGTATGTGTAATGTGAGTCTTAAATCTGGACAGTATAGGATGATGTGTGCAGAACAGGATACTTGGTTGGTTTGGTCACATTGAAAGAATGGATGAGAGTGCTTGGGTTAGTAGATGTAAAACTGTTGAAGTAGTACGGTCAGTTTGTAGGGGAAGGCCAAGCAAAACATGGGATGAAGTCCTAAGGATGGATTTGAGAGAAAGAGGGATAAATAAAGACCTGGTCAGAGACAATTTAGTTTGGAAGTCCATTTCTAAAAGCCGTCCAACACATGCAAAAATATAAAACAGATATTAAACCGTATATGATGATTTAAAAGATGGATGATAGTGCTTGGGTTAGTTAATGTAGCGGGTCAGTTGGCAGGGGAAGGGCAAGCAAAACATGGAAGGAAGTGGTAAGGATGTATTTGAGAGAAAGTAGGATAAATAAAAACCTGTAAGTCGTTGTAACACCATGCGGAAGGCATGAACACACCAACCCCTCAGCTAGCATCTTATGTTCCATTAATCGTTTATGGAAATGAAATGTTTAAGAATTATCTTTGGTATAACTCTGCGAGATATAAAAAATGCAGATAGCAGAAAGAGGGATAAATAAAGACCTGGCCAGAGGTAGGTTAGTTTGGAAGTCAATTTCTAAAAGCCGTCCAACACATGCCAGCAGGTAAAACGGACGTTAATGATGATGATGGTGGTGGTGGTGGTGGTGGTGGTGGTGGCTTAGTTTAGAAGTCAATTTCTAAATGCCATCCAATACATGCAGCATGTAAAACGGATGTTAAACTGAATATGATGAAAGAATGGATGAGAGTAATTGAGTTAGTAGATGTAAAACTGTTGAAGAAGTCAGTTTGTAGGGGAAGGTCAAGCAAAACATGGGATGAAGTGCTAAGTATGGATTTGAAGAAAGAGGGATGAATAAAGACCTGATCAGAGGTAGGTTAGTTTGGAAGTCAATTTCTAAAAGCCGTCCAACACATGCAAGTATGCAAAATAGACGTTAAACTTATGATGCTGACTATGACAAATAATTGTACAGTAAAACTCCTACGCTATAAACTCCATAGGCTATGAACTTTCTATGCTATGAACAAAATTAAATATGAACTTCTTATGCTATGAACAAAATTAAATATGAACTTCCTATGCTATGAACAAAATTAAATATGAACTTTCTATGCTATGAACAAAATTAAATATGAATTTCTTATGCTATGAACAAAATTAAATATGAACTTCCTATGCTATGAACAAAATTAAATATGAACTTATTATGCTATGAACAAAATTAAATATGAACTTCCTACGCTATGAACAAAATTAAATATGAACTTCCTATGCTATGAACAAAATTAAATATGAACTTCCTATGCTATGAACAAAATTAAATATGAACTTCCTATGCTATGAATAAAATTAAATATGAACTTCCTATGCTATGAACAAAATTAAATATGAACTTCATACGCTATGAACAAAATTAAATATGAACTTCCTACGCTATGAACAAAATTAAATATGAACTTCCTATGCTATGAATAAAATTAAATATGAACTTCCTATGCTATGAACAAAATTAAATATGAACTTCCTACGCTATGAACAAAATTAAATATGAACTTCCTATGCTATGAACTATGCTTAGCAATTAAAAACAAAGCAAATTTTAAAGTTAATTGATATATTCCTATAAATTAATATATTTAAAGATATTTTTGTTGATATACTACCGAACGTACACCGTTTTTTAAAGTCACAGAAAGAAATACTAGAGATGGCTTGTGCTCTACAAAGAAAAATGTTCATTAAGAAGATAAAACTCAACAAAGTATCCAAATTTCGACAAAACATAAAAGATTCAATGAAATCATTGAACGGGAATGATTTTGAAAATAATGAGGATATTCAATAATTTTAATGCAGTATCTATTAATTTTTTTTTCTTTTTTAATATTTAGGCATTTAATGTCTATTTATGTTGATCAATCGTCATTTTCCTAATAAATCAATTTTGTTGACATATTGTTTCTTTAATTTTCCTCATAAAATATTACTATAGTTAGTCAAACCTTTACTCATTTTCTATATATTTTAATGAAGAAAAAATTTTCAAGGTCATCTAATTTATCCTCTGCTATTGCAAATCCTACGCTATGAACAGATCAAAAGTTGATAGCGTGGGAGTTTTACTGTATTATGCTTATATTAAAGTAACAAGACTTATTATTTTTCCATCTAATTCCTATTAATAGGGGTGGGACGTAATGGGTCAAAATTTCAGATTCATGTGAGTAGTATTTTTTTGTGTTCATTTATACATAAATAACACTAAACAATCAAACATTTTGAAAATTTTGCAATTCAGAAGGTGCAGGCCAAAAATAGCCGTTAGGGCTCCACGGGATTCAAAATCCATAATTTTTCGGTGACATTGCAGGTCCTGAAACATCCTCAAAAGCTATGAATAGATATAGATGGTTAAATCTGATATAGTACTTTAATTTAGGACCATTTTCAGGCTGTGAAAGGGTTTTCATGAATGTAAAATAGCCAAAAACTAGTGGCCTGCGCCTTCTGAATTTTGCAAAATTTTCAAAATGTTTGATTGTTTAGTGTTATTTATGTATAAATGAACACAAAAATCTGAAATTTTCACCCATTACGTCCCACCCCTAATATTAATGTGTTTGTGGTGTGTAGATATATACGAGTGTACATTAGACTGTGTTTAATATCATGTCGTTTCGTTATGGTCTTTTGTATATTTTGTCCCTCTTTTGCAGGTTGTCCAGGTGATAAGAGATGATATTTTGCCTTTTGCTGGCACGATGCCAAAGGACTTCATCATGAAGATAATGGGTATTCTTAACAAGGGCTCCATTCACTCGGCCACTTCAGACACATTCATTGGTAACACCCCCCATTTCTCTATTTTATTTAATACTTTACTTTTATTGTTTTGTCTATGTTACAATACACGAAGCCATTTCATGTTCGTTTGTACGTTATCACCTTTCACACACATTTTAAGAAAACGAAATCGTTCGATTAGCAAATCTGGTGATTGCTGATCAATCTGATGTTGCTGAGATAATACATTCAGACTTGACCCATTTTAAAATGAATTGTTCCAAAATCAAATTATGTCGTCTCGTCAACTAAAACAGTAGAATTTAAAATAAATAGATTTTTAAAAAGTGACATTCGTTTTATTGATTTGAAGAATATTAACTGACAATTATTTTTACGGTAAGAAGACAGAGAATATTTATTATTTTACAAAATTAAAATTGCTACCATTTAAAAAAAAAAAAAAAATTAGAAGAAATATTTGTTTTTATTTATTTAAAGACTATTCAGCTGACAATGACAATTATTTTTACAGAAGAAGAGTCATTTTTTTCTAAAATTATTGATCCTGGCAGACAATTATTATTTCAAATGTAATATTATTATTAAAAGTAAATTATACAGATTGATGTAGAAAATAGTGTTGAATTTCCAACTAGTCTATATAATAATACGCTAAGGCATTCTATGTTCATACATACTGAATTGGTAACGATGGTTTAAACTTAAGCTGAATCTGATTATTTAAGAGGACGGCTCAACAAGAATTTGTTTACATTGGACTTGAAAACGACTATGTTGTAGTCACCTGGAAGCAGCCCTGCGGTATTGTGTTTTACAGATGGGGAGTTCATACATTTCAAAAATTGACATTCGTTTAATGATTTGAAAAATATTTACCTGGCAATTATTTGTACTGTAAGAAGAGAGAAAATATTCATTGCTTTAAAAAGAATAAAATTGCTACAATTTTAAATAAATAAAGAAGATACATATTAGTTTTATTTATTTTAAAGAATATTTATTGCTTTAAAAAGAATAAAATTGCTACAATTGTAAATAAATAAATAAAGAAGAGACATATTGGTTTTATTTATTTAAAGAATATTTATTGCTTTAAAAAGAATAAAATTGCTACAATTTTAAATAAATAAATAAATAAAGAAGAGGCATATAATTTTTATTTATTTAAAGAATATTGCTTTATAAAGAATAAAATTGCTTCAATTTTAAATAAATAAAGAGACATATTAGTTTTATTTATTTAAAAAATATTTATTGCTTTAAAAAGAATAAAATTGCTACAATTTTAAATAAATAAAGAAGAGACATATTAGTTTTATTTATTTAAAGAATATTTATTGCTTTAAAAAGAATAAAATTGCTTCAATTTTAAATAAATAAAGAGACATATTAGTTTTATTTATTTAAAAAATATTTATTGCTTTAAAAAGAATAAAATTGCTACAATTTTAAATAAATAAAGAAGAGACATATTAGTTTTATTTATTTAAAGAATATTTATTGCTTTAAAAAGAGTAACATTTCTACAATTTTAAATAAATAAATAAAGAAGAGACATATTGGTTTTATTTATTTAAAGAATATTTATTGCTTTAAAAAGAATAAAATTGCTACAATTTTAAATAAATAAATAAAGAAGAGACATTAGTTTTGTTTATTTAAAGAATATTTATTGCTTTAAAAAGAATAAAATTGCTATAATTTTAAATAAATAAATAAAGAAGAGACATTAGTTTTATTTATTTAAAGAATATTTATTGCTTTAAAAAGAATAAAATTGCTACAATTTTAAATAAATAAATAAAGAAGAGACATTAGTTTTATTTATTTAAAGAATATTTATTTCTTTAAAGAGAATAAAATTGCTAGAATTTTAAATAAATAAATAAAGAAGAGACATATTAGTTTTATTTATTTAAAGAATATTTATTGCTTTAAAAAGAATAAAATTGCTACAATTTTAAATAAATAAATAAAGAAGAGACATTAGTTTTGTTTATTTAAAGAATATTTATTGCTTTAAAAAGAATAAAATTTCTACAATTTTAAATAAATAAATAAAGAAGAGACATTAGTTTTATTTATTTAAAGAATGTTTATTGCTTTAAAAAGAATAAAATTGCTAGAATTTTAAATAAATAAATAAAGAGACATATTAGTTTTATTTATTTAAAGAATATTTATTGCTTTAAAAAGAATAAAATTTCTACAATTTTAAATAAATAAATAAAGAGACATTAGTTTTATTTATTTAAAGAATATTTATTGCTTTAAAAAGAATAAAATTGCTACAAATTTAAATAAATAAATAAAAAAGAGACATTAGTTTCATTTATTTAAAGTATATTTAACTGACTATGACAATAATTGTTATAGAAGAAGAAAGGGTAATGTTTTTCTTAATAGTATTGATCTTGACAGATATTTAGTATTTCAAAAGAAAAATTATTAACAGTAAATTATACAGATTGATATATATTTTTTAAGCGATTATGTGGGAACACTTTGTTGGTGAAGAGAAGAAAAAAACAATTTTAGAATTTAAAGTTAGAGATTAGTTTTACACATGAATTTAACACAAAATGATCCCTCATTTCGGGGCCATTTTAGGGCAATTAAGCATTTTTAAAAATGCTATGAGAGATAAATTCTGCATTTTTTTTGGTGGGGGTGGGGTCTTTTTTTAGGTGATTACATGTAGTTTTACAATGTTTCTTGTTTGGGGGTTTGCTACTCGAACTTAGTGTTAGAATTTCTATGGGGTTTTGATAGTGTGCATAATAATACGCAAAAGCAATTTCATGTTCGTATGTACGTTATTACCCTTCACCCCTTTTTTTTAGATGGGATCGCCTGATCACCAAGGATGCAATTTTTTGTTGGTGAATGTGAAACTTGAACTAAAATACATTTTCTTGGCATTCTGGCTAGGATCAAAGTGTAGTTTATCACTCCGCACTCTTATTTTGATCTTGGCCTCCCCAAATTAAATTCATCTTCGGAGGACAACATCCACTCTTTTAAGTCTTTTTTTCCTTGATGGGGTTAGATTTCTTAATTTTTCACCCTTGACGGCGTTAGATTTCTTCATTCTTTTCAAGACTAATACTATATGTAGGAGGAAAACAGTTAGCAGGAAGAGAGTTCCATAAAGCCGCAGTTCTTGGAATGATACAGCTTATTTAATTTCACTAGTTTATCACGCACATTTTGATTCATCAATCCCAACTGTCCCACGTCTTCAGCCACCAACTGTTTCCAATTCCTTTGGGGTCTACCCACTTTTTGTGGACCACCTATCTTTGTTAAAACTAATTTGCTTGTATCTTCTGAAGACATATGCCCGAACCAATTTAATACTGTACTTTGGATAACTTCCTCCACATTGATGACTCCCAGTTCTTTCATTCAATCATAGATCTGTCAATTCGTTTCACACGGACTATGGAATTGGAATCCATTATCCATGTTGCATGATGAGAACAGAAAAACTTGTATTTATTTCCAGGGTGCTGGAAATGACTCCCTAAAAAGAAAAACACCCAGATTTTTTTCTTTTCAAATATCTGTTAATTACTTTTTGCTTAAAACTAACCAAAGAGTATGGTCAAAGTTTGTTTATATTATTCAAGTAACAGTGATTGCAGGGGGAGATAATTCATGATTTACTTCTTTTATCTAATTTCAATCAAGAACAGTATTTTCGTTAATGTCATCGATGAATAAACAATTTTCAAAATACTTCTTCACAGGATAAACGTGTAAAATATACCTTCTTTTTTTGCAGACACTGAATCGAGTCGAAAGCTGCGTGAAGAATTTGCGAAGGGTTGCTTTGAAACTTTACTGCAGTTTTCCTTCATTACTCGCAGTGCCAATGAAGGTTCCTTGACCAAGATGGCCGTGCAGTCTTTGTTGCAAAGATGCCAAGAAGTGGTGAAGAATTACGTGGAAGATGAACGGTTGAGTGGAAAGTGTCCATTACCCAGGTAAGCACACTTACTCAGGAAGGCTTGTAGGATAATTGCATACGGGCACATGTTCAGTCAAGGAGGACTTGTGTTGCCTTATCGTGCATGTATAATGCCATTATAGACACAGTTGTATTGTTGTGTGTGTATAATAATATTATACACACTAGTCGTTATTACCCTACATGTTGTCGACTCCATTCTCAATCAGTTACAGGAATACAGCTTTTTTAAATGGAAGATTTATTCGTATGAGAAAGATATGTAGATATCAATCTTTTTTTATGAAGTCACTCCAGACAAGTCATGAAGCCACTTGATGTAAGGAGCTAAAAAGAACGAAAGATGATTATCACTAAGACAGGAGATGCATCTTGACATTAGTCTTGAAAAGTCTAAGGCTATAGGTAGGAGGAAAACAGTCAGCAGGTAAAGAGTTCCACAAGCCTGCAGTCTTGGAAAGGAGCTTCTGGTATAGGAAGATGTATTACAATGAGATACCTGAACAGCAAATTGATGAAGACCACAACACAAATGAGTAGAACGAGGAAGTATGGAATAAATAAGACACTTTTGAAGAACACATGCCATATAGTAGTTATAGAAAAGACTGAGACTAGCCACATCATGTCTATGAGGCAGAGAGTGCAGAGAAGAAGAAAAGTGTCAGGCAAACTAAATTACAGATACGCTTCTGAACTTTATCAAGAACTCTCAAATGGGACAGAGATTCACCAGCCCAAATATGATGACAGTACTCCATACAAAGTCTGATAGTAGATTTGTAGAAATAGAGAATAGCCTCAGGTGTGAGAAAGTGTGTGGAGCGATAGAGAGAACAGACATTACGAGAAGCAGAAATAGCAATGGATTTAATGTATGAAAGACCAAGAAGTTTCAAAGTCGATTTCTCCTCGAAAACGGAGCCATCTATGAAAATCTCCAGAACAGAAGGGATACGTCTATGATTGAAAGACACACTCAGAGTCTTAATAGGATTAAACAAAACAATCCATTTCTTACCCTAATCCACAACTGAAACATCATTAATATATAAATGTTGGACCTAGAATAGAATTACAGGCAATCAGGTAGAATTACACACATGTCTGAGATTTATATATATATATATATATATATATATATATATATGAGAGAGAGAGAGATATAGATAGAGAGATATAGATAGATATATAGATATAGATCAGGGGCGGGCAACCTTTTCAGAGTGAGGGCCAGATGAGACTTTTGGAAGGAGATCGCGGGCCTGAGTGAAAAACGAAATCTGAGAATAAATTGTACAAAAATTGCATTGAACACTCTACAAATCAATGAGACTGCTGGTGCTGTTTGTCATGAAAAAGTATTTCCATGTCTGGCTCGATGGTTGGGGTAGACAACAGATAACTGATATTTATACATTTTTATCCCACTGTAAATCTTAATTGAAACCTACTTTTACGTCTATGTTACAAAATGATATGAGTTTTACTGGGAGGTCCGCGGGCCGGATTGCAATAATAAAGCCTAGCAGGGTGGCGGGCTGGACGATAAGCCTTCGCGGGCCGGATGTGGCCCGCAGGCCGGAGGGTGCCTGTCCCTGAGATAGATAGATATATAGATATAGATAGATATGAGAATCGCTTCATACCTCGCTCTTCTTCACCCGTAGCGAAGCTGGGACAAGTGGTCGCCTAACGTGTCTACTCATGGCCAAATCTCACTGAGAAATCTATACTTTAATTCTCCAAAGCCGTCAATCATTCAGCAAGTTGACCCTTTTACTAATCTGCTCTTCTTCTCATTCTCGAATGAGAACCGTACACTCTCATTCGAGAACCCGTTGTACAGTAAATGCATACGCGCACACGTTCAGCCAAGAGCAGTTATGTTCCAAAGTTCCATCTGATAAGTTCTGTTTTAGCCTGAAAGGCGCTTAGATGCAATGCTTATCCCCGTTAAGTGGAACTGATGGCCTGAACCATAACCCATGACAGGACACTAATCTGTCACCAGTTAAACTTCCCAGCAAGTGGGTAGAGTTTTTTTGCTTACAGAAGCTGATATTAACAGATGGTCACACGTCTAAGAACTGATCTGGTTCACTGTTGCTTAGTGATGAGTCGTAAAGACAAAGTCATCACCAAAGCATGTATATCAATGGATCATATATATATATATATATATGATTATTTTTATTTACACAGACATGTACAAAATCTGCGACACTGGCATGTCGATGTTATCGATCAACAGTTATTATAAACTGAGATCTCATTCTTTCCAAATATGATCTAATGTTAAGATCAGATTCTAACTCTGCCTGATAAGATCTCAGTTAATAATAACTGTTGATTTTTCCAAATATGATCTAAGGTTAAGGTCGGATTCTAACTTTGCCTGATCTCAGTTTATAATAACTGTTGATCGATAACATCGACATGCCAGTGTCGCAGATTTTGTACATGTCTGTGTAAATAAAAATAATCATATATAAAAGCTCTATTTGATATTGAGCAATTTTATAAACCCGGTTTAAATTCTTTGGATTACTACCCTGTGGATGTTTTACCTGGATTATTATAATATATATATATAATATTAATTATTAAAAATAATAATGAGCAATTAGAACGCCATACAATGCATTTTAGTTTTATTATTTTTTTTTTTACAATTTAATTTTCGAAGATATACTTCATCATCAGAATTTCTGAATTTCAAAATAAAGATATATAAAATACCTTTTTTTTTTTTTAGTCCTCATCTCGTTTTTGGTGTTATCGGTTCGATGTTGATGAAATGAATATGGATGAGTGTTTTTTTTGGACGGCACGTGGTGGTGCAAATTGTAATAAGAAATGTATAAATAATCAATGGCTCATATATATATATATACGAATTCTGTAATTTTTAGCAATGTTTGCATATATATATATATATATATATATATATATATATATATATAATGAAGAAGAATGGAAAGGAATTAGAGAAGCAAAAGTCAAATCATAATTCAATTCAATTGCTCAGAGCAAGGTATATTCCGCAAAAAAGGCAATTTATTCAAGTTAAATTTTCCTTAAGCCAGGCTTTTCAAAGATCAAAATCTTATCATCAGAGGAAGTCGCTGGGATAGATTAGTTGGCAAAGGCCAAGATTTAAAATTTGAAAAAATAAAATAAAAGTTGTAGGGGGAAGAAACACAGGGCAAAATTCTGCCCGAATGCAAGCAAATGTCCGATTGCTAAAAAGTCCGGTGTCGAAAAATCCAGCGGAGAGAATGAGATGTAGATAGGTAGGTCGTTAAAAGGTCCGAAAGATTGTGAGAGAGGAATCAAAGTTAAATTCCAAGAAGCCACAACTTCAGGAGCGGCGAAAATAGAAAATCCAAAGGGTACACCACTTTATATATATTTATATATATATATTAAGAGAGAGAGAGAGAGAGTCTAAAGAAGCTTTGAGTCATTTTAAACAAATGAAAAAAAAAGAAAATGCAGTTTAAATTCCCAGAGAAACTAACTAAATCAAAGATATTGCAGACTTAGCATTCGTTGGAAAATTTATAAATAAAAAAAAAAAATAAAAAAAAGGGGATTCAAGTATCTAACAGTGAAACAAAAACAGGGGACCTTAACTTAAGCGTGAAATATTAAAACGGGGATCATCAGCTGTTTACCATGTAACTGTTTCGGAGATTTAAAAACAGGACAGTTATAATATTCATGGCGCTCCAATGGTACTGATCAAACGACCATTTCCCCAATAATCAAGTGTAGAAATAATTCAGCTCGAATTTCACTAATGTTATTTATCTACCTCCCACAAGGTAAGATGTGACACAAGGTCGGGAAAGTGGGATTAGATAAAAATTGCCTGGGTAGCCCCGTCGGCATTCGCCGGTAGGGGCGCCTCAGACAGTAAGCAATAAACTTACTTCTCCCCCAAAGAGGGGAGGCAAAGCCTGGGAGGGTTCACCTCCTAGAACTGCACAGGACGGACAACCCCCAATAGACCGACGTAAATCCAGACCCAAAGGCCCGGACGATACCGGTTTATTAGGCGGAGTAAATAATAATATAATAATAATAATAATATATTACCCTTAAGACTACCGTGTGATATGCTAATTTGCATATCAAATAACATTAATTATAACAATAATAATACTATCTAAACACTACACCCAAGAACCATTCTGCGATATGGTAGCTAGCTATAAAATTATATAGGAATAAAAGTTGCATTAAGAAAAAAAAAAGCTTAAGTACCAGATAGGCAAGTAGATAAGAGGAAGGAAACCTAGCCACACAGATCTATCTATCTCTCTCTCTCTCTCTCTCTCTCTCTCTCTCTATATATATATATATATATATATATATATATATATATATATATATATATATATATATATATATACAGGGTGGGCCAAAATAAGGGTCCTATCTTTAAATTTGAATAACTTGAATTTGAATAACTTCCACAAAATAAAAGTTAAACTCACCAAACTTTATGTGTGTGTAGACTGACCCTTCCGAGATTTTTTTGAAATAAACAAAACAAATTTTAGCCGAAAAACACTTCTTAAAACTTACAAAAACTAAAGTATTGTTTTTTACACTGTTTTGAGTTTTTTAAGCAAAAATAATGTTTTCTAAATGAGGGTACGTTCCTTAGGGCTAATACGGCTCATGCTTGCTTCGGAAGGGGTCCTTTACTTATTCTAAAAAAAAAAAAAAAAAAATCAATAAATAAAAAAGTTATGAATTTTTAAAAGTAGGACCCTTATTTTTGCCCACCCTGTATATATATATATATATATATATATATATATATATATATATATATATATATATATATATATATATATATAATGTGTGTACATCGACTATTTGTGAAATGTAGTTAAATTAAGGGTCTGTATATTTGTCTTGATCGTCCCCATCATATTTGTCTTGATCGTCCCCATCATTTTTATCAAGAAGAGGTTGGAGAGTATCCATTTTGAGAACGGGTGTTGGTACTTGAAACATTTTTTTCAGACTCATTAGACCTCATTTAAAACGTATCTGCCTTTATAAGATGACGACTGCTATTTGCAGACAATCAAAAGTTTCCAACGAATGCATTTAGACCTGAGCTTTTTCTTGTGAAAAAACTTTTACCAGAAAATTTTTCTTCCTTATTTGCATATATATATATATATATATATATATATATATATATATATATATATATATATGTATATATAAATAATGTGTATATATAACCTTAAATGTTTTAAATTAGAACAACCTAAAATAATTCGCTTCTGGCAACTGCAGTAATTATCTATTTTTCCTTAACTGTTCGCAAACAGCTAAATGTGAAAGAAACAATTTTTAGACTTTTATCGCTCGGTAAAATACACTCGGTAATTTTGTCTCCAAGTCATAATTTTACAAAATAATAAAATAAAAAGAAATTTTTATTTTTTTTTAGGTTTTATTTGTTCATAAAATCCTGTATTTAATTTTGTCTTTTTTATTATTTTTTATTTTTCCAGACCACGTTTAGCAGAAATTGCTTCAGTGTTAAAAGCCATTACGACATTGCTATTATCGCTCAAGAAAGCATCACCAATAAATGGTAGGTTATCATTTTCTGTTCTTTCTAGAAGAACAAAAAAAAGTATTTGTTATATATATTATTAAACTAATTTTTACAAACATATTTAATTAAAAACAAATCCAGTATTAACAAAATAACATCTAACAACAAAGAAACAAGTAACAATTAACCTGCATGAAAATGTTAATTATCTTGTTACCAAGCAAACAATTTGAAAAACTCTCTTCAAAAGAATGGCCCAAATAATATCTTAAACAACTTATAAGAAGCAAGAAAGCATACCAAAATCCTAAAATCAAACAAAATCATTCACACATTATGAATAGTTAAATTTCACACTTGAAAATCATCATCACAAAAAAGAAACATTGTAAAAATTGTTTGATTCTGACTCCCCCACCAAAAAAAAGAAAGAAAGAAACTGTTTGATCTGGGATGACCTTATAATGGTTGAAAGGTCGTTAAACATAAACAATATATATATATATATATATATATATATATATAAATGTAAGTTTGTAATCCGAGGCAGGAGTAATGTGATATAGGTAACGGAAGGTGAAACAGATGAACAAAAATAAATGAAAAGAGAAAATAAGAATGGAATCTCACATCAATTTATTAATATTTCACGTAAAACAGATTAAATACCAGAACAGTAAATAGAAAAAAGTCTGTCAAGCAATTAAAAAGTTCCGGAAAAGGTAAACTTTAATTTTCGAGAGCGGGACCTCTCATTATCAAAAGATAGAAAATATGACCGAGTGGTCGAAAAGACGAGATGGAAACAACTGTTGACGAAATACCGCAGAGAATTGATGGTAGATTCGCATATATATATATATATATATATATATATATATATATATATATATATATATTCGCATGTATATATATATATATATATATATATATATATATATTTAAAGAATTGTGGTTACCAACGCTAGTAAAAATATATATATATATTATCAAATATCTCTCTCTTCTCTGTCATCCACTCTGCTTGGTTATCCCATCGCTGTTTTAATTGATGACCTCATCCTTTTGTGACATCATCCACTGTGCACAGTTATCCCTCATCTCTGTTTCAGTGGATGGTGTCATAGATGATAATGTTATCCTTTCATGACTTCAACAAAAAACAAGATTCACAAAGTTGTAGTAGTGTACTAGACCTCCAGTCTAGTAGACGACCCGTAACCCAAAGGATTGCTTCCTCTTTTCCTCTCTCTCTCTTATTTGATGGATGACTTCATCATTTTGTGAGAGGAAAATATTGACGTCATCATTTTGTGAGAGGAAAATATTGACGTCATCATTTTGTGAGAGGAAAATATTGACGCCATCATTTTGTGAGAGGAAAATATTGACCATCATTTTGTGAGAGGAAAATATTGACGTCATCATTTTGTGAGAGGAAAATATTGACCATCATTTTGTGAGAGGAAAATATTGACGTCATCATTTTGTGAGAGGAAAATATTGACGTCATCATTTTGTGAGAGGAAAATATTGACGTCATCATTTTGTGAGAGGAAAATATTGACGTCATCATTTTGTGAGAGGAAAATATTGACGCCATCATTTTGTGAGAGTAATTTGTTATCTTGTTTGCACACTGGATGAGGTAAACAGCACTGATGACCGCATTTACTTCCTTCCCACCGCAGGAAGATGTGGCAAAAGACCGGAAGGTGGAGAGAATCAAGCCAACGTCCCTAAAGAAGGGGCACTCTGGCCTCTTAAAAATAGCCTGGACAGCCTCGTCGGCATTCCCCGGTATGGGAGCCTCAGGTAGTTAGCAGTAAATTAACTCCACTCCAAAGAGGGGAGACAAGGCCTGGGAGTGTGCAATTCTTAGGACTACCCAGGACAATACGTTAGCCCGACAGATAAAAAGTTATCGAAATGACCCCGTTTCTACTGAACTGACTGTCGAGATCAGATACTCGACTGGTATGTATATCGACACCGGCGGCGCATGACGTTTTACTTCATTAATAACAAAGCCCTGTAACAAGATTTAACAACTTTTATAGGATAAGATTTGATGAGTTTTTTGGTACTGCCACAGCTGTGATGAGGATGCTGGGAGAAAACAAATAGTTGCAGGTTGATTTCGCAGAGTAATTATTTTTCTTCTGCCGTATAGGAAGTCTGCCATTCCATACGGTCGCTTTCTGTCGCCTACAGGCTCTAAAATTGCTGGAGCATGATCAGCGTTGAGATTCTTTTCTTACCCTTTCTGCTTGACAGATTCGAATTTCTCGTTTAAGATGCCTTTTCACATCCCTATGAGAAACACTTCTGTCACACTTAAATTTATTTCAATAAATTTTAATATTTAAAAAAAAAACGTACATGAGAAGCTTTATAAAAATGGATGTGTTGATTGTGACAACAATATGTTTGGTTGGGTTGACAATAATTTTGGTTGGGTTAACTCGAGTTTGAAATTATAAAAAAAATGAGATGTTGGTATGTCACGCTTAAGTTTGAAATAGTGTTTTCATTTGTATTATTTGGATTACTATCCTTATCTTGCTTGTTATTTTCACGTTTCGAATAATGTAACCTTTGGAATCTTTATGTCGAACTTATACAGTAATTCTCGGCCGGGATCAAAGTATAGTATCTGTTCCTTCGGGGCTTGATTTCCGCGGGTCTGTGGGTTTGTCTAGGAGGTCCACTCTTTGGGGAGGATAAGTTTATTGCTTACTGTCTGTGGCGCCCCTACCGGCCAGAGTGCTCACGGGCGCTGGCTTTTCAAATCCCACTTTCCCGACCTTGTGTCACATCTTACCTTGTGGGAGGAAAGTTAAATAACTTATACAGAATTTCAAACTGAACCCTTTATTTAATTCACGGGGATAAACTGTTCTCATTGCATCAGCCACGAGGAGGGTTAATTAATTATTAAATTATTCTAAGTTAATATCGTAGTAAGGATCGAACCTTCAACCTTTGGAAGACTGTCATTCAGAACTGATTGTTACCAACACCTATATCCGTTGCGCCATGTGTTCATGGCTCACGCAAAGCTAGTATATATAAAAACACTAACAAAAGAATCGAAATAAGTGAATGACTATTGATAAAAGAAACCGTCCTCTTTTCAATATATTCAGTGATTAAAATAATATGAGTAAGTAGTTAATTATACTTAACTATATTACATAGATTCGGAGAAAAAAAATGTTGCAGTGACGTTATCCAAGAGTTCCATGTGATATTGACGTTATTAAGCACTAATTGCAATTATATATCTCTAATATAATAATATGCATTCTGTTTCTCTTTTGATATCTATAGCTATTCTTTTATGTATAATTCAGTATACAGGGTCGGGCAAATAAATTGGAACTAATTTAAAATGCTAATATCTTTTTTATTTTTGATCATATGATTACGGTTTTTTTTACTAACGATCCTTAAACACTTTATTGCAAGATAGCATAATTATATTTACTCAAATTTGTTTTAATATGGCGGAATTAGCACGAAGAATAACTATATGCGAAATGAGACGCGCCGGGAGTTCTCCTTCAGACATTGTTAAGAGCACTGGCTATGAAACAACGACTGTCCATCAGGTTGTGGCTAATTTCGATGCCGAGTGTAAGGTTGAGAGAAGTCGGCACAGTACTCGTAGTGATCGAAAGCACACAAAAACTTTCCTGGTGGGACTAAAAAGGTCGATAAAGGCAGACCCAAGTCAGTTGATGTCGAAACTGGCAAAAAAGCGCAATGTGAGTCACAGAACTATCAGCAGAGCAATCAACGAAGACCTTGGGATGAAGTCCTACGTTAGGAGACGCCGTAATCTCCTCATTGCCCGTTCAAAAGCTATCAGAGTTGAAAGATGCCCCAAGCTTATCAACCATCTGAAACACAAAGGAGGACATGTGCGCATTTTTGTTGATGAGAAAAGTTCATCATGGATGAGGTTCCAAATCGCCAAAACACTCGAGTTATTGCCTGTGTACCTTCGGAAGTTCCTCCTGTGATGCAGAGCAAAAATCCTGCTTCTGTGATCGTTTTTGCAGCCGTGGCAAGTGATGGAAAGGTGATGCCTCCTCATTTTATCGAAGCGGGTCTTAAAATCAACACAGTAGAGTATTTGAACATTCTTAATAATGTTTTATTGCCTTGGATCCGTAGAAACTACGACCCTACGAAAGTCAGGCTGATCCAAAACTCGGCACCAGCGCATGGATCAAAGAAATTCCAAGATTTCATGAAGCAGAATCTTCCCTTGTTTGTTCCGAAGGATATTTGGCCCAGCAGCTCTCCAGATCTAAATGTTTGCGACTATTATCTATTCGGCGTCGTCGAGGGACAGACTAATGTCAATCCACACCCAAATATAAACTCATTGAAGACAGCCATTCAACGAGCATTTCGCAATCTTGATCCCAATAAAATGAAGAGGAGCTGTTCATGGTTTCGTCAAAGAATCTCCAAAATAATTGATGCAAAGGGTGCTCATATTGAATAATTTTGTTCAATAGACTGTAATAATTAAATAAATAAATGTTAAAATGATATCTTTCCATATTTAATCCTTTAAATTATGAATTTTGTAAAAATTAAAAAAAGTACCAATTTAGCTATATGCAAGTGAATGTGTGCATCAGCAGCAGTTTCCTGAAATATTAGTATTGTTTCAAATAATTTTAACTATTGTGTAATTTAGATAGGTTCAGCTAGTTAAGATGAATACAAGACGAATAATATTGTAATGGCAATCTTCTATATAATAATAAGCTAATGCTCTTCATGTTCGTACCTACGTTATCACCTTTCACAAGAAAAGTTTGGAGGTTACATAGGCCGAAACGTTGTGAGAATAATAGCCAAGATGAGAACAGTAGTCCAAATAATTCAAGGAATTCAAATTATCAATCTTTATCTAAAAAATTCCGAAACATAAAATTGAGTTTTTTTTTTAGTTTTTCTTTTAGACGTAGCAAATCGGGAGTATTTAGAAAGTGTAGCGTCTCGCTATATCATTCTGGAAATACTGTTAAAGATTTCTTTTGCTGTTTACCGATTTATGTGGTTTGTTTTAAATTCATTTTGTTGTTTCTTTCCAGTAGAACCAACCGTGTGGCATCAAGTAATCCAACTGTATCCGTCTTTGGTAGAATGCACAACGTCCTCGTCCCCGCAGGTCTGTAAGGCCCTCAAGGAAGCCCTCCACGAGTACAAAGATCTTCTGGCAGCTCCGCAGCCCCAGAACAACAACCAAAGTTGAGATGGACCAGGCTTCTTTCTGGGCACCGAGTCACGCTTATAAGAATACTGTGATGATTTGTTGGGATGGAATCGGAAGGAATTCACCCAAATATTGATATAAAAAAGATTTGTTAAAAAAAACAACAAAAAAAAAAACAACTGACAATGTGTCTTTTTTTTTTTTTTTTTTTTTTGTTAACGTGCAAAAAATGAACAAATAATAATTCGGAACAAAAAAGACGTACGAAGTGGAGCAATCCATTCTTCCCCCCCCCCCCCTCATTTAAATTAACCCATTTTAGGTGATCCCCCTCCCCCCTCCCAGAAAAGGTCAGGATTTAGTTCCCCACCAGTGTCTATAAGATGAAATGTAGGAACTGTATACACCATCAAACAGGTTAAAAACTTAGCCTGAAAAGTGCTCAATATCTTGAAGATAATCCTAAACTAAGAACATTACAAAACAAATATGACTTAACTTAATTTTAATAGCTCTGAGTTTCGTTTTGATAACATTCACACATACCATATATATATATATATTTATATATATATATATATATATATTAATCAAGTTCGAATATATTAATAAAATTAACATAAAACCAATATTTTTTAAAGTGCAAAGTGCTCAATAACGAGTAGAGCATTTATAAAATTAAATAAACATTGGTACAGTCAACGTTAATTAAACAACGTTTCAATGATATTACATCTCTTCATAGACTGCATGAAAATAAAATAATTTTTTAAAATTTTTATGCAGTCTATGAAGAGATGTAATATCATTGAAACGTTTGTTAATTAATGTTGACTGTACCAATGTTTATTTAATTTTATATATATATATATATATATATATATATATATATATATATATATATATATATGTATGTATATATAAGGAAAAGTTTAAGTTAAAGAACCAATACAATTGCGATATTCCCAGGGGATTATATGATACAAAATTTATTTATTAATAAATCAGATCTTATGAATCGCCATGAATTAAATACTGCAGATAAAAATCAGCTCAATGGTTAACAGGTTATGTCAAGCAGAGCTTTCATATTGTAATTCAGTAGATTACAAAATTTAAGACAAAATTAATATTTTAAATATTATAATCACGTTCTGAAAATCAACACTTAACAATGTTTATCCGTATGTGCATGCATTTCAATAGATAAACGTTATTTAGTGTTGATTTTTAGAGCATGGTTATAATATTTAAAATATTATGTCTTAAATTTTGTCTTTTCTTCGTTTTCTTATGTGTTAATTCCAAGTTACAGCGGGGTCCACTGCATGTCTTAACTTTTGTAATCAACTGAAATATAATTTATTTTATAAAGCAATATCAATGTACATTTTGAAAAATAAACTTGATGAAACATATGTTTAGTGATTATTATTATGATATTTTAATGATATTTCGAGATAAAATCTCTTTTTCAAGTAGAATTGAAGACAGAAAATTTCTTGTCATTTCTTTTAATATAAACAATAGATACAAAGAAAATGCCAGGAAAGATTTCGAAATATCATTAAAAATGCCAGGAAAGACTGTTCTCAATTCTCCTTGGAAAAGAGATTTTATCTCGAAATATCATTAAAAATGCCAGGAAAGACTGTCTTCAATTCTCCTTGAAAAAGAGATTTTATCTCGAAATATCATTAAAAATGCCAGGAAAGACTGTCCTCAATTCTCCTTGAAAAAGAGATTTTATCTCGAAATATCATTAAAAATGCCAGGAAAGACTGTTTTCAATTCTCCTTGGAAAATAAATTTTATCTCGAAATATCATTAAAAATGCCAGGAAAGACTGTCCTCAATTCTCCTTGGAAAAGAGATTTTATCTCGAAATATCATTAAAAATATAATAACCACTGAACATCTGTATTATCAGGTTTTATTTCCGAAATATACATTGATAACACTTTCTACTTTTTTTTTGCGTTAGTCCTGAGCTATGGTGGGGTCCACAATAATAGATCTTTGCCTCCACTTGGCACGATCATGGGCTTGGTCCGAGTGAAGGCTGGTTTTGATAACATTTTCTAAAATATAATAATGCCAATTTCCACAATGCTTCTAATAAACCATAACATTTTAATATATAGCATCGGAGATCCGAGTTGGATACATTGTCCTTGCCAGGATACATTCTGTTAGAGAGCTCAATGTAGGTACAGAGCAGAAATAGTTAGAATTGAAATAACTCAAAGCAAAATGTCAGGTGGACATAATAATTTATTCCACCTACAACGTAGGATCCTCAGATGTTGAACTGATTGTTTTAGTGACGGTCAGTTCGACGATCCTACATTGTAGGTGAAAGAAATTATTACGTCCAATTGACATAGTATTATTTCAATTCTATCTATCTATCTATATATATATATATGTATATATATATATATATTGGTTGTGTAGTCAAACTAAAGTATTTTAAGCACAATAGATATTGGACAATGTTCTTATATTTAATTTCAAAACAATTATATATTGGAATAATTTTTGACAAAAAAAAAATCTCGTATCAGGCAAATTGATTTTAATTAAAAAAAAAATAACATCCGTTTCTCAACAGCACTATACAATCAAAACATTGGGTTGATGATGAGTTCGAATGTGCAAACAGCTTCTTCAAAAATTCAAATAAAATTAGTGTATAGGCGATAATATATATATATATATATATAATTAAGAAGAATGGAAAGGAATTAGAGAAGCAAAAGCCAACTCATAATTCAATTCAATTGCTCAGAGCAAGGTATATTCCGCAAAAAAGGCAATTTATTCAAGTTAAATTTTCCTTTTCATTCTTCTTAATTCTACCTGCTCTATCCTGGATATTGAGCTGTATACTCTTCACAATAGGTTTTACTTATATATATATATTAAAGATTATTACATTAAGAAAGTTTTGGAATAAAAATCAATTTAGTATTACAGAGTAAAAAGACGTTTTAATACTTTTTCGTTTTGAGCGATACAAAAAACAACATGGCGCCGTTAGGTAAATGCACTACTTCCGGTTCCTTTTTGTTCAAATCTTGATTATTCAAGCCTATTTACACATTTCAAACATGTTTTTCTTCAGATTACATGCGTAGTAATAAACACATTGTAACTCAAAATGGTTCCTCATTTAATAATATTAAAAAAAACAACATAAAGCCGTTTTTTATCGCCTATACACAATGTTTTATTTGTATTCTGTTTACACCTTCGAACCTTCGAACTCATCATTTGCCAAACGTTGGTAGAGATGCAGAATAAAGGTGGCGGATTGTGGCGGGTTATTTTAGCATGTGTGTTGTTTTGGTGAAAATGTTTAAAAGTAAGTCTGTTTTTTTTTTCAGATTCATCATGTCTATAAAATTCAAACTTGTTTTGATTGTATAGCACCGATGAAGAAACGGCTGTTATTTTTTAATTAAAAAACAATTGGCTTTATATGAGATTTTGTTTTTGTCAGAAATTATGTCATACATGAGACAATGCCTATATTTCTTTTGGACAAGTATTCTAAACACCACTTTTATACAATTGTAGTATGATTCGCATGGCAGGATGTGCTCGGTGTCTTTAGAAACAATTCTGATTTTGTGTTTAAAAAACAAAACAATGCTTTGCTTCTAATTTGAAAGTTAATATTACTTAACCATACTTATTGTTTTGAAGTAGTACAACAGTAAAAAGAAGTCGAGGTTGGGTTAAGATAATAAGTGTATTAACATGAAAGGTACAAAGGTAAGGAAACTGACTGGCACTCGGCTAGACAGTTACAATACTGTTCTTTTTCTCCCTGGTGATTGTCTACTCGCACTATTTATAGTGAGAACCGGTGTAGTTTCCCTTCTGTTAGAACGGCCGGTGTAACACTTATAAAAGTGGCTTAAGTTATATATTTTTTTAATCAGATAATTATAGGAAACCTAATATTAGTTTATAGAAATCTTCAGATCATAAGAAAATATATAATTAATCCTAAACTTTAGCCATCCATGTATATATATATATATATATATATATATATATATACATACATGAGGAAAAAGAAATGACCCGTTAGGTCACCCAGTTAGAATATTTGAACTGGGGGAAGAGTGAATGTGCAAAACCAGTTAAATTAAAAAAAGACAAAATAAAAAAAATAATAAATTCCTGTTCGCTATCTCGCCTCTTCTCTATCTCAAACTATGGGTTAAATAATATTGTAACTTGCGGTGGTATTCCCTTTTGTTTATAATGGACTATTCCAATCTTTTTATTCTTTCTTTTCTTTATTGCCTTTGACTGTTAATAAACAGTGAGAGCAAGAGAGAGAGAGAGAGAGAGAGAGCAAAAGAGAGAGAGAGAAGCTAGAATGATATTGCATACAATATAAGCGTAGAGGAACAACATACAGTGAGAGAGGGTGAGAGTGATAGATAGAAATTTAGCAAGAGTTGTTTCACTTGGTTAGTTAATTGCAAATTACGGTTAACTAGAATAATTAAAGTGGGAGTTATTTCAAACATAACTCAATCCTAAAACTGAGGAATATTTTCGCATGTATTTTGCACAATGAATATATATATATATATAGGAAAGAATGTCTTCAGTGAAACACACCTTGCTTAACCTAGATTTAATATAATAGCAGATATATAATAAAATTTTAAAAAAAACTTTAAAAACAAGACAATTTAGTCTTTTCTAAAGCTTTCAGCCATTGTGAAAAAATCGCTGAAATATAAAATAATTGTAGGCTTATATTACTCCCCCACCCATTGTTTTTTAAAAATATTTTTATCAGTATGCGTTTTCTTGTATTTAATCGAATTTCACCTGATAAGATGAGGGCTGGTTCTGTAAAGTATTGTTTTGTCAACTAAGTTCCCGCGTTTGTTTGTTTTTGAGAGTAATAAAAACATTTTTTTTAAATAATGGAAAACTGCAACTCACTGTTTTTTTTTGTTGTTTTTTTTTTTTAAATTTAAAACCTTGTCCGCCATTTTGGGGGGCAATTGGAAGCACAACTAAATGTTTTTGCTTTCTTTTTTTGGTAAGTGCTTTTTTTTTCTGAAACATATCACTCGCCAAAAAAAACAAAACATTTATTCGTGTTTCCAACTGCTCACAAAATTGTTGGACAGAGTTAAATAATAAAAAAACAGTGAATAACTGTTTTCTGTGATTAAGTTGTTTTAAAATCTTTATTTCTCTCAAAATCAAATAATGGTCTATTAAGAGGACCATATGTAAAAAACTATGTATGTATATATATATATATAAAAGCTGCATACCTACTTATATATAATATATATTTTTTATCTTTGTTAAAATTGTGTGGTTAAATCTTCACTGTTCATTGTTTGGTTGTTATAAATAATTAATAAAATAACAAAAACTGCTATTAATGTTAATACTGAAGGACACTAGTCAGCAATTATTTGCTCTGTTTCATAAAAAAAAATTACTATAATAGATTTGTTTTTATTATCAGGAAAAAAAGAAAATTCTTGATGTAATTAAAATTAATTTTGTTTAAAATGAATACTGATTTGTATGCAGCTTAACTATGGACTAAAATTAAATTAATAAATGCGAATATTATAATAAAAGTCTGTCTGTCATTCGTCGGTTAGTTTGTAGAAAATGTATCCATTTTGAATTGTTTATTTCACTCTTGTGCATTTTTTACGAAAGTCCTGTTCAGTATACTCCAAAGTAGACTTTCGCATGTCCAGGCCATTAACTATATGAAAGTTGAAGCTTTATTTTAGAAAATAAATTTTGGTACAAATTTTGAAAAAAACATTACAATACTAAATTAATATAGTTAGTATAGCTTGCTTGAAGCATTGTGTATATTGTATAAAGTATTATGATGAAAATCTAGTACAATGCGTGATAAATATGCAAACATACAATTATATAGAGAGGATAAAACAATAATAATAAAGGTGATAACAAAGATGTTCGTGTGTTACCTGTGATCTAACATAAAAATTTATTTTGTCAGATTTTCAAAGTCAGACCCAAATAGCATCTAAGCTGAAAAATAAAATTTTGCTTTTGACTAACCAATTTACATTTGTTTTTGTTGTATCATGTTATTGGCAATATTATAATGTACTTAGCTGTAACATTTTAAAAAAATACTTAGTCCATATTTTTAAATAATCACCTAAAAATAAGAACAAAACATTTTAAATTGAAGAATTGAATTGGAGTTGTCTACTTTAAGTTTAAAAATGTGCAAATAAATACAAATTGAATACTAAAATGACTTCACTACATCCCTGGCAATGCCGGGTAAGTATAGCTGGTAATATATATATAGACCGCACTAAGTGTTTTTTTAAAGTAAATTGTAGCGATGTCTTGCGAATAACATGATACAACAATGATAAATGAAAATATATATATATATATATATATATATATATATATATATATATATATATATATATGTGTGTGTGTGTGTGTGAATTATGCGTCGGTATATTTCTTTCTAGCTAGCAATATTAGTTTAATTTAAATGACCTTGTTAAAACAGTCGGCACGACAACCTTCCTTAAAAAATAATGAACATATTTTAAGGAAGATTTTCGTAATTTCTATTTTAACTAGAATTAATTACTGTCAATATCGACGAAACTATTGCATATGTATAGGAGAAATAAAACAATAATATTAGATATGAATAACACCGTATATATATATATATATATATATATATATATATCTAAACGAATAAATGCGAAAGTTTTTTTTTTCATTTATCACTACTATATTACCATCAAAGCGGGTTACTGTTATTTAAATCAATAATACAACAGAGTACTTTGAAATACGGTATATATAGTACTAGTGAAAGACCCATAGAGATTCATATATCTGTCTAATTTGCATAAGTACTTTTTAAATAGTCTATAATAAATTAATGTTTGGTGTTATTCATTTCTAATTTTGTTTTATTTCTCTTATATATATGCAATAGTTTCGTCGATATTAACAGTAATTAATTAAAGTTAAATAAAGAATAAATTACAAAACCTTTCTTAAAATATGTTCATTATTTTTCAAAGAAGATTGACGTGCCGACCGTTTTGACAAGGTCATTTAAATGAAGCTAATATAGCTAGCTAGAAGGAAATATACCGACGCATAATTCATATATATATATATATATATATATATATACCGACGCATAAAAGTTGACAGAGAGAGAGAGTATGTGACTGCTCTCTCCCTCTCCTTCCCCCACTCTCTCTCACTCCCTCTCTCTCACTCCCTCTCTTTCCTCCACTCTCTCCCTCTACTCCCTCCACTCTTTCTCTCGCAACGCCAAATTTACGTTTTTATTGTTTTTAAAAGAGACCCCCCTACGCATCATTGCTTAGTCGAAATCTTTTTTCTTTCTATTCATTGCTTTCTTATTTAAAAGATAAATAAATTTGTATCAAAATGACTAAAATATTAATATTCATCTATTTACAGGAATAAATGTTAATGTTTATCTATTTATATAAATAAATGTAAAAGTTTTTGTACCGTGTTTACAAGAACTTATGAATAAAACGTCTATTATTTAAAATTTTGATTTCAAGCAGCGAACTTTGCCAAGCAATAGCGAGCTGGCAAAGACAGCTAGTCTATATATATATATATATATATATATAATGTACTTCCGTCCCATCACGAAAAACTTAGCAAATAAAAACGTGCTAGTGTTGAGGGGAAGCGAGATAGCAAATAGCAAATCAGACTAACCCCGTTCTCTTAAATAAATTCAGTAAGCATATAAAATATAACAACCCCTTTTTTCCAGTATCTAAAAATGAACTTGTTTTTAATGTAATAAGAATGAAGCCAGATGTAAATAAGAAAAACGTGAATTTGTTTAGGAAGAAAACAATTAGCAAATGTAATTTTAAGTAAACGTTGAACAAAAAGTAAAGGCAACTAAGGAACGCTAACTCTTACATAAAGAATAAGAGTTATTCTCTTTATCTGATTTTTCTTTTAAGGTGATTATTTAAGAATTTCTACCTATTACCGGACTGCCAAACCGCACTAAGTGTTTTTTTAAAGTAAATTGTAGCAGTGTCTATTGCGAATAACATGATACAACAATGACAAATGAAAATTGGCTTGTCAGTATCAAAGTTTTTTTTTTTGTCAGCTTAAATGCTATTTAGGTCCAACTATTAAAATCCTTTCAACATAATTTTAGAGATGAGACATAAGAAATGAAGGGCTAACAACCATTTCTGACAGTCTTCCAAAACTTGATTTATCAGTGTTGACATTAAAAAAACTACCATTTTATTTCCTTCTCTATTTAGAGGTTTCCTTTCAATAGATGCTCGCGGCAACTGCCATGTTAACCACTCCCCGCTGCATACCACTGCCCTGAGCAATTTGTAACCATCAAGCATCTATATAATAATAAGCTAAGGCATGTCATGTTCGTACGTACGTTATCACCTTTCACACACATAAAAAAATGAGATTATCCCATCAGCAAATATTGTGATTAGAACCCTTTATTTAATCCATGGGGGTAGCATGCTTTCGTTCCGTCAGCCATGACTGGGAAAAGTCTTCAGTAATTTGCAATTCTTCATATCGCCCGCACTGAGGATTGAACCTCTAACCTTCAGATGACTATCACTTAGTACTATATCCACTGTGTCAGTTCTAAGTAAAATTCAGATTAAATTATACAGATTGATGTATAAAACACCGTGGAATTTTCACAGGGTCCTGCTAGTAGGAATAATTGTGAAACACCTTCTATGTGTGGAAGAGTTTAATTAGGAGCTCGAAGGTGAGTCAACCGTAAGCTATAGCATATAAGCATTTTCAGCACTGAGTATAACCCTACCACCCCTGTTATGGTCAATATGAAAGTCTTTCAGTAAGAAAAAAAAAGAAGTGGTTGGGAGCGGGGGGGCGAGGGTCTTCTGACTTTGAATTTTTTTTTTTTTTCACATTTTAGCCACCAGCTGACCCTCAAAGAAATATTGGCCGAAATAGCTCTCAGGGATAAAAGAACAGAATAGTTAACACTCAATGACTCTGAAAACTAACAAAAAACACAATTTATATCAAACGTATTAGAATTAAATTATCTACCTAACTAGCCAAATTGTAACGTTTATAACTTTTTATATCACACTTTTTCTTCTATAAAATATGTCTTCTCGAAATTTGACTTTTAATGGCTGGCATTAAAAGTCGAATGTCGGAAAAAAAAACAGATTTTATAAAAGAAAAGGTGTTATAAACGTTAAAACTTGGCTAGCTAGGTAGAGAATTTAATTCTAATGTGTTTGATATAAATTATGTGTTTTGTTTTTGACGAGTTATCGAGTGTTAACTATTCTGCAATTTTACCCTCTCAGGTCTGTATTTACTATGTCGTTGCTTTGTTTCTTAAGATCGCGATTTTTGAGGACTTAAAAAAAGATCTTTTTAAACGAAAGATTCCTCTTCCCCTTCTCTTCCATATCTCTTTCTTTTGAATTTTTTTTTCTCTTTTTCCGCTAAAAAAAAAAATGTGACAGAAAAAAAAGATGTCAATTGGACCTGGATTTTTTTTTCATGTGTTAAAACTTTTAAAAATAATTTCCAATAATTTGGCTTCTGTCCAAAGCTGACCTCTACTAACACAGATTTTAGAATATACAAGTTATAAAATAAAAGATGTAATTAAATTAATTTTGATCAATAAATAATTGATTATTGATGTGTTTGTCTTTTTGGTTTTTAAGGGGTGTATGTTTTCTTTTGAGGAAGATATATATATATATATATATATATATATATATATATATATATATATATTGTTACAGTGTTCAATATATATATATATATTGTTACAGTGTTCAATATATATATATATATATATATATTGTTACAGTGTTCAATATATATATATATATATATATATATATATATATATATTGTTACAGTGTTCAATTGTTGTTAGAATATTCTCTGATGAATGTTACGTTTTAAGAAGTAGGGGAGGTAACAAGACTTTTTTTCTACAAATGAGTCACCGCTCATCCAGGATCAAAGGCGTAATCCCGTCGATACACTGGCTCCCGTTAGATCACCGAAATTAAGCAACGTTGAGCCTGGTCAGTACCAGATGGGTGACCATTTTGGAATACCAGGTGCTGTATGATTGAAGAAGTCAACAACTCCCTGCAAAAACTGCAAAAACCTAACGTCGTCATCTCCCTAAACCAGGATTTACATGCGATTGGCGACCGCTTGTGAATTTAATACTTCCATGAAGGATGAATGCAGGAACAGGTAGGTAGGAAGGCCACTCATGGACAAAGGTTAATGGTTTGTTTCAGGTGGATCGGGGGGGGGACAAACACCTTGAGGATTGCAGACTATAATTGGATCTGGGCAGAATTTGATTACTCAAGAGGACGGCTCAGCAAGAATTTATTAACATTGGACTTAAAAACGACCATGCTGTAGTCAGCTGGAAAGCAGACCCGTGGTATTGTGTTCTAGAGACGACCAGTTATTGGAAAAAAACTCTGCCCATGGAAGTTCTGTTTAGCTCCAGGTATACAGAGGAAGAAAGGAAAATTTTTACAATGGTTGTAGCTAGACGAGTCTTTTCTGTGAGGGGGGGGGGAGAGGAATGTGTAACTGACGTCATACGTACAGGAGATGGGATAATAGTTGACCTCAAAAGGACCAGATATGTAAAGAATCGCTTCTAAGAAGTCACTCCTATTCGATGACTGGTGGGGTATGCTGAGACCAGCTGTCTTGATGCACACCCAGGATGAATGAACGCAGGAATAAAGCATCTAAAATCCTTCCCTGTTATTAAAGAAGCATCTGGGTTCAGTTGTGGATCGGGGTACGGAATTGTTTGTTTTCTTTAATCCTGCTAAGACTCAGCTCGTGTCTTTCAATCGTAGGCGTGTCCCTTTTTTTCCTGAGATTCTCATAGATGGCTCTGATCTTGAGGAGAAAGCGACTCTGAAACTTCTTGGTCTTTCTCTCTCATCAAATCTTTCTTGGAGTTCATATATTAGATCCATTGCTTCTTCTGCTTCTTGTAAAGTCGGTTCTCTCTATCACTCCAAACACTTTCTCACACCTGAGGCTATTCTCTATTTCTACAAATCTACTATTAGACAATGTATTGAGTATGGTTGAAAAAAAAAAAATTTAGCGCCCATCTCCCTCAGATCAGTCGAAATATGCAGCTGATCTAGAAGTTGACCTGGGTTCGGTTGTGGATTAAGGTACGAAATGGCGTGTTTCGTTTAATCCCGTTAAGACTCAGCTCGTGTCTTTCAATTGTAGATGTGTCCCTTTTCTTCCTGAGATTCTCATCGATGGCTCTGTTCTTGAGGAAAAATCGACTCTGAAACTTCTTGTTCTTTCTTTCTCATCAAATCTTTCTTGGAGTTCATATATTAGATCCATTGCTCTTTCTGCTTCTCGTAAAGTCGGTTCTCTCTATCAATCCAAACACTTTCTCACACCTCTCTACAAATATACTATCAGACCTTGTATGAAGTTCTGTTGTCATATTTGGATTGGTGAATCTCTGTCCCATTTCAGGGTTCTTGATAAAGTTCAGAAACGTATCTGTAATTTGATTGGCCCCACCCTTTCTTCTTCTCTGCACCCTCTCTCTCACATCGTGATGTTGCTAGTCTCCGTGATGTTGCTAGTCTCCGTGATGTTGCTAGTCTCCGTGATGTTGCTAGTCTCCGCTATGACGTAATATCCTCCACATAAACTTTGAGCTTTTAATGGAATTTTCCGCTTTATTACTAATTCTATTCTAATGGAAAATACCGTTTTTAATATTACTTTTACACACCCGCATATAAATATTGTGGTTCTGCGCAGTGATTCCCAGACTTATGTAACTTCTGTACAGACTCAACTTCAATTCCTGCTCAGAGTTTGGTGCCAAATATGATTTAGATCCTGATAAGATGTTGTGACAAAACGTCATAACATGTTCTCGTCCTTTGCAAGAAGCAGCAAAACGAGATAGAACTCCAGAATACCACATTCTGTTTTAAGCAAAAGACAACTCTTTTTATATTCCAGTGTTCCCTTTGAAAAACGTTGATTTATACTTTAGTGAAGATGTTGGTGCTTTCTGTAGATGGTGACCCTTTTTTAAAAATTTAATATTCAATTCCAGTCAGACGCGTTAGACACGGCTGACTTGACCAAATGGCTGTCTTTATCCTGACGTTCTTCCAAGTAATATCTTCACAAAAACGTAATATCGTGCCATGTAGTTGTAATTATAAACTTTCAACCTTTAGTTGAATTTTCCTCTTTCTTACCTATTCTATCCGAAATACCGTTTTTAATATCATTTTTACACATCTAAATATATATACAGAAATGGATGTATTGCCTGTCGTTTGAAGTGCTCTAATTTGTAAGAGAATGCTAACGAGGCTATACAGTTTAATTTTTTTCTCCGTCCAGAGTGCCCGTTTTGGGGAACTGGCTTCTGAACATTACATCAACTTTGTATCTAACTCAGCCCTCGTTATGAGGTGGAGAGTGCTCGTTTCTGAACATTAAACACCGACTTTATTTCTAACTTTGCCCTCGCGATAGCTGACTTCTGAACATTAAACACCGACCATATGTTTAACTTTGCCCTTGTGGAGGGGGAAGGTAAGTTAGAATGGGCGTATCCAACGTTATTATCTGTGCCTGGGTAGCCATGTCTATCCGACTCACAAACAGCTGGACAAACACGGCTGAAATTTCGTATGAATCATCTCTTTTGTATGTAAATTCTTCTTATCTCGTTTATTGATTAAAACTGGCGCCATAATTCTTTAAATTATTAGGCCTGGCCATCTTTTGCCGTGGACATTTTGTAAATTATACTCTGCGATTCATTCTGCACCACTTCCTGTCTGTTACGCTATGGAAGTCATTTAGTGAATATTTATCTGCTCATAATCGAAATTGTCAAACGGAAAGAAGTTATGCAATGTTAAATTCATAATTGTTGCATTCTAAACGAGATTTTATTCAAATTTTAGAATTTCATGTGAATTCGGCATGTCTATATCTGGAAACATGCTGTAAAATTTTTAAATCTATTACTAATGGAGATTTGGTATCTGTCTGTCTGAAGCCGAAATTATATTATTACTATTATGCGCACCATACAGCGGATCTAGTGGAGTGGCCACCCTGATTACTAGATCTGTTCCCGTTGACTTTTTCTTTTGGGAACATCTAAAATCTGTTGTGTACCAGAATCATCCAAGCACTATTAAGGATTTGAAAGATGCGATAACAACTGAGAGTCAAAAGATGAAGATTGAACCCCTCAGAAGAGTAAAAGATAGTTTTATAAAGAGAATTGATGCACATTTCAATGCAGGGGGTGAATAATTTGAGCATCTGTTAAGCTAATGATCAATAAAGTAGATATTATGTGTCTTTTTATGAAAACCTGGATAGTGCACGACATCTGGGACACTCTGTATATAAAAAATACAAGGTTTAGGGATCATGTGTTTTATTTTAATTTACCGGTGCATTAGACCTCTTCAAAATTGACCTTTTTCTTCAAACATATGGAAACTGATATTATTCCCATTCTCCAAGGTCTAAATTAGCTAAATATACCAGTTATTGTGATCTTGGACCTTGGCTATGCCTGCCTCAAGAGCCATGTAATTTTATTGTTGACGTTTTTCAAAAACGCTGCAAAATTTGGGATATTATGTCCTTATTTTCATTGTAGCTTTCCAGAGGTTGATGCTATAGCATTGAAAGTGGTACCAAATGAAAGCTAATAAAATTTTCTTGCATATGGTAGTAAGCACAATAAAACACATGAACACCTGTGAAAATTTTAACTAATTTTAATGCACAAACAGCTGGGACACTACAAAAAATCAGTTTGGTAGTATGATAGCACTGCACTGACACATATATTGCATAAGAAACTGTCAGATAGGATGTTACTAATACATGTATTATCACTTGTTCAATGTGGCTTTTTTGAAACTGTCAAATTTTTTCTTGTGATACTCCACAACTTGTAGTAAGCAGCTTCTTTGCTCTGGGTCACTTGTGATCTGAGTTGCAAAGTCACTCATTAGTTTCACACCTCTCTCAGCCACATCATTGGTCACTTTCACTGACCTCACAAACTTCTGTGCATTCCTGTAGCTGTCATTGTCTTCCCAGGTGTCAGCAGGAGTAGTGAGCCAGTCACATTTCACTCGAAGAGCATCAAACAGAAAGTGAGACTCTGGCCCTACCAGGTCTGTGAGAACTGTAGCTGGATTGATGACAGGAAACACTGGCTTGCCTTTCCTGTAACTCTCAGGTTTCTCTGTTTCTGACAGCTTGACTGCGAGCTTCTCTTTTGCAGACTTGGTCATGCTGGCATGTGAACTGAACAAGGTGAATGGCACTAGTTCCTGGGTCAGATACCAGTGGTGGTTGTTCATTTTCTTGAGAACAGAGGTTGCCAGTTCATAGTCATACTGCTTGTATTGCAGCATGTTCTTCATAAGCTGGAGGTCATGGATAGGTGAATCAGCTGCAGATGTGGTGGTCACCCAGTGGCTGGCGTAGAATAAGGTCAGGAACTTGTTCATCCTCTCCAGCTTGAAGATAGTGTCCGTGTTGTATTTTAGTTCCTTGGAAAACATGAGCATCTTCATACAGTAAATGTTCCTGGCCATCCAGCGGGCTTGGTGAATGGCACCTGGCTTGGCCCAGTGGATACCTCGAGGAGGTTCCTCACCAAGCAGGATCAGGCACAGCTCTGCCACCTCTCTGTAATCTGCCCTCGGACTTGCTTCCTCAAGGAAATTGCTTAAGACTGCAATTATGCTTGTCTTCTTCTGTTTCAAGTCTTGTTCAACTAGGCCCAGAACTCTTGGGCAGTCCTTAACCAACTTGTCCCACTTCTCTTTCACATTGCTGAACATTGGGTTGTCAGGACTCTTGACCTTGCTGAACACAGCCTCCCATACACTTCCAATTATTACCTCTGATATGTGATGGCGACAAGCGAAGTAGAATACCTTTTTGCCTAGTTTTTCTTCAATAAGCTTCGCTGCACCCTTGTTGATGCCACTGTTGCTTGCTGTGGTATCAAATACCAAGCCTACAATGTTGTCTGTGAGACCCCATGCTTCTATCAGTTCCAATGTAGCATTACACTGTTGGATTCCTGTGGAACTTTCTATGAAGGGCACACCAAGTAGCTTCCCTTCTTCATACTGTGGAGTACCAGAGACGAGCACTGCAAGACTTTCCACCGGGTATCTTTCACCAAGAACATCCCGTAGAAGTTTTCCATCCCAGTGTAGTGTGCAGTAATCTGGCGGACTTTCCTTGAAGTTATTCATGTAACTTTGGCACAAGTTATGACGAGTTTTTATTCTATTTCGTCTTGTAGTAGAGGCTGATATAACAAAGTCATCAAGATCTACGCCTCCTGCCTTCAACACTGCAGACACCATGGCTGTAGTCTGGTTGTCAGAGAGTGACAACCGATCTGCAGTGCTACAAATCTCTTCACTGGTCATAACTGAGTGTGGAAAGTGTAAGGTTATCGTACTTGGTTTTGATGAACAGCTTGGTGTTGTCTCAGTGTATTCTGAACCCTCACTAGTACCAGAGCCTTGACTGTTCTCTGGGTCTTCATCACTTGAAATTTTCCCAACTTCTGCTGCTGCAGCAGTCACTGATGATAACATTCTCTCTTCTCTTTCTTCTCGGAAGCTTTTCTCTCTAGACTTCTTCTCAAACACCTTATCATGACCTGACATGTGTGCCAGGCGAGTTGTCTGTTGGTCCAAGTAGAAATTGACGTCCTCTTCCTTGGTCTCCTTAGTGAGCAGCCTGTTGCTTCTTATCTCCTCCACAACATCCTTTGCTCCAATATCAAATAACTTGTCTAAGTCCTTCAGAAAGTTAGCTCGTTTCTCTTCCTCTGGTTTGTTATTTCTTCCCTTGTTTTTAACAATTTTCCTGTACTTTTCATGGAGGATCATGAAACGGTTGACTGCATTTGGTCTAGTTAGTGTTTTAATCCTTGCCATATTCCAGAATGGCAAAACGACATCCACTGTATCATGGGCTAAAGACCTATTGTCACTGTTGGGATTATCATTCCTCAAATGCAGGAAATACTGGAACACCTGGCGATTAGTAGGAAGTTGAGAGCCCCTGATGCTGGAGCTGGGTTGCCCAATGAGATACACATCATTGAATGACCTTGTGGCAGGAGTTGCCACTTTCTTCTCTTTTCAGTTGGTTTATCCCATTCACTTGTATCGCTGACCACTTTCCCACAGCATAGTTGTCTTCCAGATGCCATGTTGTCAGCAGTTCACAAATCTTAACAAATCAGCTTTAACTTACAATCTGAAATGAAGAGATAAAACATACTTAGTGATAATAAATTATATACATGCATTAAGAGTAACATTTTTGAGATAAAGTTATGTATTATATGATGGCATCCTTTCCAAGCATAAAAATATATATGTTTGTGCATTAAAATTAATTAAAATTAACACAGGTGTTCATGTGTTTACTACCATATGCAAGAAAATTTTATTAGCTTTCATTTGGTACCACTTTCAATGCTATAGCATCAACCTCTGGAAAGCTACAATGAAAATAAGGACATAATATCCCAAATTTTGCAGCGTTTTTGAAAAACGTCAACAATAAAATTACATGGCTCTTGAGGCAGGCATAGCCAAGGTCCAAGATCACAATAACTGGTATATTTAGCTAATTTAGACCTTGGAGAATGGGAATAATATCAGTTTCCATATGTTTGAAGAAAAAGGTCAATTTTGAAGAGGTCTACGGTGCATGTATGAACCATGATATCGTGAACCCAGGTGCTTACTTGTCTGTGGCTACAAAATCATTTGGACAATGATGTTGATTTATAAAAAGTTTATTTAAAAAGAGAGACAGTCACAGAAAACATCAGAGTGACGGGATGCTTGTGTATGCATGGGAGAGAGAAAGACAGATATAGATTAATGGATATATCGTCTCGCTATACCCTGCCACGCTGTGCACACTGCCCCCACCCATAACACATATTTTCTTGCTTGAAGTCTCGCCAGCTAAGAGACAGAAAGCCCGGAAATCACGTGATTTCATGACTTCCGTTCTGGGGTCACCTCTGACGGTTAAGGTGTCATCCAAATTTCCCTTCAAACACGGTCCTCGTTATGTAACAAATATGTTCAAGTTTATCTTTCCCAAACATGGAGCCGACATTTTGTGTGTTGTGTTGGAAGAAAGAGAAAGGAGAATAGTAAAGAACCAGTTGATTTACATGCATACACATTTATGTAAAAGTAAATCTGTTTGTTGAAGAAGACAAACATAACAGGGAGACACAAAACATGCAAATTGGTCCTTAATATGATACACAAAATTAGTAAAAGCATAAACATAATTAAAAAAGAGAGACTACATTAACGTCTCAATACAATAAGAAAGGTATGTGTATTGCCAGGATCGTAGATAGAGAATATGCATGAACAATATATAAGTAAATATTACTTACATTTGAATTGGGCTGTTCTGAAAGTTTATGCAACTGCTACCAAAGTGGAGTCTATTTGACTATGACTAGGAAAGGTGTCTGATAGACACAGAATTAGGGTTTACAAAGTCAATGCAAAGATGGACGGCCAGTCAGACCATTTATTCCCTCCCTTTCTACAGAGTCAAATGTAGGTTACAAGAGAGGGACACTAATAGACAATAACATTGTATATATATAAAAAAAACATTATGTTGTTAAATTTCTTCCTAGTGTCATGGGTGACAAGCATAGATGTGACTGTGAGGGTAAGTATTCCTCTGCCTTCCCTTCTTCATGACTAGTAAAAAAAAGATATCGATGAGGATTAAATATTAAAAACGTTGGAAATAATTTTTCTTCCTTTTTAAGAACACTGACTTGGCATATACGTCTGCTGAACCTATTGTTTTATATACTTTTTTGTCAGGAGAGTTATCCTGGTCAATGAAATAGAAGAAAATCTAACTTTACTTTATATATAAGATAAAATTGAGGTAAATGTGAGAGTCAAAGCAATCTACCAAAAATCAAAAATTAAAAACATTATGAGTACTAGCAATAATATGCTCATTCCGGTCACATATATGATGTGAGTGTTGAGTTTGCTAATGAACAGCCGATTGTGACGATTTCTTGGTGACGTACGATACCCCCCCCCCCTCCAACACCACTAAGGAGGAGGTAATGCCTGAAAGGATGGTCTCGTTACAATAGAACAGATACTGCATTAACCCTCCCCACTCCACCCAAGAAAACGGAGAAGGTAATGCCTGGAATGATGGTATCATGACCGCAGAACATATGCCTATGCTCTCCAAAAAGAAGAGGTAATGTCTGAGAAGATGGTATCATGACCACAGAACAGATACTACACTACCCTCTCCCTGAATTGAGCATTGAAAGATAGTAATAGTATAGTTTAAGCTTCAGACAGACAGATACCAAATCTCCATTGGTAATAGATAAAGTATATATATATATACATATATATATATATATATATATATATATATATATATGAGGAGGTAATGTCTGGGAGGATGGTATCATGACGGCAGAAAAGATACTACACTATGCCCCTTCTCTGAATTGAGCATTATAAGATAGTATATAGGTCTGAAATAGTATAGCAAACTGAATTGAGCATTAAAAGATAGTAATAGTATAGTTTTGGCTTCAGGCAGACAGACAGATACCAAATCTCCATTATTTAATATATAAAGATGTAATATAAGAGCATAAGACATAAGTTTAAGTAGGTTTTCGAAAGGGTTGTAGCAAAAATAAAATATAATAATTGCTGTCGATCAATTGAAAAAATAAAATTCATTTAATTCTTAATATCTTCTTTCAAATTTTCAAAGTCCAGATTCTCAGTTTTGTAAGGAATGTGCCAAATTGGTTTAGTTTTAGAAATTTTGAGATGATGACTGATAATTTGGTTTATTCGGACTACTATTCTCACATTGGTGGTTATATTAACAACGTTTCGGCCGATGTAACTTTCGCTCTTCTTTATACGCATCTTTTCAAACTTGGGAATCTTTGTGTCGAACATGGGAACCTATACGGAATTTTGAACGGGATCCTTTATTTAATTCGTAGGGGTAGATAGATTGTTCTCATTCTGTCACCGATAAACGGGTTGAAATGTTACATCGGCTGAGACATTGAGAATATAACAATGAAGTTGTCTCAATAATTCAAATAAACCAAAATTGTTGGTTTTATTTGAATGTCTTAAATGTTTCGAACAGATCGTTCCGAAACTAGACTATCGAGAAAATATGATGTTTGCGCTAAAAGTAATCACTTGCATGCAGGGTTGGCGATTAATCTCTATATAAAGTTAAGTATGTGTATATGTTTATATATTTGTATGTACAGGATTTATTACTAAACTAATTAACCGCTCATTATGAATCTCGGAACACAGACACCATAATGACAAGGCAATGGTCAGATGGATCGGTTTGAACAAGGCATACCTTTTGGGTCTCTACTTGGACAAGTCAACTTGAAAAGCCGCGCGGACATCATGCAGAAGAGCAGACTGCGTTGGTTGGGGCACGTTGAGCGCAGCAATGGCTGGATCGCTAGAGCCCAACAGTTCAATGTGCCAGCAGAGAAGACCCGCTCTGGCAAACCCAAGTTGTCTTGGGAGGACGTGGTCAAACGTGATAGGAGAGCCATGGGTATGGATTCTGGCGGGCCTCACCAAAGACACGAATGAAGGGGAAGACTTAGATCGAGACTAGGCAATCAGATCCCACCTTCATCAGAGAATTAATTGTGGCCTGATTCAACAAATAAACCGGTTGATGATGATGATGATGATGATGATGAGCCACGAAGCGTAAGAGGTCGTAATGTGGGCTTCATTTAGTTTAATTTAGTTTGTGAAAATGTATATGCATACGATTTTTGTGAAATTTTAACAATAGGTATTAGACATCAATTAATTAATATTCCCAAAATTTCAGTTTCTTTGGAGTATTTAAAACGGATTTAAGGGTCATAATATGAGCATAACTTCCTATTTAAAAATTAGTCATTAGACACCAATGAAGTAAGATTCCCTGAATTTCAATTTTTTGTTAAGCTGAAGCCTTATATTTTAGACATTTGCTAAAATCAAAATCAAAATCTAAATCATGTAATAGATTTTGATCAAAATTGGAATAAGGATACTAGACATAAGGTTTAGTAACATTATATCTTGATTTTAATCTTCATAAGGAGACATAAAATTAGTGCAAAACTGTTTTATTTGGGGAATTCATTTTGCCCCTCCTGGGACGGGTATTCTTCGGGTTATATAATAAAAAATAAACAAAACAAGTATATGTTAAAATTATGTAAAAACAAAGCTGCACTTAATTAATAGTCATATAAAAAGATGACAAAATCATTGTTGTGACCCGGATGTAAGTATCAGGGGGACTGTTAAGGTTTATTTTCCTTTAACTGTGATGTTTTAAATATATTTAAAAATAGATTTAAAAAAAGGCTATCACTTCGTGTCGTATATGACAATAAGAGTTAATCAAGCTTTTTTTTAAAAATCACCTTAAAATATTTTGAAACTCAAATAGACAGTTTTATTTGACTTAACTTAAATATTTTTTATTAATAAAAACAAATTCAATAAACAATTGATTTTATTCAAGGAATATTTTAATTTATTTAATTGTAATCTGTTTGTGTTTTTTTGTTTTTTACATTTTATACATTTCAGCTACAAGACAAAACTATTTCGATTTAGAGTTCACTAAGATCTACTTCTAATTAAAATTAATAAATAGAATAAATATATTTGTTAATTAACTTGCATGGTAACCCAGCGTTACCCGGGAAGCACAGACAACAAAATAGAACAGTTAAACATGTGTGTGTAATCTCTTTATTTAAAAAATTATCGCTCTCTACCTCTTTCTAGCCCCTCTCTCCCCTCTCGCATCTATATACATAGAAAAATATATTGCATATTCAAATGTCAGCACAAAAAGAAAAAAAAATTCACACGAAGGGTCGATCGAAAAAAACGCCCTAAATATGCCCCCCCCCCTCATTCCCGACTAATTTTCTTCCTATTATTTTCTACTGATGAGTCGCCACTTATTTAGGTCCAGGGGCCACTCGAGGATAAGAGTTAAGGAGATTATCAGTTGGACGATGATTGTCACCACAAGAAGATTGGAACCAATGGGTCTAATGGGCAGAACATTACTTAAGAGGAATTGATTATCCAACAAGTATTTGTTTACATTAGACTTGAAGAAGTTGTAGTTGGTTGGGAAGAAGACTCGTGGTATCTTGTTCTACAGATGAGATGTTCTGGGAAAGAAACTTTGTTAATGGAAGCTCCGTTTTGTTTTGGTACAGAGAGAGTGAAAGGAAAGTCCTTTGCTCTGGTTGTAGACGAGTTCTTGCTGTGAATGTTTTACAGGGGTAGACCCTAGTTTGGAGCTCAGTCGAGCACCTACTATGAACATGACAACACAGTAGAGAGAAACTAGCAACATCTCTTCCGTGTGAAAGAGGCTGTATGGACGAAGAGATCATCCCCCACTAGCTTGCGAAGTCAATTTAATTTTATACTCTGTCAAGACAAGAAAGAGTGCTCAAGGCGGCGCCTTCTCAGATATGACAACAGTACCTCCCCATTTTAGGACGTATCTTGCTCTTATACAGATAGAGGATTGTGTAAGGCATGAGGTACTTTCTTGAGCGTTGGAATGATCCAATCATTTTCCAACAACCTTAGCAAAAGTTTTGATGTGAGTCTTCCATTTCAGGTCTGGAGTGAACATCAGTCCTAGAAGCTTATAAAAAAGGAGGTTCCGCATTTCAGCTGGGGCGAAGTGATGCTCCAAGCATTGGTGCTAAAAAGAGAGAAACATGGTTTTAGAGGCGTTAAAGTAAAAAGCCACTTTTTCCCCCATTGCACCACGTGCTCCAAATCAGGAGAGAGAGAGAGTTAAAAAGATCTTGATCATCAATGCTCTTCGAAGTGCTGCCATAAATAGTTGTGATGTCTTCATAGATGTCAACGAATGATCTCAGAATATGATTTGGAAGATCATTTATGAAGATCAGGACGAGGGTTGGATCGAAAATGGATCTTTGAGGCACGCCGGCATTGATGTAATGTGCTTTGGACTGTTGACCATCAATAACTACTCTTATGGACTTATCAGAGAGAAAGGATTTGATAGTTGAGAGGACATTTTCAGATATTCTACAGCTAACAAATATGAGGAGCAAACCTTTGTATCACAGTCAGCACGTCAGCCGTTGATCTTGTAGGACGAAATCCATATTGCTTCTCACTAAGAAGATTGTTTCGCTGAGGTGGTTAACAACTTCTTGATTGATTACAGATTCAAGCATCTTACTCATGATGCACAGGAGACTGATGAGTCTGTACTAGGATGCAGAGGACAGATCCTCAGTATTTTTAAATACTCGGCAGACCAACGAAGTCTTCCAAAGTGATGGAAAGCATTTTTCCTTTAAGCAATGATTAAACAGCTTTGTGAGGATAGGAGCTATTTCGGGTTGCAGTTTCATTGAGTACTATGACCGGCATGTTGTCGAAATCAATTGCCTTGTTAACATCGAAGTTCTTGATAAGTTTGGCCACATTCTGGACAGTTATTCGGGTGTCGCTTAGAGTTTTTTTCGGTCATAGGAGGGAATTCTGAGGGTATTTGGCCCTGATTGTAAAGGGTGGGATTTTCTGCACAGTTCTTTGCAAAACTTTTAGCTCTATCAGCTGCTGGTCACTTCTGGTTTATTCAGGATCGTGTTTGTTATTCTCCAAAATCATGGGAGTCAAGCCTCTAATCGGTCACTCTAGATTTAACGGATTGGACATAGGTTTCTTTAACATTTACTATAACCATTTTTGCAGTGGTTTCGGCCAGTTTCAAAGGAAGCTTTGGTTTCAGGGCATCTATTTTGCTGAAAACAATCATTGGCTGATTCTAAAAATTCAAAGTTATCATTTCAACGGCGTTTCTAAGCTGTAGTAACATTTAAATCTCATTATTGTACAGACGCATTTCGGCACGCTTACCTACAGATCGGACATAAAAAAACAGTCTCTTCAATAACACCAGAAGATCGACTTCGACTGGGAAAAAAAAAAGAAAAGGAAAGAAAAGGAAAATATTGTCTGTATTACCATGAATAAGGTTTTTTGAAACCGAAAATGTAGATTAAAAAAATGATTTAATAAATATTTCATTTATTTGACAAAATCTCGCGTCATGTTGGCTGATTCTAAAATTTCAAAGTTATCATTTCAACGGCGTTTATAAGCTGTAGTAACATTTGAATATCATAATTGAAATAGTTGTTTCTGTGGGCAATGCAATTCAGGGGTATACAATGGCATGCTGTTCGTATAGTTTAAGGGTATAGAGCTCTCAATACCAACGGTAAATCACTCAAGTATATCAGATGTGATGAAGGATACATTCTTTTTGAAAATAGATTTGAGGGGATTCAGATATGAAGGATCTTAAGCTGTCCCAATCGGCGCTTGAATATTGTAAAACTTTTAGGATATTAGAGGACTTGCTGAACTTCATTTTGATTTTAATTGAGACAACTGAGTGATCGGAAGATCACAGAAGAAACAGGACAGTAAATGTGCACTGTTCATGGCAAGTTGTCGGCAAAAGATCAAGCAGGTTGCGAAATGTCCATCAGCATCGAGTATGCGTGTTAACTTGTCAACAATTTGAGTAAGCTCCATATTCTGTCCAAGATAATGCTGAAAAAGAATATATCAACTTTGTGAGTGTGTCTTGTGTAGTTTTTGACTTTTACGTGACACGCACACGCACAAACAGACAACTTGTCTTTATATTTATTAATTTAATCCTTATTAATAGATTTAAAGAATATTAAAGTCTCTATAGCATTGCGTGTGATCTTATTCTGCCAAACCTCAATATTGCTTATTCTGCGTAACCCTGGTATTGCTTATACCGCCTAACCTAGGTATTGCTGTTTAACCCTACTAGTGAAATATATAATAAACTAGCTGTTCCGACCCGGCGTTGCCAAGGATCGAATACGTTTAAATATATTTTGTAAATATTTATATGTTCTGTAACCACGTTTTCTTTTCATTATGTTCAGTATCTAAATTTATAGCATTACCTACCCTTCTCAATACATTCACACACACACACACACACTACAACCACCACTACCACTACCACCACCATCACCATCACCATTACCACCACCGGAAGGCGTTTGCAGACCGGAATTATTTCCCCTTTGGAAATGCCAGGCGACGCTACAATCACTGATATAAAAATCAGCCCACAGGCAAATTCACTCTTCTTTTCCCTCCGGCCTGGCCTCGACCGACAATACACCCAGATCCTCTCTCTTCCCTCCGTCTGGCGGCTGCTTTGATAAACACCCTACAACACTCACAAAAACATTACTCGGTATGTAAGATCTCTCTTCTCTACTTACACACACCCACACACATTATTCTATACAGACTTTGTTATACACATCGTGGACAAATTTCACAGCGGACCCAGTCGAGTTCGCGAGCAATAAATGTTTTTGTATACTTCTTTGTTTTCGAGTTGTTACTTTGTTTCCATTGGCATGCTTGTATTTGAACACTAATATATATAGGATAACCGGCGCTGCCCAAGTGTTGACTAAATCTCCTCAAGCTCAAAGTCAACCTGGTTTTGATTTTATACGAATGAAGCAATACGTAAGAAAAAAGAATGAAAAAAAAATCAAGTAAAGAACAATACCACTTACTTAAAGTAGAAGAATTATTTTCCTTTGTTGATTTTTCTTTTAAGGTGACTATTTAAGAATGTCTCCAAATTAGCAAACTGCCAGATTGGATTACATATTTAAAAAAAAGAATTGTAGCGAAGTACATTAGTCTATTGCAAATAACATGGTACAACAGTAACACATAAAAATTGGCTAGTGACAATCAAAGTTTTCATTATCAGCTTAAATTCTATTTAGGTCCACCATTTAAAATCCGGCCAACATTATTTTATATATTAGATAATCTAATACACAGCATAACATGGAGTCTATATCCAAAGTTACAGGTTGAATTTTCACCTTATGTGCTATGTCGATGGCTATCAAAACTTCGTAAGTGATGAGCTAAATAAATTTGGCATGCGTCATCTCTTTTTATTTTACTTAAACTCATCCCAAACAAGGGGCCACATTGCCACTGAGACGTAAGGGCTATTGTGGATTAGGGGCCAGATTTATAGGAAGCATCCCAAGTGAGGAGTTCAGCAGTGAGATGTTTGTTTACATTACATTTAAATTTCTGCATGTCGGTATAGTCAGGGAAACCGGGAGCCGGGAGGGAATTCCAAAGACTAGCAGTATGAGGAAAGAAGCTATTAGAGTAGAAAGCCCTCCGGTATCTGGGGACCTCCACAGTGAATGGATGGGATTTATTTGATTGTTGGGTTGGTCGGGTGTATTTACGTCGAGGGGGGTCACCAGAGCAGCAAGTTGCTGGAGCACATTTAATTGAAGTACTTTAAAAAAAAAAACACAAGGATGCAACATTGTGTGAGAAGTTTTCTAGCACGGTAGAGGGAGCTCTGAAAATAATATAAAATAAAAGAAGCAATTTCTTATGGAAGTTGGATTAAAATCAAAATTGTTTTTCGAAAGAAATGTAGAGCTCGCTTAAAAAAATGAGCTACGGAATATGGAATGCGGTAATAATGTGAGATCTGTGTTTACAACAAAATCTATAACTTAGCAATGAGAAAAAGTTAAAAGGCACGACTGACTCTCTCTTACTCACTCTCTCTTTCTCTCATTCTTTCTCACTCTCTCACTCTCTTTCTCTCACTCACTCTCTCTCACTCTCTCACTCTCTCTCTTTTCTCTCACTCTCTCTCTCTCACTCTCTCTCTCTTTCTCTCACTCTCTCTCACTCTCTTTCTCTCACTCTCTCTTTTTCTCTCACTCTCTCCCACTCTCTTTCTCTCACTCTCTCTCACTCTCTTTCTCTCTTTCACTCTCTCTCACTCTCTCATTACTATGATTGTCAGTTATTTACCAGCTTCCCAACCAGAAAAATCTAGCTCTCTCGAGGGTGCATTCTGAAAGGGTATAAAATAGCTGTTGGCATTCGCCACTAGGGACGTCTCAGGCGACCGACTGGCTATAAACTTCCCAACTCCCCACCAAGGTTGAATATAAATATGGCACCTATCACAATAGCCCCTTACACTTCAGTGGCAATATGCCTGGTTTTGGGTGAAGTAAATAAAAAAATAAGCTACTCCCTCCAGAACGAGGCGATAATGCCTGAAAAGGTGGCTTCCTAAAACTGAACAGAAGCATAACTCATTCTGACCGAATAATCGGGTCCCTAAGCTAGCCAGACCTTTGTGCCGGGGTTTACCCCTGGGTCGCATAAGTATACTACGATTGTCAATTTCATTACCCTAAATGTTGAAATAAAGTTTTTAATGAAACTAGGTCAGTTTTGTTCTTAGTTGGTCGCTGACTGATTGCGATCTTATGTTATGGTCAATTATATGCGATTGTATGCGATTGTGTGTGTGGATAAGCGATAATATGATGTGCTATATGTTTTATTTACGTATTAATTTATTTCGACTGTTGAATGGGTAGATTTGATAAATTAGTTGGGGTGGCATAGCAGGGACACTTGTACATGAGTGTGTGTGTGCTGTTGAGTTGTGTATGAAGGGTGGGGTAGCTCGTTAAGCTTGGTTTAGTTTTTTTGTTTTTCAATTGTTGGGGTTTATTTATCTCCTTCTCTCTCTCTTCCCCTTTCTCTTTATTTACTGATGGGCCATTGCTTATCAAGGCCTTAAAGGGAAGAGGACCACTCGAGGATAAATGTTAAAAAGATCGTCAGATTGACGAGAATCGCCTCCACGAGAGGACTAGAAACAATGGGTGAGATGGGCGAAATATTTCTTAAGAGGAATTGATTATCAAAGGGGACGGCTTAACAAGTGTTTGTTTACATTAGACTTGAAGACGACCATGTTCCACAGAAGGGATGTTTTAGGAAAGAAACTGTGTTTATGGAAGTTCTGTCTGGCTTCTAAGAGAGAGAGAGAGAGAGAGAGAGAGAGAGAGAGAGAGAGAGAGAGAGAGAGAGAAGTTCTTTGTTGTGATTTTAGCTAGACGAGT
>OY744546.1:18283283-18353283 GCA_963556195.1 Sepiola atlantica
CACTGCATACATTTGCCTGATAGACTCTTCCCTTGGTTGACAGTGGTATCGCTCTGCTGGTTAGTAATGGCAGAAGTCCCCATAACTTACTCCACCCACTCCCAACTCTTGCAATCATTGCAACGCATGAGATATTTTGATTTTGTTTTCATAGTCGCGGTGTTAAAAATTAGGTATATCAAATTTTTAATGTTTCAGAATTTTTGAGATGAGGATTGATAATTTGTATTATTTGGATTACTCGGACTACTGTTCTCATCTTCGATGTTATTCTCACAACTTTTCGGCCGATATAGCCTCCAAACTTCTTCAGGCGTGTCTCGGGAATCTATACCGAATTTCGAACTAAACCGTTATTTAATCCACAAGGGGTAGATTATTTTTGTTCCATCCGCCATGACTGGATAGATGTCTTAAGTAATTTTTATTTTTATGTTTAGTGAGGATTGAACCCACTAACTTCCAGAAGCTTATCACTTAGAACTGACTGTCACTTAACACCTTTATCCATTCTGCCACGTGTCCATGTGAGTCTAGTGGAGTATGAAGGTTAAATGCTCCCTACAGGTGATACAAACTGATAATAAAAATGAAAATAACTTAAGACTTCTACGTGGTCATGGCTGACGGAACGAAAGCAATTTATCGCCGTGGATAAAGTGTTAAATTAAAAAATCCATATAAATTCCCGAGCTCGACATAAAGATTCCCAAGTTCAGCAAGATGAACCTGATGAAGATCAGAGGTTATATCGGCCGAAACGTTGTGATAATAACAACTAAGATGAGAACAGTAGTCCGAATAATGCAAAGAATACAAATTATCAATCCTCATCTAAAAAATTCTGAAACAAATTTTTTTTACAAAAATTAATATTGTCATCAGTTAAAAAAGGTTGATATGCCGTAAAACAAATCAACCAATCAATCAATCATTCCAGTAGATGCGACTAGGCAACCATTGGATAAAGTTTAGGCTCAGTAAACCAGAGTAATTGCGGACATTCATTTGAGTTTTAGGATTTTTTGCGTGATTTATCCGTTCTTTATTCAATCAAGATTTTTCTTTGCTGATTTTGTTTTTTGTAGTCATTCCTAAATTATATGTAATCATTCCGAAATTATATGTAATTATTCTGAAATTATATGTAATCATTCTGAAATTATATATAATCATTCCGAAATTATATGTAATCATTTCGAAATTATATGTAATCATTCTGCAATTATATGTAATCATTCTGAAATTATATGTAATCATTCTGAAATTATATATAATCATTCTGAAATTATATGTAATCATTCTGAAATTATATGTAATCATTCCGAAATTATATGTAATCATTCTGAAATTATATGTAAGCATTCTGAAATTATATATAATCAGTCTGAAATTATGTGTAATCATTCAGAAATTATATGTAATCATTCCGAAATTATATATAATCAGTCTGAAATTATATGTAATCATTCCGAAATTATATGAAATCATTCCGAAATTATATGTAATCATTCTGAAATTATATATAATCATTCAGTAATTATATATAATCATTCTGAAATTATATGTAATCATTCTGAAATTATATATAATCAGTCTGAAATTATATGTAATCATTCTGAAATTATATATAATCATTCTGAAATTATATGTAATCATTCTGAAATCATATGTAATCATTCTGAAATTATATATAATCATTCTGAAATTATATGTAATCATTCCGAAATTATATGTAATCATTCCGAAATTATATATAATCAGTCTGAAATTATATGTAATCATTCCGAAATTATATATAATCATTCTTAAATTATATGTAATCATTCTGAAATTATATGTAATCATTCTGAAATTATATATAATCATTCCGAAATTATATGTAATCATTCTGCAATTATATGTAATAATTCCGAAATTATATATAATCATTCTGAAATTATATGTAATCATTCTGAAATTATATGTAATCATTCTCAAATTATATGTAATTATTCCGAAATTATATTTAATAATTCTGAAATTATATGTAATCAGTCTGAAATTATATGTAATCATTCCGAAATTATATGTAATAATTCCGAAATTATATGTAAGCATTCTGAAATTATATATAATCGGTCTGAAATTATATGTAATCATTCTGAAATTATATGTAATCATTCCGAAATTATATATAATCATTCGGAAATTATATATAATCAGTCTTAAATTATATGTAATCATTCCGAAATTATATATAATCATTCTGAAATTATATGTAACCATTCCGAAATTATATGTAATCATTCTGAAATTATATGTAATCATTTTGAAATTATATATAATCATTCTCAAATTATATGTAATCATTCCGAAATTATATATAATCATTCTGAAATTATATGTAATCATTCTGAAATTATATATAATCAGTTTGAAATTATATGTAATCATTCTGAAATTATATGTAATCATTCTGAAATTATATATAATCATTCTGAAATTATATGTAATCATTCCGAAATTATATGTAATCATTTTGAAATTATATATAATCAGTCTGAAATTATATGTAATCATTCCGAAATTATATGTAATCATTCTGAAATTATATGTAATCATTCCGAAATTATATGTAATCATTCTGCAATTATATGTAATCATTCCGAAATTATATATAATCATTCTGAAATTATATGTAATCATTCTGAAATTATATGTAATCATTCTGAAATTATATGTAATCAGTCTGAAATTATATGTAATCATTCCGAAATTATATATAATCATTCCGAAATTATATGTAAGCATTCTGAAATTATATATAATCATTCTGAAATTATATGTAATCATTCTGAAATTATATATAATCATTCTGAAATTATATGTAATCATTCTGAAATTATATGTAATCATTCCGAAATTATATGTAATCATTCTGAAATTATATGTAAGCATTCTGAAATTATATATAATCAGTCTGAAATTATGTGTAATCATTCAGTAATTATATATAACTATTCTGAAATTATATGTAATCATTCTGAAATTATATATAATCAGTCTGAAATTATATGTAATCATTCTGAAATTATATATAATCATTCTGAAATTATATGTAATCATTCTGAAATCATATGTAATCATTCTGAAATTATATATAATCAGTCTGAAATTATATGTAATCATTCCGAAATTATATGTAATCATTCCGAAATTATATATAATCAGTCTGAAATTATATGTAATCATTCCGAAATTATATACAATCATTCTGAAATTATATGTAATCATTCTGAAATTATATGTAATCATTCTGAAATTATATATAATCATTCCGAAATTATATGTAATCATTCTGCAATTATATGTAATCATTCCGAAATTATATATAATCATTCTGAAATTATATGTAATCATTCTGAAATTATATGTAATCATTCTCAAATTATATGTAATTATTCCGAAATTATATTTAATAATTCTGAAATTATATGTAATCAGTCTGAAATTATATGTAATCATTCCGAAATTATATGTAATCATTCCGAAATTATATGTAAGAATTCTGAAATTATATATAATCGGTCTGAAATTATATGTGATCATTCTGAAATTATATGTAATCATTCCGAAATTATATATAATCATTCGGAAATTATATATAATCAGTCTGAAATTATATGTAATCATTCCGAAATTATATATAATCATTCTGAAATTATATGTAACCATTCCGAAATTATATGTAATCATTCTGAAATTATATGTAATCATTTTGAAATTATATATAATCATTCTCAAATTATATGTAATCATTCCGAAATTATATATAATCATTCTGAAATTATATGTAATCATTCTGAAATTATATATAATCAGTCTGAAATTATATATAATCATTCTGAAATTATATGTAATCATTCTGAAATCATATGTAATCATTCTGAAATTATATATAATCAGTCTGAAATTATATGTAATCATTCCGAAATTATATGTAATCATTCCGAAATTATATATAATCAGTCTGAAATTATATGTAATCATTCCGAAATTATATACAATCATTCTGAAATTATATGTAATCATTCTGAAATTATATGTAATCATTCTGAAATTATATATAATCATTCCGAAATTATATGTAATCATTCTGCAATTATATGTAATCATTCCGAAATTATATATAATCGTTCTGAAATTATATGTAATCATTCTGAAATTATATGTAATCATTCTCAAATTATATGTAATTATTCCGAAATTATATTTAATAATTCTGAAATTATATGTAATCAGTCTGAAATTATATGTAATCATTCCGAAATTATATGTAATCATTCTGAAATTATATGTAAGCATTCTGAAATTATATATAATCGGTCTGAAATTATATGTAATCATTCTGAAATTATATGTAATCATTCCGAAATTATATATAATCATTCGGAAATTATATATAATCAGTCTGAAATTATATGTAATCATTCCGAAATTATATATAATCATTCTGAAATTATATGTAACCATTCCGAAATGATATGTAATCATTCTGAAATTATATGTAATCATTTTGAAATTATATATAATCATTCTCAAATTATATGTAATCATTCCGAAATTATATATAATCATTCTGAAATTATATGTAATCATTCTGAAATTATATATAATCAGTCTGAAATTATATGTAATCATTCTGAAATTATATGTAATCATTCTGAAATTATATGTAATCATTCTGAAATTATATATAATCATTCTGAAATTATATGTAATCATTCCGAAATTATATGTAATCATTTTGAAATTATATATAGTCAGTCTGAAATTATATGTAATCATTCCGAAATTATATGTAATCAATCTGAAATTATATGTAATCATTCTGAAATTATATGTAATCATTCCGAAATTATATGTAATCATTCTGAAATTATATATAATCAGTCTGAAATTATATGTAATCATTCTGAAATTATATATAATCATTCTGAAATTATATGTAATCATTCCGAAATTATATATAATCAGTCTGAAATTATATGTAATCATTCTGAAATTATATGTAATCAGTCTGAAATTATATGTAATCATTCTGAAATTATATGTAATCATTCTGAAATTATATGTAATCAGTCTGAAATTATATGTAATCATTCTGAAATTATATGTAATCAGTCTGAAATTATATGTAATCAGTCTGAAATTATATGTAATCATTCTGAAATTATATGTAATCATTCCATTCTATTCATTGTCATTTGTTCTGCTTCCTTATATCACTATATCGGAGGTTACATCGGCCGAAACGTTGTGTAACAAACATCCAAGATGAGAACAGTAGTCTGATCCAAATAATACACATCGAATCTTTTTGTAACAAGAAAATAAAATTAAGCACCCTAAAAGAATTATGGAATCGGCGGTGCCGTAAAGAAGAGCAGGTTTTGCAATTGTTTTGTGTTGTAAAAACCAGTTGATGAAAAAACAAACAAAAAATGATATGAATTGTGTTTGGTTACTTATGCGGCATTCTATGATAAGAATTTTACATTGGATTTGAGGGTTATAATCAGCAGGGAAGCAGTCTTACGGTAATGTGTTCTACAGGTGGGAAGACATCACAAAAGAAGCACTGTCCATGGGAATTCCATCTAAAGCTATGCACATTGGGGGAGACAGAAAAGGTTCTTACGTTGTGGTAGAAGTCGAGTTCTTTCGGTGAATGTCTTACAAGGAGGAACTAAAGAAAGGAGTTCAGTCGCGCACCCTTCCACGGAAATAACGAGTAGAGAAAGACTAGCAACATCTCTTCTGTGAATTTAAGTGTGAGTGTAGAGAAGAGATCCCATACCCACAAAATTCCGAAGTCGATTTTGTACTCTGTCAAGGTAGGAAAGGGTCTTCAGTGTGGCACCTCCCTAGATGTGGCAGCAGTATTTCATCTTAAGACGTTTCTGGCTCTTATATTATAGGTAGGGGATTGCATTTGGAGTCAGATGCTTTCTGGCTCTTATATTATAGGTAGGGGATTGCATTTGGAGTCAGATGCTTTCTGGCTCTTATATTATAGGTAGGAGATTGCATTTGGAGTCAGATGCTTTCTGGCTCATATATTATAGGTAGGGGATTGCATTTGGAGTCAGATGCTTTCTGCCTCTTATATTATAAGTAGGGGATTGCATTTGGAGTCAGATGCTTTCTGCCTCTTATATTATAGGTAGGGGATTGCATTTGGAGTCAGATGCTTTCTGGCTCTTATATTATAGGTAGGGGATTGCATTTGGAGTCAGATGCTTTCTGCCTCTTATATTATAGGTAGGGGATTGCATTTGGAGTCAGATGCTTTCTGGCTCTTATATTATAGGTAGGGGATTGCATTTGGAGTCAGATGCTTTCTGCCTCTTATATTATAGGTAGGGGATTGCATTTGGAGTCAGATGCTTTCTGGTTCTTATATTATAGGTAGGGGATTGCATTTGGAGTCAGATGCTTACTGGCTCTTATATTATGGGTAGGGGATTGCATTTGGAGTCAGATGCTTTCTGCCTCTTATATTATAGGTAGGGGATTGCTTTTGGAGTCAGATGCTTTCTGGCTCTTATATTATAGGTAGGGGATTGCATTTGGAGTCAGATGCTTACTGGCTCTTATATTATGGGTAGGGGATTGCATTTGGAGTCAGATGCTTTCTGGCTCCTATATTATAGGTAAGAGATTGCATTTGGAGTCAGATGCTTACTGGCTCTTATATTATGGGTAGGGGATTGCATTTGGAGTCAGATGCTTTCTGGCTCTTATATTATAGGTAGGGGATTGCATTTGGAGTCAGATGCTTTCTGGCTCCTATATTATAGGTAAGAGATTACATTTGGAGTCAGATGCTTACTGGCTCTTATATTATGGGTAGGGGATTGCATTTGGAGTCAGATGCTTTCTGGCTCTTATATTATAGGTAGGGGATTGCATTTGGAGTCAGATGCTTTCTGGCTCTTATATTATAGGTAAAGGATTGCATTTGGAGTCAGATGCTTACTGGCTCTTATATTATGGGTAAGGGATTGCATTTGGAGTCAGATGCTTTCTGGCTCTTATATTATAGGTAGGGGATTGCATTTGGAGTCAGATGCTTTCTGGCTCTTATATTATAGGTAGGGGATTGCATTTGGAGTCAGATGCTTTCTGGCTCTTATATTATAGGTAAGGGATTGCATTTGGAGTCAGATGCTTACTGGCTCTTATATTATGGGTAAGGGATTGCATTTGGAGTCAGATGCTTTCTGGCTCTTATATTATAGGTAGGGGATTGCATTTGGAGTCAGATGCTTTCTGGCTCTTATATTATAGGTAAGGGATTGCATTTAGAGTCAGATGCTTACTGGCTCTTATATTATGGGTAAGGGATTGCATTTGGAGTCAGATGCTTACTGGCTCTTATATTATGGGTAAGGGATTGCATTTGGAGTCAGATGCTTTCTGGCTCTTATATTATAGGTAAGGGATTGCATTTGGAGTCAGATGCTTACTGGCTCTTATATTATGGGTAAGGGATTGCATTTGGAGTCAGATGCTTACTGGCTCTTATATTATGGGTAAGGGATTGCATTTGGAGTCAGATGCTTTCTGGCTCTTATATTATAGGTAGGGGATTGCATTTGGAGTCAGATGCTTTCTAGCTCTTATATTATAGGTAGGGGATTGCATTTGGAGTCAGATGCTTTCTGGCTCTTATATTATAGGTAAGGGATTGCATTTGGAGTCAGATGCTTACTGGCTTTTATATTATGGGTAAGGGATTGCATTTAGAGTCAGATGCTTACTGGCTCTTATATTATGGGTAAGGGATTGCATTTGGAGTCAGATGCTTACTGGCTCTTATATTATAGGTAAGGGATTGCATTTAGAGTCAGATGCTTACTGGCTCTTATATTATGGGTAAGGGATTGCATTTGGAGTCAGATGCTTTCTGGCTCTTATATTATAGGTAAGGGATTGCATTTAGAGTCAGATGCTTACTGGCTCTTATATTATGGGTAAGGGATTGCATTTGGAGTCAGATGCTTACTGGCTCTTATATTATGGGTAAGGGATTGCATTTGGAGTCAGATGCTTACTGGCTCTTATATTATGGGTAAGGGATTGCATTTGGAGTCAGATGCTTTCTGGCTCTTATATTATAGGTAGGGGATTGCATTTGGAGTCAGATGCTTTCTGGCTCTTATATTATAGGTAAGGGATTGCATTTAGAGTCAGATGCTTACTGGCTCTTATATTATGGGTAAGGGATTGCATTTGGAGTCAGATGCTTTCTGGCTCTTATATTATGGGTAAGGGATTGCATTTGGAGTCAGATGCTTTCTGGCTCTTATATTATAGGTAAGGGATTGCATTTGGAGTCAGATGCTTACTGGCTCTTATATTATGGGTAAGGGATTGCATTTGGAGTCAGATGCTTACTGGCTCTTATATTATGGGTAAGGGATTGCATTTGGAGTCAGATGCTTTCTGGCTCTTATATTATAGGTAGGGGATTGCATTTGGAGTCAGATGCTTTCTGGCTCTTATATTATAGGTAGGGGATTGCATTTGGAGTCAGATGCTTTCTGGCTCTTATATTATGGGTAAGGGATTGCATTTGGAGTCAGATGCTTTCTGGCTCTTATATTATAGGTAGGGGATTGCATTTGGAGTCAGATGCTTTCTGGCTCTTATATTATAGGTAAGGGATTGCATTTGGAGTCAGATGCTTACTGGCTCTTATATTATAGGTAAGGGATTGCATTTGGAGTCAGATGCTTACTGGCTCTTATATTATGGGTAAGGGATTGCATTTGGAGTCAGATGCTTTCTGGCTCTTATATTATAGGTAAGGGATTGCATTTAGAGTCAGATGCTTACTGGCTCTTATATTATGGGTAAGGGATTGCATTTGGAGTCAGATGCTTACTGGCTCTTATATTATGGGTAAGGGATTGCATTTGGAGTCAGATGCTTTCTGGCTCTTATATTATAGGTAAGGGATTGCATTTAGAGTCAGATGCTTACTGGCTCTTATATTATGGGTAAGGGATTGCATTTGGAGTCAGATGCTTACTGGCTCTTATATTATGGGTAAGGGATTGCATTTGGAGTCAGATGCTTACTGGCTCTTATATTATGGGTAAGGGATTGCATTTGGAGTCAGATGCTTTCTGGCTCTTATATTATAGGTAGGGGATTGCATTTGGAGTCAGATGCTTTCTGGCTCTTATATTATAGGTAGGGGATTGCATTTGGAGTCAGATGCTTTCTGGCTCTTATATTATAGGTAAGGGATTGCATTTGGAGTCAGATGCTTACTGGCTCTTATATTATGGGTAGGGGATTGCATTTGGAGTCAGATGCTTTCTGGCTCTTATATTATAGGTAGGGGATTGCATTTGGAGTCAGATGCTTTCTGGCTCTTATATTATAGGTAAGGGATTGCATTTGGAGTCAGATGCTTACTGGCTCTTATATTATGGGTAGGGGATTGCATTTGGAGTCAGATGCTTTCTGGCTCTTATATTATAGGTAGGGGATTGCATTTGGAGTCAGATGCTTTCTGGCTCTTATATTATAGGTAAGGGATTGCATTTGGAGTCAGATGCTTACTGGCTCTTATATTATCGGTAAGGGATTGCATTTGGAGTCAGATGCTTTCTGGCTCTTATATTATAGGTAAGGGATTGCATTTGGAGTCAGATGCTTTCTGGCTCTTATATTATAGGTAGGGGATTGCATTTGGAGTCAGATGCTTTCTGGCTCTTATATTATAGGTAAGTGATTGCATTTGGAGTCAGATGCTTACTGGCTCTTATATTATGGGTAGGGGATTGCATTTGGAGTCAGATGCTTTCTGGCTCTTATATTATAGGTAGGGGATTGCATTTGGAGTCAGATGCTTTCTGGCTCTTATATTATAGATAGGGGATTGCATTTGTAGTCAGATGCTTTCTGGCTCTTATATTATAGGTAGGAGATTGCATTTGGAGTCAGATGCTTTCTGGCTCATATATTATAGGTAGGGGATGGCATTTGGAGTCAGATGCTTTCTGCCTCTTATATTATAGGTAGGGGATTGCATTTGGAGTCAGATGCTTTCTGGCTCTTATATTATAGGTAGGGGATTGCATTTGGTGTCAGATGCTTTCTGGCTCTTATATTATAGGTAGGGGATTGCATTTGGAGTCAGATGCTTTCTAGCTCTTATATTATGGGTAGGGGATTGCATTTGGAGTCAGATGCTTTCTGGTTCTTATATTATAGGTAGGGGATTGCATTTGGAGTCAGATGCTTTCTGGCTCTTATATTATAGGTAGGGGATTGCATTTGGAGTCAGATGCTTACTGGCTCTTATATTATATGTAGGGGATTGCATTTGGAGTTAGATGCTTTCTGGCTCTTATATTATAGGTAGGGGACTGCATTTGGAGTCAGATGCTTTCTGGCTCTTATATTATAGGTAGGGGATTGCATTTGGAGTCAGATGCTTTCTGGCTCTTATATTATAGGTAGGGGATTGCATTTGGAGTCCGATGCTTTCTGGCTCTTATATTATAGGTAGGGGATTGCATTTGGAGTCAGATGCTTTCTGGCTCTTATATTATAGGTAGGGGATTGCATTTGGAGTCAGATGCTTTCTGGTTCTTATATTATAGGTAGGGGATTGCATTTGGAGTCAGATGCTTACTGGCTCTTATATTATGGGTAGGGGATTGCATTTGGAGTCAGATGCTTTCTGCCTCTTATATTATAGGTAGGGTATTGCTTTTGGAGTCAGATGCTTTCTGGCTCTTATATTATAGGTAGGGGATTGCATTTGGAGTCAGATGCTTACTGGCTCTTATATTATGGGTAGGGGATTGCATTTGGAGTCAGATGCTTTCTGGCTCTTATATTATAGGTAGGGGATTGCATTTGGAGTCAGATGCTTTCTGGCTCCTATATTATAGGTAAGAGATTGCATTTGGAGTCAGATGCTTACTGGCTCTTATATTATGGGTAGGGGATTACATTTGGAGTCAGATGCTTTCTGGCTCTTATATTATAGGTAGGGGATTGCATTTGGAGTTAGATGCTTTCTGGCTCTTATATTATAGGTAAGGGATTGCATTTGGAGTCAGATGCTTACTGGCTCTTATATTATGGGTAAGGGATTGCATTTGGAGTCAGATGCTTTCTGGCTCTTATATTATAGGTAGGGGATTGCATTTGGAGTCAGATGCTTACTGGCTCTTATATTATGGGTAAGGGATTGCATTTGGAGTCAGATGCTTACTGGCTCTTATATTATGGGTAAGGGATTGCATTTGGAGTCAGATGCTTTCTGGCTCTTATATTATAGGTAGGGGATTGCATTTGGAGTCAGATGCTTTCTAGCTCTTATATTATAGGTAGGGGATTGCATTTGGAGTCAGATGCTTTCTGGCTCTTATATTATAGGTAAGGGATTGCATTTGGAGTCAGATGCTTACTGGCTCTTATATTATAGGTAAGGGATTGCATTTGGAGTCAGATGCTTACTGGCTCTTATATTATGGGTAAGGGATTGCATTTGGAGTCAGATGCTTACTGGCTCTTATATTATGGGTAAGGGATTGCATTTGGAGTCAGATGCTTTCTGGCTCTTATATTATAGGTAAGGGATTGCATTTGGAGTCAGATGCTTACTGGCTCTTATATTATGGGTAAGGGATTGCATTTGGAGTCAGATGCTTTCTGGCTCTTATATTATAGGTAAGGGATTGCATTTGGAGTCAGATGCTTTCTGGCTCTTATATTATAGGTAAGGGATTGCATTTGGAGTCAGATGCTTACTGGCTCTTATATTATGGGTAAGGGATTGCATTTGGAGTCAGATGCTTTCTGGCTCTTATATTATAGGTAGGGGATTGCATTTGGAGTCAGATGCTTTCTGGCTCTTATATTTTAGGTAGGGGATTGCATTTGGAGTCAGATGCTTTCTGGCTCTTATATTATAGGTAAGGGATTGCATTTGGAGTCAGATGCTTACTGGCTCTTATATTATGGGTAGGGGATTGCATTTGGAGTCAGATGCTTTCTGGCTCTTATATTATAGGTAGGGGATTGCATTTGGAGTCAGATGCTTTCTGGCTCTTATATTATAGGTAAGGGATTGCATTTGGAGTCAGATGCTTACTGGCTCTTATATTATGGGTAAGGGATTGCATTTGGAGTCAGATGCTTTCTGGCTCTTATATTATAGGTAGGGGATTGCATTTGGAGTCAGATGCTTTCTGGCTCTTATATTATAGGTAGGGGATTGCATTTGGAGTCAGATGCTTTCTGGCTCTTATATTATAGGTAAGTGATTGCATTTGGAGTCAGATGCTTACTGGCTCTTATATTATGGGTAGGGGATTGCATTTGGAGTCAGATGCTTTCTGGCTCTTATATTATAGGTAGGGGATTGCATTTGGAGTCAGATGCTTTCTGGCTCTTATATTATAGATAGGGGATTGCATTTGTAGTCAGATGCTTTCTGGCTCTTATATTATAGGTAGGAGATTGCATTTGGAGTCAGATGCTTTCTGGCTCATATATTATAGGTAGGGGATGGCATTTGGAGTCAGATGCTTTCTGCCTCTTATATTATAGGTAGGGGATTGCATTTGGAGTCAGATGCTTTCTGGCTCTTATATTATAGGTAGGGGATTGCATTTGGTGTCAGATGCTTTCTGGCTCTTATATTATAGGTAGGGGATTGCATTTGGAGTCAGATGCTTTCTAGCTCTTATATTATGGGTAGGGGATTGCATTTGGAGTCAGATGCTTTCTGGTTCTTATATTATAGGTAGGGGATTGCATTTGGAGTCAGATGCTTTCTGGCTCTTATATTATATGTAGGGGATGGCATTTGGAGTCAGATGCTTTCTGCCTCTTATATTATAGGTAGGGGACTGCATTTGGAGTCAGATGCTTTCTGGCTCTTATATTATAGGTAGGGGATTGCATTTGGAGTCAGATGCTTTCTGGTTCTTATATTATAGGTAGGGGATTGCATTTGGAGTCCGATGCTTTCTGGCTCTTATATTATAGGTAGGGGATTGCATTTGGAGTCAGATGCTTTCTGGCTCTTATATTATAGGTAGGGGATTGCATTTGGAGTCAGATGCTTTCTGGTTCTTATATTATAGGTAGGGGATTGCATTTGGAGTCAGATGCGTTCTGGCTCTTATATTATAGGTAGGGGATTGCATTTGGAGTCAGATGCTTTCTAGCTCTTATATTATAGGTAGGGGATTGCATTTGGAGTCAGATGCGTTCTGGCTCTTATATTATAGGTAGGGGATTGCATTTGGAGTCAGATGCGTTCTGGCTCTTATATTATAGGTAGGGGACTGCATTTGGAGTCAGATGCTTTCTGGCTCTTATATTATAGGTAGGGGATTGCATTTGGAGTCAGATGCTTTCTGGTTCTTATATTATAGGTAGGGGACTGCATTTGGAGTCAGATGCTTTCTGCCTCTTATATTATAGGTAGGGGACTGCATTTGGAGTCAGATGCTTTCTGGCTCTTATATTATAGGTAGGGGATTACATTTGGAGTCAGATGCTTTCTGGTTCTTATATTATAGGTAGGGGACTGCATTTGGAGTCAGATGCTTTCTGCCTCTTATATTATAGGTAGGGGACTGCATTTGGAGTCAGATGCTTTCTGGCTCTTATATTATAGGTAGGGGATTGCATTTGGAGTCAGATGCTTTCTGGCTCTTATATTATAGGTAGGGGATTGCATTTGGAGTCAGATGCTTTCTGGTTCTTATATTATATGTAGGGGATGGCATTTGGAGTTAGATGCTTTCTGCCTCTTATATTATAGGTAGGGGACTGCATTTGGAGTCAGATGCTTTCTTGCTCTTATATTATAGGTAGGGGATTGCATTTGGAGTCAGATGCTTTCTGGTTCTTATATTATAGGTAGGGGACTGCATTTGGAGTCAGATGCTTTCTGCCTCTTATATTATAGGTAGGGGACTGCATTTGGAGTCAGATGCTTTCTGGCTCTTATATTATAGGTAGGGGATTGCATTTGGAGTCAGATGCTTTCTGGCTCTTATATTATAGGTAGGGGATTGCATTTGGAGTCAGATGCTTTCTGGTTCTTATATTATATGTAGGGGATGGCATTTGGAGTCAGATGCTTTCTGCCTCTTATATTATAGGTAGGGGACTGCATTTGGAGTCAGATGCTTTCTGGCTCTTATATTATAGGTAGGGGATTGCATTTGGAGTCAGATGCTTTCTGGTTCTTATATTATAGGTAGGGGACTGCATTTGGAGTCAGATGCTTTCTGCCTCTTATATTATAGGTAGGGGACTGCATTTGGAGTCAGATGCTTTCTGGCTCTTATATTATAGGTAGGGGATTGCATTTGGAGTCAGATGCTTTCTGGCTCTTATATTATAGGTAGGGGATTGCATTTGGAGTCAGATGCTTTCTGGTTCTTATATTATATGTAGGGGATGGCATTTGGAGTCAGATGCTTTCTGCCTCTTATATTATAGGTAGGGGACTGTATTTGGAGTCAGATGCTTTCTGGCTCTTATATTATAGGTAGGGGATTGCATTTGGAGTCAGATGCTTTCTGGTTCTTATATTATAGGTAGGGGACTGCATTTGGAGTCAGATGCTTTCTGCCTCTTATATTATAGGTAGGGGACTGCATTTGGAGTCAGATGCTTTCTGGCTCTTATATTATAGGTAGGGGATTGCATTTGGAGTCAGATGCTTTCTGGCTCTTATATTATAGGTAGGGGATTGCATTTGGAGTCAGATGCTTTCTGGTTCTTATATTATATGTAGGGGATGGCATTTGGAGTCAGATGCTTTCTGCCTCTTATATTATAGGTAGGGGACTGCATTTGGAGTCAGATGCTTTCTGGCTCTTATATTATAGGTAGGGGATTGCATTTGGAGTCAGATGCTTTCTGGTTCTTATATTATAGGTAGGGGATTGCATTTGGAGTCAGATGCGTTCTGGCTCTTATATTATAGGTAGGGGATTGCATTTGGAGTCAGATGCTTTCTAGCTCTTATATTATAGGTAGGGGATTGCATTTGGAGTCAGATGCGTTCTGGCTCTTATATTATAGGTAGGGGATTGCATTTGGAGTCAGATGCGTTCTGGCTCTTATATTATAGGTAGGGGATTGCATTTGGAGTCAGATGCTTTCTGCCTCTTATATTATAGGTAGGGGACTGCATTTGGAGTCAGATGCTTTCTGGCTCTTATATTATAGGTAGGGGATTGCATTTGGAGTCAGATGCTTTCTGGCTCTTATATTATAGGTAGGGGATTGCATTTGGAGTCCGATGCTTTCTGGCTCTTATATTATAGGTAAGTGATTGCATTTGGAGTCAGATGCTTTCTAGCTTTTATATTATAGGTAGGGGATTGCATTTGGAGTCAGATGCTTTCTGGCTCTTATATTATAGGTAGGGGATTGCATTTGGAGTCAGATGCTTTCTGGTTCTTATATTATAGGTAGGGGATTGCATTTGGAGTCAGATGCTTTCTGGCTCTTATATTATAGGTAGGGGATTGCATTTGGAGTCAGATGCGTTCTGGCTCTTATATTATAGGTAGGGGATTGCATTTGGAGTCAGATGCTTTCTGCCTCTTATATTATAGGTAGGGGATTGCATTTGGAGTCAGATGCTTTCTGGCTCTTATATTATAGGTAGGGGATTGCATTTGGAGTCAGATGCTTTCTGGCTCTTATATTATAGGTAGGGGATTGCATTTGGTGTCAGATGCTTTCTGGCTCTTATATTATAGGTAGGGGATTGCATTTGGAGTCAGATGCTTTCTAGCTCTTATATTATGGGTAGGGGATTGCATTTGGAGTCAGATGCTTTCTGGTTCTTATATTATGGGTAGGGGATTGCATTTGGAGTCAGATGCTTTCTGGCTCTTATATTATAGGTAGGGGATTGCATTTGGAGTCAGATGCTTTCTGGCTCTTATATTATATGTAGGGGATGGCATTTGGAGTCAGATGCTTTCTGCCTCTTATATTATAGGTAGGGGACTGCATTTGGAGTCAGATGCTTTCTGGCTCTTATATTATAGGTAGGGGATTGCATTTGGAGTCAGATGCTTTCTGGTTCTTATATTATATGTAGGGGATGGCATTTGGAGTCAGATGCTTTCTGCCTCTTATATTATAGGTAGGGGACTGCATTTGGAGTCAGATGCTTTCTGGCTCTTATATTATAGGTAGGGGATTGCATTTGGAGTCAGATGCTTTCTGGTTCTTATATTATAGGTAGGGGATTGCATTTGGAGTCAGATGCTTTCTGGTTCTTATATTATAGGTAGGGGATTGCATTTGGAGTCAGATGCTTTCTGCCTCTTATATTATAGGTAGGGGACTGCATTTGGAGTCAGATGCTTTCTGGTTCTTATATTATAGGTAGGGGATTGCATTTGGAGTCAGATGCTTTCTGGCTCTTATATTATAGGTAGGGGATTGCATTTGGAGTCAGATGCTTTCTGGCTCTTATATTATAGGTAGGGGATTGCATTTGGAGTCAGATGCTTTCTAGCTCTTATATTATGGGTAGGGGATTGCATTTGGAGTCCGATGCTTTCTGGCTCTTATATTATAGGTAGGGGATTGCATTTGGAGTCAGATGCTTTCTAGCTTTTATATTATAGGTAGGGGATTGCATTTGGAGTCAGATGCTTTCTGGCTCTTATATTATAGGTAGGGGATTGCATTTGGAGTCAGATGCTTTCTGGCTCTTATATTATAGGTAGGGGATTGCATTTGGAGTCAGATGCTTTCTGGTTCTTATATTATAGGTAGGGGATTGCATTTGGAGTCAGATGCTTTCTGGCTCTTATATTATAGGTAGGGGATTGCATTTGGAGTCAGATGCTTTCTAGCTCTTATATTATAGGTAGGGGATTGCATTTGGAGTCAGATGCTTTCTGGTTCTTATATTATAGGTAGGGGATTGCATTTGGAGTCCGATGCTTTCTGGCTCTTATATTATAGGTAGGGGATTGCATTTGGAGTCAGATGCTTTCTAGCTTTTATATTATAGGTAGGGGATTGCATTTGGAGTCAGATGCTTTCTGGTTCTTATATTATAGGTAGGGGATTGCATTTGGAGTCAGATGCTTTCTGGCTCTTATATTATAGGTAGGGGATTGCATTTGGAGTCAGATGCTTTCTGGCTCTTATATTATAGGTAGGGGATTGCATTTGGAGTCAGATGCTTTCTAGCTCTTATATTATGGGTAGGGGATTGCATTTGGAGTCCGATGCTTTCTGGCTCTTATATTATAGGTAGGGGATTGCATTTGGAGTCAGATGCTTTCTAGCTTTTATATTATAGGTAGGGGATTGCATTTGGAGTCAGATGCTTTCTGGCTCTTATATTATAGGTAGGGGATTGCATTTGGAGTCAGATGCTTTCTGGCTCTTATATTATAGGTAGGGGATTGCATTTGGAGTCAGATGCTTTCTGGTTCTTATATTATAGGTAGGGGATGGCATTTGGAGTCAGATGCTTTCTGGCTCTTATATTATAGGTAGGGGATTGCATTTGGAGTCAGATGCTTTCTAGCTCTTATATTATAGGTAGGGGATTGCATTTGGAGTCAGATGCTTTCTGGCTCTTATATTATAGGTAGGGGATTGCATTTGGAGTCAGATGCTTTCTGCCTCTTATATTATAGGTAGGGGATTGCATTTGGAGTCAGATGCTTTCTGGCTCTTATATTATAGGTAGGGGATTGCATTTGGAGTCAGATGCTTTCTGGAGTGGCTGAATTATATAAGTAATACGAGGATAGCTAAATGACTTACAAACACGCACACATGAACTGACGACATTCTTCAACGGAAATAGTTTCATTTATTTCCATATTTTTGTTCGCTCGTTTTAAAATATTTCAAGTATTTTTATGCTCATTTATACAAATCTGTATTCATCTCTAAAAATTATTTTCTTTGTTTTAAACTCTAAAACCATTTCATTTTACAAAGAACATAACTTTTAAACGAAATGAGAATTTATGCAGCTGCAAAACTCCGAATGTTGGTGCAAAGTATTTTCACAAATGCTTACATCAAAAAAACTTGCATCATGTATTATTTCGATTTTTCGAACTATTGTTCTCATCTTGGATGTTATTCTCACAACGTTTCGGCCGATATAATCTCCAACCTTCTTCAGGTGTATTTTGGCAATTGGTCTTCAGGTGAATTGTGGAAAGAATGTTTTTGTTCTTTTTAGCACGCACCATAGTCGTTATAATTCAAAATGTGTTATGTATCCATGGTCAAGATAAACCTGAAGAAGGTCGGAGGTTACATCGGCCGAAACGTTGTGAGAATAACACCCAAGATGAGAACAATATTCCGAACAATCTAAATAATACATATTGGCAATCCTCATCTAAAAAATTCAAAAGACTCGCATCGAAGTCGGAGGAAGTCAAAAGTTTTGGAAGGAGTGGAAGTCGGATTTTTTAATCTCTGAAGAATCAACAGACAGCTTGAAGATTCTGGAAGACTTTAAAATAAAAAGTGGGAGTCGGAATTGGATATTTTGGAATTCTAGGAGTCGGAGTCGGAACTTATACCTTGCAACTCCGCCATCCTGATTGTTTTATACAGTGTGTCGCATCAAAAATATGCTGCCAATGGAATCGTTAATATTATACACGATCCTTTCTGCAATCTAAGCGTATTTGGTACAGATAAACTTCCTGGGTTGTCCATCAAGTTTCAGTCATAAAATTCCAACAGTCGTTGCCCTCTCAAAACTTTGAAATTCACATCGTGTTCAACAGTCCCTTTTAAAATATGCAATGAATAAAAGTATATAAGAACTCGTTTGATGGAAACCAGGAATCAAAGTCAGAGGGAGTCAAAGGTTTCAAAAGGATTCAGAGCCGGAGTCGGAGTCGAATTTTATACAGAATCTCTAATCTAATATAGTTTCACACTGTCTACCAAGCTCTAGCTCTTGTCACAACGCCACCATGTTGCATCCCTGTGCTTGTTTTACAAGTACTTCTATCGAATGTGCCCCGACAAACTTACTGCACTTGTCCCTCTTCATTGTAAATACCCTCGACAAACCCGACAAGCAGCAAAGTCCCACCCCTTCACTGTAGAGGTTTCTAGATGCCGGAAAACCTTCTACTCTAATAGTTTCTTTCCTGAACCGCTTGCATTTGGCATTCCCTCCCTACTTCATATTTTTTCCGACTATATTAACATACGGAAATTTAAATGTAATGTGAACAAATATCTGGCTGCACAACTCCCCACTTAGAATGCCTCCCTCATTAAATCTTGTCCCTAATTCACAGTAGCCCTTATGTTCAATTCACCGGTTGTTTCCAATCCTCAAGTAGTGGCGCTCATTGTACAATTGACGATCTTATCCTCGAGTGGCCTCGGGCCTTGATAAGCGGTGATCTATTAGTAAGAAGAAAACAAATTCCATCAAGAGAATTCTTAAGTTAGCTTGACAAATTTCTTTGATGGAATAAAACACAAATGTTTCTCTATAGCTTACTTGCCATAAGTATATTTTGATACTACTATCAAGCGCTACTCATGCATTGAGCACCGTTAAAGTCGATACTGAAAGAAAAAAGGTAATATATTACCTCATAATAACATAATGTATGAACGTGCATCTGCATGCGTTCATTTCACAGGCTGTGATCATCCACTCGTTGTGCTGATTCAAAATCGTCGCTCGATTCCGATTGCGTGGTCTTAGTCAGTGTTGCAACAGAAAAATTATCCGTCCAAATAAAATTACAATTCCAGTTTAAAACAAGTAACAAAGGTTTATTTTCTTTGGAGGTTACAATGATTCTCGTTTTCTTCTACTGAACAACAGACTTGTAAATGAGAATTCTTAGCCCGGCCAAATCAAAACACAAGTCCAATTGAACACAAACAGACCATCTGTTTCTGAGAACCAACTAACCGTCAGACCCCAGTAAACTCCAGTTTAAAACAAGTAACAAAGTTTTATTTTTTGAAAGTTACAATGAGACTCGTTTTTTCTTACTGAACAACAGACTTGCAAATGAGAATTCTAAGCCCAATCAAATTAAGACACAAGTCCAACCAAACACAAACAAGCCATTTGTTTCTGAGGGTTACCAAAAACCGACTGACTGTGAGATGCCCAGAATACCAACGCACTTCCCTCATCTCCTCTACTGGAATATATGTAGATATCACAGGGACCACACCAGAAAAACACTTGAAAATAATGGCCAACCTTATCTATGAACATAACAAAAACTACTGTCTGAGTGGGTCATAATCACAGCAGGGAACCTCGTATCTGAAGTAACATTACTTTTTCAGGGCTTCATCTCTCAGTGTGCATGAACAACCGTTCAAATAGATGCTAACTTTTCCAAAGAGAAATCAAATTCTGGGTAGTCAAACTTTAGACCAGATATATTTCTAATTTCTTGCATGGTTTTTCTTCCCTTAGTTAAAGCAAGCTTGTTATTCGCATGCATTGCACATGTTTACAAGTGTATAGAATGGTAATGAAGTGAGTGTTCATGTTAGTAATACTAGTTTTTTTTTCATTTTTGTTTTGTTTTTTTGCTTTTTTATTAAACTATGTCGTTTGTTTGTTTTAACAAAATTACTTCTTTTTAATAAGATTTTGAAAATTGAATTATTATTAGACTACCCCTGACCCGTTGGGTCACAAACACTATTTGTTCCACTCTGATTTCATTTGGAAATTTATAAACTATGACATATTTGTTCTTATATAATTAAAAATAATAAGTCTCTTTACTTCTATATTATCCTCATGCATAACATAGACGTAAACCGACCTATTTATTTGCTATCTAATATACTTACGTGCTTAAGGTGTATACGAACACACTATGTAAATTAGATGGAAAGAGAGAGAGTCCTCTTTTCTTTAAATGCTCACAGTTACGTCAAGAAAGATTATTAAAGAGTGGTTGAATCAACATAAGGTGAGAGCGTGAGAAATACATAGATAGCTAAGAGAGAGAGATGGGTGACTTGTTCAGTTAATTATAAATTACAGCTAATTAAAACAATTAAAACATTTTTCTTTAAACATAACTCAATCTCAGAACTAAGGTATATTTTAGCATGTAATCTGTGTTATTAAAATGGAGTATTCGACACATATTTGATAATTTTTTATTCTTTCATTTCAGAACCATTTTTACTATTTAATAATAGTAAAGTTCAACGGATAGTTTTTTTGTGTACTATTGGTGGGTTTGAGAGCTGGAGACTATGGACAACTGGAAATAACTGGAATATTGGAAGAGAGTGACCTACATCATGATGGTTCGCGCCGGATTAAAAATTCGGAAAACTTAAACTGCAGCTCAGTTCTCCTTGAATATCTTGAAGGCTGTAAAAATTGCAACGGAGATGTGGAAGAAGTGGCTAGCAGGAAGGATCATAGCAGGCGTTCTGACTGTGTCTGGCCAAGAAATTTGCATAAAGCCAAAAGATCGGTACGGCAAGATTCAAGCAAAGTAATGCGGAGCTTGACAAGAGAGACGAGCGTTGGAGTGGTGACATATGAAGAAAGTTCTGAATGACAGTCTTCACTATTTCTTCATACAAGAGTAGCAAGCGCCAACTATTCACCTCCAAGGTTCAAGAGGATTGCTATACGAAAGCCAAGAAACTCCCCAACAAAATCAAATACCCAGTCAAGCCGGGAATGCTTTGGTTCTTCTTAGGGTCAATTACACAATGCACAACACAATGAGTGGCTAGCCTACAGTCTGCCTGCAGAAAGTCCCGCATATCATGAAAATTAAGTTCCCTCAAGTCTTTGGGTGCATTTCCAGCAATAAGCACGTCATGCGGATCCACGACTTGGAAAATGAAGGTCTTCACTACTCCTTATACAAATATAAAAGCCAAGATGAACCATCCAGTCAAGCGGGGGTGGGTGGGTACTCTGGTTTCTCTCAAGAGCAATCGTACAGTACATGCAGAATAACGGGGTTAGTCTAAAGTCTGCACAAAGTCCTCACGCATTATGAAGACCAAGTTCCCTCAAACTCTGATGGTGTTTAGATGTGTTCTAAGTGAAGGACATGTCATGCCGCCCCCACATCTTCGAAAAGTGACTCAATTCAGATGGCTTCATTCAGTTGGTGTCAAGCGCTGGCTGAAGAAGATAGTTACAGGGAAACCATGCATGTGGCAGCAGGACTCATTTCTATGCCATACCTCTGATAAAACTCAGAAGTGGCTGCCTGATACTTTCACGACTTCACTAGTGCTAGCATCTGCCCCCGCACGTCGCCTAATTGCAACGCGATGGATTATTATGTGTAGGCCGCAGTTCAGAAAGACAACAACCATACCATCTGCAACACCATAGACGAGCTAAGAGCAAGGATGAAACTGGTGTACATACGTCTCTCGAAGGACACCATGAAGGTTGTGTGATCTAGGATCAGGCCCTGCATGGAGGCCATAGGAGAGGCTCACAGTGATTTCTTTGAGTGAGCTGTATTCAGCAAAATATCCTTTAAGAGATGCACTTTCAATTTTGAGAATACATCAATATATAGGCAGAAGCTTTAGGGAAACAGAGTTTAATTAACTCACATTTAGTATAATATATATATGATATCGTTTGGTCATTACATTATTAACCAAATTATGAAACTATAAGATGAAATCAATCTTTTTATACATGAGAATTTGCTAGGAATTTTCAAGCCACAAATGACTTTCTATTCAACATTTTAAATGCTTCTAAATTCCATTAAAATTTTGAAGGGTCATTCTTTTAATTTTCAACTATTAACAGAATATTAAAATGGTTGATTTGTATATGAAAAAACAGAAATGCATTCTGATCGATTTTTGTAGTTAATTTTGGTAAAAATAGGATTTTTAAAATTTTCTTTTATTTTACACTATTGCATGTTTGATTTCAATAAAAATTCGGTTAAGAGTAAATAAAAATAATTCAATGTGTAATTATCAGTGTTACGTTGAGGCGAGAAATACACACACACGTGAAATTGTCTAACAATCTATTACTATTGGAGATTTGGTGTCTGTGTCCGAAACCGAAACTATACTATTACTTCTATTTAGTTTACTATCTTTCAATGCTCAATTCAAGGACGGGGGTAGTTTAGTATCTGTTCTGTTGTCATGAGACCATCCTCCCAGGCATTAACTCCTCCTTGGGGGATGGGGATAGTGTAGTATTTGTTCTGCTGTAGTGAGATCATCCTCCAAGACATTACCACCTTTTTTGGGGAATAGTGTAGTATCTGTTCGGTTATCATGATAACATCCTCCCAGGCATTACCTCCTCCTTTGAAGGAGTAGTATAGTATCTGTTCTGTTGTCATAACATCCTCCCAGGCATTACCTCCTCCTTTGAAGGAGTAGTATAGTATCTGTTCTGTTGTCATAACATCCTCCCAGGCATTGCCTCCTCCTTTGAGGGAGTAATATAGTATCTGTTCTGTTGTCATGAGAACATCCTCACTGGCATTACACCTTCTTTTAGAGCCCCCCCCCCTCTTGTAATATCTGTTCTGTTGTTATGAAATCATCCTCTCAGGCATTACCTCCTCTTTTTTGGGGTGAGGGGTAGTGTAGTATTTATTCTGTTGTCATGAGATCATCCTCCCAAACATTAGCTCCTTCTTTTGGGAGAGTAGTGTAGTATCAGTTGTCATGAGACAATCCTCCCAGGCATTAACTCCTCCTATGAGGGAGGTATTGTAGTATCTGTTCTGTTGTCATGTTATCATCCTCCCGGGCCTTTGAGGCTAGTGAAGTATCTGTTTTGTTGTCATTAGAGAATCCTTCCAGAGATTACCTACTCCTTTGTGGAAGTAGTGTAGTATCTGTTGTCATCAACCCATCCTCCCAGATATTACCACCTCCTTTGCGGGGGTAGTGTAGTATCTGTTCTGTTTTCATGACATCATCCTCCCAGATATAATCTCCTCCTTTAGTGGGGGGGGGGTAGTGTAGTATCTGTTCTGTTTTCATGACATCATCCTCCAGGACATTACCTCCTCCTTTGAGGGGGTAGTGTATTATCTGTTTTGTTGTCAGAACATCATCCTCCGGGGGCATTACCTCCTACTTTGGGAGGGTAGTGTAGTATCTGTTTTTTTGTCATGAGACCATCCTCCTAGACTTAACTTCCTCCTTTGGAAGGTAGTGTAGTATCTGTTCTATTGTCATGATCTCATCCTCCTAAACATTACCTTCTCCCTTTTTTATTGGGGGGAGAGGTAGTGTAGTATTCATTCTCTTGTCATGAGACCATCCTCTCAGGCGTTACCTCATCATCATAGACTCACATACATGAAAATAAGTAAAAGAACTTACTACGGTCTAGTTAGATACTGCTCACTAAAGTTAAGCAATATGGTTAGTATTGTTGACATTGCTTTGTTTCTAATGTGTGGAGTCCCAGATCACATGACGATGTGGCAGTCAATCATTGGTTGATTTAGCTATGTGATCACCCATGTAAAAGGCGTGACCCAGAAATTCACTTACTGTTTCCCCCCTTTTTGGTCTGACCGTTGTTGTGACAACATGGTATCTAAATCCCTATCTCTTTTCATCTTTTCGGTTTAATCACCATATGAACATGCTTTGCGATGCATGTTCAGCAATGGTGAAATGCATGAGTTTTACAAACAACACACAATGTAATGGGACAAAATATGTGACCACCCAAAATTTGGGTTCTCCTCTTGGAACAGTAATTGCTTTTTAAAGAAGAGGTTTCATGCTGAGATTGCAAGCCATTTGAGATTTTACAGACGTTATGACCACTTCAGATAATAGACTCTGGTCATTCAATTTTTATGTCCAATGATTTAACAGCCGATAATTCTCAAGTGAACCTGTGTGACCTACTTCGAATGACAGAATATCTATATATATTTCAGCAGTGCAGGCAGAAGGGGATCATTGGTTTCTGTTTGTCTGACAGACAGATGGGCCTCTGGGTCCTAAGTTGAAGGACTGTTTGTGTTTGGTTGGATTGCTCTTTTATTTTGGTCGGGTTCAGGGTAAAGTCTATTATTTGTGTTCAGTTGGAAGTGACTTGTTTTGATTGCAAGTGTGTAGTTTGACAGAGAAACCTTTGGAGAATTAAAAACTCTGATGTAAAACCTGTTTACTGATTTCAAACGTCTTGCCACCAAACCACTGGGGGAGGGAAGCCTCCTTAGTCCTGATCGACAACCTTCCTAGAGCTGGAGACTTGAACAAAAATTTCCGGTTTGCAAACCTACAATTGCTTCAGGAGTAGATAGGTTCTTCTTTGTCTATTTGTCTATTAGTCAGGTGTGCAATGGTACCTTCTCATGGGCACTCAAAGACATACAGTGCTTTGCCTTGTTTCCTGACTAGGACAATAAACGCTGCCCCATCCATCTTAATTTCTCTACCTGGGAAACTTGGGGACAAATTTATTATCACTTCGTTTCACATGAATGTCTGGGCCACTCTTGTTCTGACAGGTTGAGGGTACAGTTTTAACATTTTGTCTAGTTGCTGTTTCCGACTGGTAGTACAGGAACCCTAACTCTTAGCACTAAGAGTGGCTGCTTTATCAGCAGTTTATAATATCGGAATAACTGTAGTGCCATATCGTGCATGGAAAAGGGACACTGCACTTATATTCGGTGGGCTTTCCCGGGGTCACAAACCCATAGATGAATACTCGATTAATAGTCTACTTGTGTGAGCTTACTGGCATAAAACAAACACCCACTTTGTAAATAAGGGGCAGGTAACTCTTCACAACAGCTCTAGATTTCGAACAATATTTTTCTAACCCTAACCCTAAACCCTAACCCTAACCCTAACCCACTTTGTCCAACCCACTATACCCTAAAACAAACCAAGTGTCATTTTAAATATTTCAAAATAAAACATTGTTACTTGTTTTTAACTTTAGTTGTGATTGTGTTGAAAGTAAAATCCAGAACTTCCGCCCCCCCCCCACACACGAAAATTGCATTTCAAAACAAAAAACTCTATGATATACATCAGACAAAAATATGAAAAAATTGTCGCACCGAATTTTAATTAAAAGTAAAAATCAATTTTATCGTATTTTGCATGATTCACCATTGACCCGGGCACAGTTGTGAAGAGTTACATGAAACAGGAAACAGGGGAGGTAAGCCTCCTAAGAGGTCGTACTTAGGAGTTAACAAAGCCTCCCTCTCCATGTTAAGAATGGCTTTCTAAAATTCTACTCGATAATTTTTCATAAGTTTTTTGTGAGGATACTTATTTTTGCCTGATACATAAGTATATCAAAGAGTTTTGATTTGGAAATGTGATTTTCATGGGGTTATGAACTTGCAACTCCTTTTGTTACAGCAGACCAGTGTCGAAATCGAGCGCTGGATTCGGGTGAAGACACTGAGCAGACGATCACGACCTGTGTAAACGCACACAAACACAAGTTTATAACCGAAACAACAACAACAACTCTATTCTCTAATCCAGGTTAATTTTGTGACATGCGGTCAGTTGTTTCCTCACCACCAGACCAGTTCTGCCTTTGCTACGTCCATGCCACTTATTTTTTATTTATTTATTTTTTTAAAGACATTTCATCCCAATAAGGCAGGTCGCCACTGTAAACGTAAGGGACTACTGAGAAATAAGGAGTATGGTTTGGGTGTCATCCTAAGTTGGGAGTTGTGCAGCGAGATGTCTGTTTACATTAGTTTTAAACCTCCGCATGTCAGTACAGTCGAAGAAACAGGGAGAAGAGAGGGAGTTCCAGAGACTGGCAGCATGAGGAAAGAAGCTGCTGGAGTAGAAGGCTCTTTGGCATCTGGGGACCTCCACATTGAATGGATGGGGCCTAGCTGATTGTCGGGTTGTTCTAGTGTATTTATGTTGAGGGGGCACTAGAGCAGCTAGTTCATCGAAGCACAATCCATTGAAGTATTTGTAAAGTTATGTTCGACATACCCTTGTACATCTTGATAAGTTCGTCTTTCATATCTTTATGTATTAGGAAGATTGACATGTGAGCAGATTTCGGTGTATTACTTGTAAGTGTGAACAAATCCTGTTATAGTTTTATAAGTAAGGGTTTAGTTCTGTTTTCATTGGTGATTTTGTTTATGTGTAACAACAATTAAGAGACCGAGAAATCTTATAGTATTAATGGTGCACGATAAAATGGCACAGGTAAAAATGAAAAATGGCACATAGAGCAGTAATTCTCAATTTTTTTCTCAGGCAAACCGAATCATACCCCTCAAGACATGATCTCGACAGAATATAGATAGGTATTAATATAGGTTCACATTAATAATGGCACAGTGGATCAGGTAAAATGGCACTGTAAAGATAGCACTGTAAAAATGGTACTTTTAAAAATGGCACAGGTAAAAATGGCACGCGTAAATTATAGGAAAAATGGCACAAAGCAAGAAAATATAACAATATCTCCCAACTTTTTCTCAGGCGACCCCAGGTATGCATCCCAAAATATGAGCGCAACATGACTAGTTTTAGTTGTATATGTGTTATTATATATTACTAGTTGTTCGCTGTATTAGCAAAAAGACAATCATAATAGATAAACCCAGGGGCGAATTTAGAAAAAAATTCAGGTTTAGGAGGTAGGGTAAGGGTTAAACGATGGGGGTTAAGGGTTAGGGTTAGGGTTAGGGGTTAGGGTTAGGGTTAAACGATGGGGGTTAAGGGTTAGGGTTAGGGTTAAACGATGGGGGTTAAGGGTTAGGGTTAGGGTTAAACGATGGGGGTTAAGGGTTAGGGTTAGGGTTAAACGATGGGGGTTAAGGGTTAGGGTTAAACGATGGGGGTTAAGGGTTAGGGTTAAACGATGGGGGTTAAGGGTTAGGGTTAGGGTTAAACGATGGGGGTTAAGGGTTAGGGTTAGGGTTAAACGATGGGGATTAAGGGTTAGGGTTAGGGTTAAACGATGGGGGTTAAGGGTTAGGGTTAAACGATGGGGGTTAAGGGTTAGGGTTAGGGTTAAACGATGGGGGTTAAGGGTTAGGGTTAGGGTTAAACGATGGGGATTAAGGGTTAGGGTTAGGGTTAAACGATGGGGGTTAAGGGTTAGGGTTAAACGATGGGGGTTAGGGGTTAGGGTTAGGGTTAAACGATGGGGGGTTAAGGGTTAGGGTTAAACGATGGGGGTTAAGGGTTAGGGTTAAACGATGGTGGTTAAGGGTTAGGGTTAAACGATGGGGGTTAGGGGTTAGGGTTAGGGTTAAACGATGGGGGTTAAGGGTTAGGGTTAGGGTTAAACGATGGGGGTTAAGGGTTAGGGTTAAACGATGGGGGTTAAGGGTTAGGGTTAAACGATGGGGGTTAAGGGTTAGGGTTAGGGTTAAACGATGGGGGTTAAGGGTTAGGGTTAGGGTTAAACGATGGGGATTAATGGTTAGGGTTAGGGTTAAACGATGGGGGTTAAGGGTTAGGGTTAAACGATGGGGGTTAAGGGTTAGGGTTAGGGTTAAACGATGGGGGTTAAGGGTTAGGGTTAGGGTTAAACGATGGGGATTAAGGGTTAGGGTTAGGGTTAAACGATGGGGGTTAAGGGTTAGGGTTAAACGATGGGGGTTAGGGGTTAGGGTTAGGGTTAAACGATGGGGGGGTTAAGGGTTAGGGTTAAACGATGGGGGTTAAGGGTTAGGGTTAAACGATGGTGGTTAAGGGTTAGGGTTAGGGTTAAACGATGGGGGTTAAGGGTTAGGGTTAGGGTTAAACGATGGGGGTTAAGGGTTAGGGTTAGGGTTAAACGATGGGGGTTAAGGGTTAGGGTTAGGGGTTAGGGTTAGGGTTAAACGATGGGGGGTTAAGGGTTAGGGTTAAACGATGGGGGTTAAGGGTTAGGGTTAGGGTTAAACGATGGGGATTAAGGGTTAGTGTTAAACGATGGTGGTTAAGGGTTAGGGTTAGGGTTAAACGATGGGGGTTAAGGGTTAGGGTTAGGGTTAAATGATGGGGGTTAAGGGTTAGGGTTAGGGTTAAACGATGGGGGTTAAGGGTTAGGGTTAAACGATGGGGGTTAAGGTTAAACGACAGGGGTTAGAGTTTAAAGTTTTTTACTTATAAATGTAGATATAATTTGTTTTTAAATTTGACAAACATTTTAATGTTTTTCTTGTATGTATTCTATCGTTGCGAGATTTTCATCTATATTTTTCCCAGGTACCATTTTTTTAAATATTTATCCAGTTGTGCCATTTTTACCTGTGCCATTATTACCTACATTCAGTATTTTCTTTGAAAATACCGAGTGTCATCATCAAACATTCCACCCAGTCGTATAAATGTGTACAAACCTAACTGTGCGACAGACTAGCGTCCTTTCAAAGAAAGGGATACAGGTCATTCGTTCTGTCTAGCCGTGAAAGCAAACAGGGATCAGCACAGGTCGTTTACATTTTAGATTGCATCTTTAGGGGTGGCTTTGTCTGTAGGTTGGTTGGTCTGTCACACTAAAGTTTGAAATAGCAATACATTTGAAGTTTTGTGTCATTTTTAAATTTTATGTTTTGCGACTTTTTTTAATTTAACGCTTTGTGACTTTTGATATTTACGTTTCATGACTTTTCTAATTTTACGTTTCGTGACGATTTTAATTTTGTTTTGTGACTTTTAAATTTTGCTTACGTTTCGTGATTTTTTTTTAATTTGACGTTTTGTGACTTTTTTAATTTTACGTTTAGTGACTTTTAAAAAAATGTTTACGTTTCGTGACTTTTTAGAAAAAACTTACATTGTGTGACATTTTTTATTTTACGTTACGTGTCCTTTTTGTATTTTACATTTTGTGACGTTTTGTGACTATTCTGTGACTTTCTTTATCTTTACGTTTTGTCACTTTTTGAATTCATTAAAAACATTTTCAAACTTGTTTATAACTTTTATATAATTACAACATTTATTTTAAACATATCTTTTAATCTTCCATTTTTAGTTTCCCGTTTTGGCATGAGCAAGGCAGTATAAAAAGATTGACAACAATTTGCACAATCAACCTCCTTAGTCCGGACCTTGTGCCACACCTGGGGAATTACCAACCAAGAAGATATAATCTACTTCAACTTATCTCTGATCTAAAGTAAGTTTTTAAATCGCAGGTGGCAATTTGGTTGAAACACTAAACTCATCATTTTCTGCTGAAAGTGCTATCCGCCATCTATATTGCACCTACATCTAGACAGCTGCACAATTCCACCTGGCGATCTGAATAAGTAAACTGTTCTTCACGTCCGACCTCACACGTTTTACAGGTCGAGTGGGTTTGTCCGATCAGAAATTAACAACCTTTGAACAGCTGGCTTATTGCTGCTAAGCCTATCAACACCCTAGCATGCAATACGGAAAGTTTATATATATATATATATATATATATATATATATATATATATATATATATAGAGAGAGAGAGAGAGAGAGAGAGATAGAGAGAGATAGATAGATAGAGAGAGAAAGAAAGATATATATATATATATATATATATATATATTACACAACATTTTATTAAAACATATAAATAAATAATAATGACAGCATCTAAACATCCCCAATCCCCACCCACTTTTATCCCCACCCCAAAAACATCCGACCGTCCAATTCGTAGCATACTTCTGCCCCACACGGAGGTGGTCTTATTTCAGTTTTTCTTTCCTTCTTTTGTTCTTTCTTTTTTCTTTCTTCTCTATCGATTCCCGTCGAAGAACGTAAGTGAATTTGAAATATTGAATTATTGATTAGATTTGTAGAAAGAAATCGAACAGTAATTAATTATTTAAGAAGTTTTCAAAAATTAAAGATAAGAGCATAATATTTATTCATAATGGTGTTACAGATAATCAAGTTAAATCAACATGATACTGTCGGTTTCAAGTCGGTGAGGATTCAAATCAACGAATCTCACCGTCACGTTTGAAAAGTTCTGTTTTATGTTATATATATATATATATATATATATATATATATATATATACAGAAAATGAATGATGAAAATAAAAGTTGTACAATTACAATATTTATTAAATCATCAGAAGTTCAAATTCTCCTTAATTCATGGATTTTCCAAGAAAAATTCTTTTCATCAGAGGATAAAAAACGGTAATGTAAGTATTAACAGTAATATTTAACTTTGTAAATTAATACATGTGTATAAAAAAACTTTTTTTGGCTAAAATTATCCTAAATTAGGGCAATAAACCCTAATAAAAATGTTATTAAGGTAAAAAAATTTGAAAAAAGGAATCCTCAAAATACTCAAAATATTCAATTTGAATATTCCTTTTCTCTATTTTTTTACCGTAACATTTTTCTTTTTATGAAGCTCTTAAAAGAGTTATCTTGTTTTGCTGGGGGATTTCAATGCGAGGGTGGGTAAGGAATATCAAACATGGCGTCCACTAGCACGTTATGATGTTGGAAGTATGAATAAGAGCAGGTTGCGTTTACTGCAAATGTGTTCAGAGCTGGATTTAGTGATAACTAATATGTGTTTCCACCTGACACCAAAGTATAAGAACACATGGACGCATCCACGATCCAAGCAATGGCATTGGATTGATTACGTCATCACCCGTAGATGCGACCTGCAGGACGTCTGCATGGTTTCAGTTAAAAGGAATGCCAAGTGCTGACATGAGGCGATTCAGTAACGACAAGTGTCCTCGTAGAATAAATGTTGCCAACACTGCTCTAGGTCTACAGAATAGACTTGAGCAAATATCGTTTGATGGTACGTGAGAGTGTTTTAAGAAGTGTGTTTATCAAATGCCAGTAGATGCTGTTAGGTTAACAAAGAGAAATCATCAAGATTGGTTTGATGACAATTATGCTCACATCGCTCAACTGCTACAGAAAAAGCATGAACTTCATCAAAGGCGGATTGATAGCGGTTGTCACCTCAGGATCTGAAGTCTTAACTATTAAATCAGAGTTGCAGAGAGAACTTAGATGGATGAAGGATGAATGGTGGCGACGGAAGGCTTGTGATATTCAACATGCCGCTAAAAGGACAGTAAAGCAATGTATGATCTGATGAAGACAGTCTATGCTCCTAGCCATTCTAGTGTAACCCCATTAAAATCAAAGGATAGCACAGAGTTGATTAGGGATCCAAGCAAGCTATTTTATAGATGGACAGAGCATTATACTGAACTGTTCACTTATCTGTCGATAGTCAGTAATGATGTGATAGATAGCTTGCCTCAGAGGTCCGTCATTCTGAAATGGATTCTGTTCCTGCCCTCAAGGAAGTGGAGGAGGCTATATATATATATATATATATATATATATATATATATATATATATTAACATAGTTTACCCCAAACAAGGCAGGCCGCCACTGTAGATAGACATAAGGAGTTACTGAGAAAAAGGGTGAGAGTTTTTTTGGGGGGTCAACCTAAATTGGGAGCTGTGCAGCGAGATGTCTGTTTACATTAGTTTTAAATTTCTGCATGTCAGTACCGTCAGGCAAACAGGGAGCAGGGAGGGAGTTCCAGAGTCCAGCAGCACTAGGAAAGAAGCTTTTGGAGTACAAAGCTCTTCGGCATCTGGGGACCTCCATAATGAATGGATCGGATTTGGCAGATTGTCGGGTTGGTCTAATGAATTTGCGTCGTGGGGGCACCAGAGCAGCAAGTTCATTAGAGCACAATCCATTGAAGTACTTGTAAAACAGGCACAAGGAAGCTACATTGTGGCGATGGGACAGGGGCTGGAGCTTGGTGCATAGTGAGGAACCTATTAAGTTAGAGACTCTTTTTTGGACCTTGTCTAAGAGGAAGAGACTAGTGGATGATGTCCCAGCCCAGATGTGGCAACAATACTCCATGCAGTTGAGATGCGGAGCACCTGGTGGAGATGGTATACATGTATTAGTCCTTCACTGTGGTAGAAGACCAATGGCAGTGCAAATTAAGGGGTTAATTGAAAACATCTATATAGTTTCTTTGTACAAGGGAAAAGGAAGAAAAGATGATTGCGGCAACTATAGAGGCATCTCTCTATTGAATGGGACAGGAAAGGTATTTACCAGAATCCTGCTAAATCGCCCGAATGCTTACATCTGTCATTTTGTGCTTCCTGAGAGTCAGTGTGGCTTTAGAAGATATGATCTTTACGCCACCCAGATGCAGGAAAAGTGTGTTGAACATTGTCGAGACCTATATCAGGTCTTTGTTGATCCTACGAAAGCGTTCTATACAGTTAATCGGGATGCGTTGTGGAAGGTATTTGGTAAGTGAGATGTCCTCCTAACTTCGTTAGACCCCTTGGTGAGTTGCACGACAATATGAAAGCACGTGTCAACTGCAATGGTTGCCTCTCTGAACCCGTTGCGGTTGACAATCGTGTTAAACAGGGTGATACTTTGTTTTCTATCTATTTTGCTGTAACTTTTTCATTGACTTTCAATAACTGTGACAAAGGTGTGTATCTCTGATTTCGGCTGTATAACTTACAGCGTTTTAAGACTTCGTCAAGGACATTCTACTCTGTTTTTCGAGACTTGCTTTATGCAGACAACGTGGATGTCGTAGATCACTCGCAGACTGATATGCAGGATATTATGGATAGTTTTGCATGGAGTGTAGAATGATGGGTCTCACAGCGACTGAAGAATCGGTTACATTTGATATCTTTAGCACTGTGTGCTAAGTTTCAAGTGTTTCCGTGAAACCAAAGTTATCGATGGAAGACCAAAATAATGTATAGCGTCAAATGAAATAATCTAGATCAATTAATGCGAAATTTGGGGCCCATTTTTCCAACTAACGTAAAAGTCAAAACGCCCTATTTCAAGTTCATTCCACATTACACTATAGACGCACCATATTTTTTATATACTGCTTATGTCTATGCGATATCAGTCGTAGGCTAAACTAATTTGCATATTGGTTTTGAAAAAGGACATTTTATTAATTAACTATTATTTGTTATTGTTTTCTTTTATTCAATGATTGTTTTGCTTTTATTATAACATATCGTTCTGTTTAGTCATATTGTTTTATTCCGTGGACAAAAGTTTCGTATTTGTGTTCAACTGTTCCTTTCCCCTTTTATATTTGTTTTCTTTTTTGGTGTGTGTGTGGGGGGGGGGAGGGGTGATGTCCTTTTCAACAAGTCGCGATCTATTACTAAGTTAAAAACAAATCACCCCCCCCCCCCCAAACAGATTGATTTCTTCTTACACTTCCTGGATCTTTTAAAGAAGCTTCCCGCCAAAAAATAAAGCCCCGCTATTCAAGGGAGACAACTTTTCAGCCACTTTTGCTTAAATAAATCAACAAAATAAGAATGTATAACTTATTATATACGATTTTAGTATTAATGGATGTTATTTTTTTTGTAATTAAATTTTTCATAAATTAACAAAATAAGAATGTTTTATTATTAAGGGATGTTATATTGACGTGAATTACATCGCCATCTTGACCAATTGCTCGATAAAACCATTTGATGGACATTGTTGCAGAGACGCTGCTGATGTAGTACTCCGTGGTTTTGCAAAAAAAACTACAGCAGACTCCTTGTTGTGGACCAGGGTTGTGAGTCTTAGAAAATTCATGAGCAAAGAAAACTTTAAGGAAAGGTGCACTCAAACACGTGTGAAAAGGGTTAACGCGTAAAGAATTTAGCAAGCCGAAAAGTTGTCTCCCTTAGCAGAGGTGTTATTCTTAGCGGCCCACTAACTTAGCACTAGTGGCGGGGAGCTTCTTAAAAAAGATCCCACTTCCTTTATTTGCGGTCATCTTTAAAAGATAAATAAATTTGTATCGAAGTTATCAAAATGTCAGTATTTATCTATCTATATGAATAAATGCGACATTTACTGTTTCGTGTTTACCACAGAGTTATGAATGAAATGCTTATTATTTAAACATTTTTGTTTCAAGTGTTTTACGTAGCGAACTATGCGAATCGGTAGCGAGCCGGCACAGCCAGCTAGTATATTATGAGTCAGAGAGAATAATTTTATTCCCGTGTACTCGTCACATTGGAAGTTTTATTCAGTTTCTCATCCATGTCTTATGTCGTCTTATAAGATAAGATTTTTTTTACGATAAGCTTTGACATTTATGCAACAAACAATGCGTGACCAACCGCCCAACCCTAACCCTAACCCCAACCCTAACCCTAACCCTAACCCAATTCCTTTTTTATTACTTACCAAAAAAAAATAAAAAAATAAGAAAACAAAACATTTTTAAAATAACTGCATTCGCAAGACTCTCGATTCACGCGAATCGGAAATTACCATTTTATGATGTTTCGTCAGGCGACTCCTGTCGACATTTATTTCATTTTCGGCAAGACACGCGGCGTCAGCTGGACCTTTTCACACCTCATTTAACCTCGTAGGTGTCGGGCCTATTTAATGTTTAATTGATCGACTACGTCGGATTTTAGATGGCAATCTTATCTGTTTAGTTTTTTGACAAATGTATTTTTATTTATTTGTCTCATTAACACTTGCCCTTTTCTTTGGCGTGCTCAACTCAATTTACGGTTCGGCTTCTACGTGCGGTTACTTTTAACCTTACTGTAAAATGGCATCGAAGTCGTGTGTACACTGAGAGGAGAAAGAGGGGGTTCTTACTTAATATCTCATTATAAGGGTGGTTTGGTGTTTGTAGGAGAAAGTCAGATTTAATAAAGATATATCTTTTCATAATGGAGATTATGTGTTTGTATAATAATATTTAAGTGCCGGTGTGTAAAAATAGTTTAAAATGATAAATTTCCACATGGGAGTAAAATTAAATAGAGTGGAATTTTCCAATTAGAAGTCGAATGAGAGCTACGTGTCCCGGACGTTACGTCATAGAGAGGAAGCCGCGCTAATCTGACATGGAGAATGAGCGAGGGAGATCTTTCTCTTTTCAGTGAATCAAGAGAGAGAGAGAGAGAGAGAGAGAGAGAGAGAGAGAGAGAGAGAGAGAGAGAGAGAGAGAGAGAGAGAGAGATTAGGGTTTTGAATAGCTGTCCGCTGTCCGCTGTCCTAGGGGATGGGTCAGTGGTATTATACATATGTATACATATATGTAGCACACTGAAATAGGATCTCTTTCTTCTCGTCCTCTGTGAGCAAATTGGTCATACACTGACCAATCGGCTTGCAGGGCGTATTTATATCAACTGTCCCCTCATGGACTATTTTCTACCACCTAGTCAGTTGAAGAATCCAGCAGAGAGAAATCGGCCAGCAACGAAGAAACATCTCTCTCCAGCCTTTCCCCTGCATCGTTCCAGCAGCAGCCATCTCCACTGGGAATATATTTGCTGACGACCCGGCAGCCTCTTTTCTTCACTGGGACACAGTTCCAACCCTCTGTTAAATAAACCCTTTTTTGTTGCCTGTTACTCGGTTGCTGTTCGTTCAATTCATTTCGTGCGATGAATGTAAGGAAGGGACCAACACCCCCCCTTCTATTACATATATATTTTTAAGAACAAATAAAACACAAAGAGATGTTTTAACTCTAAGTGCACTTCTGACGTTTCTTTATCAATGACGGTTACGAAAGCCGTTATTGAGAAGAAAGCGTCTAGAACGACAGAGAGAGGAAGACGGAAACTTCGGCTGCCACATCACCACTACGACTATAGAAATACGACGAGCGAGTTCCGTAGACGAAGTAGACACTCTGTGAGGATTGAAGAATACGCCCAGAATACGTTACATCTGTAACGAAAATTACATCACATATTCTATTAAACTTCTATATGGGACTGACAAGTACTACCAATTCGGGTAGGAGTAATGCTAACTTAAGAGCGAATCCACACTTTCCAAAGCTCAAAGATTGGGGCCTCCACCACCAGTTTTAGTTCCTGTTAACTTAACGCACGTGTGTGTATGTGGGGTGGTGGTGTAGAAATGAATGTTTCTTGAGTATTCAATGCCTGTAAACATTTACTGCGTGCCCTCAGCATCCCCTCGCAGGTGGGAGCGTTTCAGATTAAGTAGTAGAATTAGCGAAGGAGACCTATGATGGCAGTCAAAGAAAAGAGTCATCAGGAGGTAAAATTAGCGATACTATAGCGTCAGGCGGAATTTCATGTACAAAACTCCTTTGGAACATGTTACCGCGTGACTGCTTCCCTACTGATTACAACTTGTACGTCTTCAATTCCAATGTCAGCAAATTCTTATCAAAACCGTCCCATAAGTAATAAGCAGTTCATACCATTGGTCAATGTCAGTACTCCCGTAGTGTTGCTCATCTTTCAGCTGACAATCATTTCAGTCTCATTAACCCTTTTCCTCGAGTGGTTCTTGGCCTCGATAACTGGTGACTAAATAGTAAACAAAAGAAAGATAACCCGGGAAGAGAAGGTTGAAACAAGAGAAGAGAAGGATTGATAAGTATTACGTATCAACCATTAACAGTCTCTCAACTAAAGCATGAATGAACTGTTAGCGTAATTTTATGGTTGCGGTTTCCATGAATGAAACAGAGGAAAACATATTTTTTATAAAGGTTATTGTGTGTGTTCTTTCTTCAGTATGATCTCATGTATACTCATAATGTTTAATGGCTAATCAGAGATTACTAATCCATCAACAAGGTTAACAGACACCCACGACCAATGCTGTAGCAAGGCAGAGAAACAAAGAAACAATAACAAAAACAAACAGTCTTACAGTCCTACAGAGAGTAGAAAGTGGACTTTCGTTTCCCTTATTTTGTCCTTTAGTCCTCACATTCTATGAGCGATGTTTCTGACAAAGGGGGATGAATTGCTGTTTTATGCGTCGGAATCTATCTATCTAACACTTATCGTTGGCTAGTTTTTGACCTTGAAGTAGTATCCTTTTAGCTCATTACATCAAGTGGCTTCATGCCTTCTCTGGAGTGAGTTCTACGAAAAAAGTGCTTATCTTACCTTAAAGCAGAAAAGTGGTTAGAAAATAAATTGGCCCAGGCGGTGGATAGTATCATGGTTAGATATATGGAGTGGGGGCAAATCGCTTCTGATTACGATTTGATTTCGCACTTTAAACATCAGCTTAAAGTCAAAATAAGATGTAATAGGAGGAGATGGTACTCTGCACTATTTAAAAGGAGGTGGATGTGTGTTTGGACTCCCAAAGTTTGAGTACGTGTTCGCTGCCTATGCATGGTGCACCCCGATCATCTTATCAGACTCCATCCCAGTTATGTGGTATTTTGGTGACTGAAACTAGTTTAGAGAATAGACCAAGAGGACGACAGCCGAATCCATCTACCCACTAAATTTTGGCCTTGTGCCACACCTTATTTTATATAGAAAATTTACTATACTATAAACATTTTGTAAAATTTTAAAGATAAATAAAATCTTCCCTGCATAAAACCCTTATTATTTCTATCGTCATGCTGCAGTTAGAATTAGGTACTCATTGGAAGGACCATGTGAAGGTTGCCAACATCAATAGTGAAAATGGTACTATGGAAACGCTGTCATCATCTTTATACACACAGCTATACTTCATTCAAGATATATTATCTTGAACACGTATCATAAAAATGCAGTGTTTAATAAAGATGAGTTTCCACTTTATCTTTGTGATTAATAGTTTTTTTTAATACAAGCTATATAATTAAATCTGTTTCATCAGCCATATAATTAAATCTGTTTCATCAGCTATATAATTAAATCTGTTTCATCAGATATATAATTAAATCTGTTTCATCAGCCATATAATTAAATCTGTTTCATCAGCCATATAATTAAATCTGTTTAATCAGATATATAATTAAATCTGTTTCATCTGCCATATAATTAAATCTGTTTCATCTGCCATATAATTAAATCTGTTTCATCAGCTATATAATTAAATTCGTTTTCATCAGCCATATAATTAAAACTGTTTCATCAGCCATATAATTAAATCTGTTTCATCAGCCATATAATTAAATCTGTTTCATCAGCCATATAATTAAATCTGTTTAATCAGATATATAATTAAATCTGTTTCATCTGCCATATAATTAAATCTGTTTCATCAGCTATATAATTAAATTCGTTTTCATCAGCCATATAATTAAAACTGTTTCATCAGCCATATAATTAAATCTGTTTCATCAGCCATATAATTAAATCTGTTTCATCAGCCATATAATTAAATCTGTTTCATCAGCCATATAATTAAATCTGTTTCATCAGCCATATAATTAAATCTGTTTCATCAGCCATATAATTAAATCTGTTTCATCAGCCATATAATTAAATCTGTTTCATCAGCCATATAATTAAATCTGTTTAATCAGATATATAATTAAATCTGTTTCATCTGCCATATAATTAAATCTGTTTCATCAGCTATATAATTAAATTCGTTTTCATCAGCCATATAATTAAAACTGTTTCATCAGCCATATAATTAAATCTGTTTCATCAGCCATATAATTAAATCTGTTTCATCAGCCATATAATTAAAACTGTTTCATCAGCCATATAATTAAATCTGTTTCATCAGCCATATAATTAAATCTGTTTCATGAGCCATATAATTAAATCTGTTTCATCAGCTATATAATTAAATCTGTTTCATCAGCCATATAATTAAATCTGTTTCATCAGCTATATAATTAAATCTGTTTCATCAGATATATAATTAAATCTGTTTCATCAGCCATATAATTAAATCTGTTTCATCAGCCATATAATTAAATCTGTTTAATCAGATATATAATTAAATCTGTTTCATCTGCCATATAATTAAATCTGTTTCATCTGCCATATAATTAAATCTGTTTCATCAGCTATATAATTAAATTCGTTTTCATCAGCCATATAATTAAAACTGTTTCATCAGCCATATAATTAAATCTGTTTCATCAGCCATATAATTAAATCTGTTTCATCAGCCATATAATTAAATCTGTTTAATCAGATATATAATTAAATCTGTTTCATCTGCCATATAATTAAATCTGTTTCATCAGCTATATAATTAAATTCGTTTTCATCAGCCATATAATTAAAACTGTTTCATCAGCCATATAATTAAATCTGTTTCATCAGCCATATAATTAAATCTGTTTCATCAGCCATATAATTAAATCTGTTTCATCAGCCATATAATTAAATCTGTTTCATCAGCCATATAATTAAATCTGTTTCATCAGCCATATAATTAAATCTGTTTCATCAGCCATATAATTAAATCTGTTTCATCAGCCATATAATTAAATCTGTTTAATCAGATATATAATTAAATCTGTTTCATCTGCCATATAATTAAATCTGTTTCATCAGCTATATAATTAAATTCGTTTTCATCAGCCATATAATTAAAACTGTTTCATCAGCCATATAATTAAATCTGTTTCATCAGCCATATAATTAAATCTGTTTCATCAGCCATATAATTAAAACTGTTTCATCAGCCATATAATTAAATCTGTTTCATCAGCCATATAATTAAATCTGTTTCATGAGCCATATAATTAAATCTGTTTCATCAGCTATATAATTAAATCTGTTTCATCAGCCATATAATTAAATCTGTTTCATCAGCTATATAATTAAATTCGTTTTCATCAGCCATATAATTAAAACTGTTTCATCAGCCATATAATTAAATCTGTTTCATCAGCCATATAATTAAATCTGTTTCATCAGCCATATAATTAAATCTGTTTCATCAGCCATATAATTAAATCTGTTTCATCAGATATATAATTAAATCTGTTTCATCAGCCATATAATTAAATCTGTTTCATCAGCCATATAATTAAATCTGTTTCATCAGCCATATAATTAAATCTGTTTCATCAGATATATAATTAAATCTGTTTCATCAGCCATATAATTAAATCTGTTTCATCAGATATATATTTAAATCTGTTTCATCAGCCATATAATTAAATCTGTTTCATCAGCCATATAATTAAATCTGTTTCATCAGCCATATAATTAAATCTGTTTCATCAGCCATATAATTAAATCTGTTTCATCAGCCATATAATTAAATCTGTTTCATCAGCCATATAATTAAATCTGTTTCATCAGATATATAATTAAATCTGTTTCATCAGCCATATAATTAAATCTGTTTCATCAGCCATATAATTAAATCTGTTTCATCAGCCATATAATTAAATCTGTTTCATCAGCCATATAATTAAATCTGTTTCATCAGATATATAATTAAATCTGTTTCATCAGCCATATAATTAAATCTGTTTCATCAGATATATATTTAAATCTGTTTCATCAGCCATATAATTAAATCTGTTTCATCAGCCATATAATTAAATCTGTTTCATCAGCCATATAATTAAATCTGTTTCATCAGCCATATAATTAAATCTGTTTCATCAGATATATAATTAAATCTGTTTCATCAGCCATATAATTAAATCTGTTTCATCAGCCATATAATTAAATCTGTTTCATCAGCCATATAATTAGATCTGTTATAAGGCAAACATTGGTCCATGTTGTTAAGAAATAAAAATTGTATTTTGATCGATTTTAGTATTTTCATATTTAATCTTGGTCGATGTTTTATTTTTGACCAGTCATATAAATAGAAAGAAGCAGGAGGGGGATTTTTTACTTCCCCTCTCACACATAACAGCGGGACTAAATTACTCTAGAGATTCACCGTGAAAACATAAAATAGGGGAAGGAGATATTTATTTGTCCTTTTCGCTTTCTTCTCTTTGTCTTTTTATTGACAACATTCGACTATAATGAGAGATAGTGTGTGGGGGAGAGCGAGAGACAGGGGGACGTGGCGGGTAAGAAAGAGAAAGGAAATAAATATATATATATAGAGAGAGAGAGAGAGAGAGAGGGGAAGAAGAAAGAAAAACCTCTAAGTTTCCGTTCCCATTCATGTAGTTTTGAGTTCGAACTTCACTTTGGCTAACAGGGGAAAAGAAAAAGAACATAAAGAAGACAAAAAGAATGCTGCCTATTGTGGGTTTAACCAACATTCGACTTTGAGAAGGAGAGAGAGAGAGAGAGAGAGAGAGAAAGAGAGAGAGATAGAGAAAGTAAAGAGAGAGAGAGAGAGAAGAGATAGAGAAAGTAAAGAGAGAGAGAAAGAGAGAGTAGGAAGAGATAGAGAAAGTAAAGAGGGAGAGAGAGAAAGGGGAGGGGGGAGGAACAAAGAAATAACTCTAAGCATATGTGTAATTTACTCCTCTCCAGGAGTTAGGCACAAGGCCAGTTTTTTATCCTACTCCCACAAGTAAGCTGTGACCCAAGCTCGGGTCGGAAAGTGGGGGTTGAAAAGCCAGCGCCCGAGAGGTGAGCACTCTGACCATCAAAAATTGCCTGGGCAGCCCCGTCGGCATTCCCCGGTAGGGGCGCCTCAAGCAGTAAGCAATTAACTTACTCCTCCCCAAAGAGGGGAGGCAAAGCCTGGGAGGGTGGACCTCCTAGAACTGCACAGGACAATCCCATAGACCGGCGTAAATCAAGCCCCGAAGGCCAAGACAATACCAATCTATGGGGTGCAGTATCCATCAGAACAGATACTACACTTTGATCTCGACCAAAAGGACTCTAAGCATATGTTCCTATTAATGTAGCTTTGAGTTCGAACTTCACTCGGGTATAAATATTTTTTGTTCCAAAATTAACTTAGACATTTCAAATTAACTGATTGTTATAATTCAGGACAACTACCCCCCCCCTACTATAGTGTTACAAGATTGGTATGAATAATAGTCTAAAACTCGTTAACAGGCTCATAAACAAACACGCGTCTATGTTAATATCAAAAGAGACATTTACCGACAGATACACGTATAATGTATCAGTATAGAAAATGTGACTTGAGACGCGAATATTATTTTTGAATTACTACGAATGACGTTAGGACGAAAAATTTATAAAAATATGGCGCCAGGATTCATATTAAAGAAAAATTGAATTGGAATTCGATTTGGTTTTGTTCTCAAATTCTAAAAACTCAAGGAAAATATAGTTTTATTAGTTTCGTCATAGAACTCAATCTGTGGCATTGCTGTTTAATAACTTCCAAACTTTCTATACACTATGCACAATTCTTCAAGCAAACTAAAGCACCATTTTATTGTTTTTGATTCATATTGCAACACTGGAATATTTAAATCTTTTATTATTATTTTGTCAATGAAATGCGAGATTAACTATCAAAGGCATCCGGATAAAAAAACATTGAAACAAAATCTAGTTGTTAAATGGACCCGGTGGAAATTGGAGAGGCTAACGTGAAAGAAGAAACTAGTTTTCTAAAGTTTTTTTGTTAAAGATGTCTGCGATCAATTAAAAAAAAGATTTGCCATCCAGGAATTATGAACAAAATCTTCTCTCTTAACCGTTCCACCACAATTGAGATATGATGTCCCAACGGACATTTTAAAACGTCCATTATTATTACTAGCAAAAGTATGCCTCCCCCTGGTCGCATATGATGGCTAGTATATGTGACGAACGAACATATACTACACTGTCCCCTAAAAGGAGGCGGTAATGCCTGGGAGGATAGTCTACTGACAACAGAACAGATACTACACTACACACCCAAAGTAGAAAATAATGCCGGAGAGAGTAATCTTATGGCCGGGGTGGAAGTCCTTGTTTATGGCGGGAGATTCAAAAGAAGAACAAAGGGTTTTTGGATTTTAACCACAGTCGCGAAGGATTTCGGACAAATGGTTTTGCGATAATGAATCCCCCAACCATAGGTGGTGTGATAGATGCCTTTATAACTGCATGTTATCACACCGTTAGGCTTCCACCATCGGACCACGTGGGGATTAAATAAAACAGTTTAAGACAACCAAGATGAAGGGAAGAAAATATTATTTAAACTTACCTTAAAGAAAGCGAAGGAATTAGGAAGCTATACACATATACGAAGAGGCCTTTTATAATTGTTAATAAAAAAAGAAAGGAATAACATTTTTATCAACAAAACAATTTATTTAATATTTGAAACATTTTAAAGAGTTCTTAGATTCGTACTTGTAAGTGTATATATATGCGAGCATGTGAATGTCTTTTGTGTGGCTAATTTGTAATTGATCATGTGTGAAGAAATGTTCGTCAAATTGAAAGATTGAAGAATTGTTCATCGAATTGAAAGATGTGAATAAGATTACCTTTTTCTTCTTCCTCCCTCCTCCACACAGCTCGTTCGAGCTGGTGTGGGGGGGGGATCGCCGAGAGTTCTTGGTGCGTTCTTCTCAAAAACGCTGAAGGAAAAGAGGAAGAGGAAAAGGAAAACGTGTTCTTTTATCAACTTCAAATCTCGCGTGGTCAAGCTGGCTGAAATCCTTCGGCCAACGTGATTCTGCGAGACTTCACGAGTTTCTCCCTTCAGAGGCGAAGAAGGGTCAAACAAAGAAAGAAAGGGAGAGAGTAAGCCGAATGAACCCAGAAAGAAAAGGGGTAGCTAAACAGGCTAGGACTTTTCCTCAATGCCCGTTCGTCTCATCGATCTGCCACAATCTCATGACAACAAAATAGATACTATATTACCCCCCCCCCCCAAACAAAAAAAGAGGATGTAATGTCTGGAATGATAGTATCATGAGAACAACAGAACAGATACTACACTACCCTCCAAAAATGTTTTGTTCGCATTTGATAAATGCACACAGTATCATTGTGATTATTCGGACTACTGTAACCTCCGACCATCTTCAGATGTATCTTGTCGAACTCAATAATCTTTATGTCGAGCCTGGTAATCTGCAAAAGGCTGTCACAATACAGAGTGTTATTTCGAACTGACCCGTGGCACAACGAATAAAAGTGCTAAATTAATAAGACTACAATTTCGAATTACTTAAGAGTAATTAAAAATTTATTCAATAAATAACAACGAATAAAAGTGCTAAATTAATAAGAATACAAGTTCGAATTACTTAAGAGTAATTAAAAATTTATTCAATAAATAACAACGAATAAAAGTGCTAAATTAATAAGAATACAAGTTCGAATTACTTAACAGTAATTAAAAATTTATTCAATAAATAACAACGAATAAAAGTGCTAAATTAATAAGAATACAAGCTCGAATTACTTAAGAGTAATTAAAAATTTATTCAATAAATAACAACGAATAAAAGTGCTAAATTAATAAGAATACAAGTTCGAATTACTTAAGAGTAATTAAAAATTTATTCAATAAATAACAACGAATAAAAGTGCTAAATTAATAAGAATACAAGTTCGAATTACTTAAGAGTAATTAAAAATTTATTTAATAAATAACAACGAATAAAAGTTAAGCTCCAGACGCATCTTGTCGAACTCGGGAATCTGTACGGAATTTCGAAAGGAACTTGTTATTTAATCCACGGAGGGTAGATTATTCTTGTTCCATCAGCCATGACCGGGAAGAAGTCTTAAGTAATTCGTAATTGTATTCTTAGTATCGCCCGTACTGAGGATTGAACCTTCAACCTCCAGAAGACTGTCACTTAGAACTGATTAGTACTTAGCACTTTTAACTGTTTCGCCTCAGGTCTCTTGCAGACGAGACGCACCTGAAGAAGGTCGGAGGTTACATCGGCCGAAACGCTGTGAGAATAATATCCAAGATGTTAACAGTAGTCCGAATAATAAAATAAATACACGTTAAGAAGAGGTAATAGAACATGGCGCTAGAATTCATTAAAAAAAGTTGCATTGCAATTCGATTTGGTTTTGTTCTCAAATTCAAAACTCAAGAAAAATATAGTTTTATTATTTTGGTAATTGAAATCAATATTTGCCTCGTATGATTTTCTCGCAGTTTCTTCAACCTTATATATAATCGCCTTGACATTGCTTTTCAATAACCAAACTTTCTACACACTACACACTACACACAATGCTTCAAGCAAACTACATAAGTTTTTATTCCTTTTATTAGATTTATACTTATCATTTAGTTTCAATGACTTTTCTTGTTTTTATCGGGTATTCTCTTTGAATCATCTCCATCATCTCTGTTGAATTGATGATGTCTGCTTCCAGAATGCCTAGATACTTATAGTTATTACGTTCTTTCCTTCGTCTCACGAGTTACATAACGAAAGCTGTTGTTTGAATTGAAAAGTTTCAGTGACACCTAATGGTCAAAGGTTACTCCAGAACGGAAGTCAACGAAACCATGTAGCTTCCAAACAGATATTTTCTATCTCTTTTCTGGCGACATTTCAAGCAAAGAAGACGTGTCCAGGGCGCCACCTCAAATGGAGAGAAGGGACGGGCGCATAAAATGTAGCTAGGTGTATCAGGAGAGCTATTCGTCTACCTATCTGTCTGTATTTCTCTCTCACACCCACACAAGTAACTCGACCCTCTGTTTTTTTTCTGTGACGATTCTTCTCTTTGTAATAAACTTTTTTATAAACATCGACGTCCGAGTGGTTTTGTCAGCAGACGAATAGAACCCGGGTTCCCGACGTTATACACACATCGGTAAGTGAAAATGTAACACAAGTAGTGTGTGTCTTCTATTCAGAATTCCATTTTGACTAAAATATTCTAGTTATGTTTCTGAGTGCTTTTAGCTCCATTTCGCTTTTCTTATTATTTTTGCAAATACCTTAAATTAATCTTTATACTTAAGGTCGTTTATTATTTACTTTGTGTCTGTAAACTTGTATCCAACATTGTACTTCCTGAGTTTGTAGTTGAGTAGTATTTTAACTACGATAAACAGTAGTGGAGATAAGAAGTCTCCCTGGAAATGTCTCTCGGTATTCTTATCTCTGTCAGATGTTGTCCTCTAATTTTCAGTTCTAGTCTCCATGTTTCCAATTGTTTACTTTATGCATTGAACTTCCTAAGTATGTAGTTGAGTAGTATCATGGCTATGATAAACAGTAGTGGACATTTCAAGTAAAGAAGACGTGTCCAGGGCGCCGCCTCAAATGGAGAGAAGGGGCGCCACATAAAATGTTGCTAGGTGTAGCAGGACGAGCTATCCGTCTACCTATCTGTCTGTCTTTCTCTCTCATACCCATACAAGTAACTCGATCCTCTGATTTTTTTCTGTGACGATTCTTCTCTTTGTAATAAACTTTTTTATGAACATCGACGTCCGAGTGGTTTTGTCAGAAGACGAATAGAACCCGGGTTCCCGACGTTTTTGACATATTTCCATTCTATGTGCGTCCAGCGCAAACGCTGACTCCATGATATTATCGTAGCACCTTTATTCAAACTGAAACAATTATCTAAGTACTCTGGTTTACGTAGTTTGGGGATTTTTCTGGTTATGGAGATCTATCTCCAAAACCCTATTTCCATTTTATGGACGCCCCGTGTTAACGTAGACCTCGCGATATTATTGTACCATCTTTGGACAGAACAAACACTGAAGACAAAGAATGAATATTTTAGTTCGAATTTCATGTTTAACACAACAGCGACATCAAATAAAATTTAAAAAACACTTTTTTGTGTTGCATCAGTGGCGATTGTATATCCCATCTTAAAAAGGGGTGCAGAGTGATAACGTATGTACGAATATGACATTGCCTATTACTATATAAATTATTTATAGTGTTATCGTTTTTCAGGTTGTATAGCAATGGAAGATCTACTTGTTGACTTAACGACTTGGAGGAATGCTATGGAAAGTAAAGGTCTGAGAGTGAATGCTACGAAGACCAAAGTGATGATCAGTGGATGTAGTGTTAGAAAGCTCCAAAAAAGATGAAAGTTCACCTACTCAGCTTGTAGAAAGGGAGTCGGGTGCAACTCAATCTTTTGTGATACTTGTAAGCATTGGGTACACAAGAATTGCAGTGGAATTACTGGTAGGTTGAGAGATGATAACCAGTTTATGTGCAAGAAGTGTAGGACAATGGAGACGGATGAGAACTCAGATGTGGACAGAGTATATGTGGATGGCAAAGATATTGAAGCTGTCGAGAAGTTTTGTTACGTTGGTGATACCATTAGAGCACAGGGTGGAGCAGGTGATAGTGTGATTGCAAGATTTAGAAATAGATGAAGTAACTGTTACTAATCTGTCGACCAAGTATGTGTACACAGTGTGATGATGTATTGAAGTGAAACCTAACCAATAAGGGTTGAGGATATGCGTTGCATTGAGAGAAATTCTATGAGAACGAATACAATGAATATACAATGTGAGTTTTATAGACAGGCTTAGTTCTGATGATCTCAGAGGAAGATTAAATCCGGACAGTATAGGGAGATGTGTGCAGAACAGGAGACTTCGATGGTATGACCACACTGAAAGAATGGACAAGAGTTCTTGGGTTACTAGATGTAGAACAGTCAAGGTAGCAGGTTCAGTTCACAGGAAGGAAGAGATAAAATGGATTTGAAAGAAAGAGGGAAAAATAAAGACCTGTTCAGAGATAGGTTAGTGTATTCGTGTGATGTTGATCTACCCTATTTCGGGAATAGATGGACTCTTCCAAACACTATATATAGAGTTACGACAAAAGGTTGTGTAGTCATTGGGGGCAGTCATAGCCACAGTATCGGACACAGACTTTCTCTGACATACTATTCTGTACTTCTGCAAATACACTCTTGTAAATATACCACCTTGTTGTCTTATTATTATTGCCCTTCAAGGTCACAACAGTTAGTTTGGAAGTCAATTTTTTAAAGCTGTCCAATGCATACCAGCATGTGAACCACACGTTAAACTGAATATGATGATAATGATGATATTATTTTGTTAGTGAAATGTGAGATTAACAGAATAAAGCTACGAATGTTTTATTACCATTTGATAAATGAACAGAATGTGTGAATTTCTGGTACATAGTAATATATGCTAAGATATCTTTGTATTGCTTGAAGTACACGTCTCACCATGTATATATGTACACTACACAATATACAGATATCTTATCACCTACCCACTCACATAGAATATTGCTCATGAGTGATATTGCTAAGTGTAATGCCGTCTGTACCCCTATCCCTTCTTGGTCTATTTTAGAAGTTAATATTTATGTGACACTCCTTATGTCTATAAGTGGATATATCTGCCTGGTTATATGAAGCTGTGTAGATGCCATGTACACCATTAATGAGAGGAGAAAGAGGGGGTGCTTACTTAATATCTCATTATAAGGGTGGTTTGGTGTCTGTAGGAGAAAGTCAGATTTAATAAAGATATATTTTTTCATAATGGAGATTATGTGTTTGTATATTAATATTTAAGTGCCGGTGTGTAAAAATAGTTTAGAATGGTAAATTTCCACATGGGAGTAAAATTAAAGAGGGGAATTTTCCAATTAGAAGTCGTGTGAGAGCTACGTGTCCCGGAAGTTACGTCATAGAGAAGAAGACATGCTAATCTGACATGGAAAATGGGATAGGGAAGATCTTTCTCTTTTCATTGACACAGCAGAGAGAGAGAGAGAGAGAGAGAGAGAGAGAGAGAGAGAGAGAGAAAGAGAGAGAGGGGGTTTGGATAGCTGTCCTCTCGGAGATGGGTCAGGGGTATTATACATATGTATACATATATATTGTTAAGAACAAATAAAACCCAAAGAGATGTATTGAACCCAAGTGCACTTCTGACGTGTCTTTATCAATAACGATTACGACAGCTGTTATCGAGAAGAAAAAGAATATGCACCAGTACTGGCTGGTGTAACTATGTGCATATGGTGACCAACCTGGTATCTGTATGTACCTATGCATATAACATTACCCAACTGTATACAAGTCTATATAATAACATCAGATAACATCAATTGAAATAAATACATAGAAGATACAGCCAAGTCTGCTGCAAAGAATGTTTACTAAGCTAGAACACTTCTAACATCTGCTAGTATCCTGTATCTCTATAAAGCCACCATTTGCCAATACATGGAGTATTGGTGTCACGTCTGGGCTGGTGCACCAACCACTAGTCTCTCCCTCTTAGACAGGGTGCAAAAAAGGGTCTCTCATCTCATAGGTTCTTCACTGTATGCAAAGCTCCATCCTTATCGCCACAATGTTGCATCCCTATGTTTATTTTACAAGTACTTCCACTTGTCACCGGCTCAACGTAAATATCCCTAACCAACTTGACTGGCAGCAAATGTACAGGTCCCCCAGATGCTGGCAAATTTTCTACTTTAATAGCTTCTTTTTTCGGACAGCTTATCTTGGGAATTTCCTCCCTGCTCTCTGTTTCCCCGATTGTACCAACATGCAGAAATTTAAATGTAATGTGAACAAACATTTTGCTGCACAACTCCTCACTTAACCTGGCTCCTAATATCAGTAGGCCTTTATGTCTCCGATGCAATATACCTTGTTTGGGGGTAAATAAAAGTAATATAAAAAAAAACATGTATCAGTATATATACACACATAATTTAGAGGCTTTTTTTAGTTTTGAGATACAATGGATAACCCCTGTAAGGAGACCTGCCTGGAGAGTCTATTGTAAAGCAAATGTTGCGCAATCCCTAATTGCACCTCATCTGAACTGGTATTGCCTGAGTCCAGTGGCAAAGATAGGTCAAGGACGAGTGGAAACAATGCTGGCATAAGCGGGGGACCCTTCCTATATACAGCACCTGGTATTCCCAAATGGTCATTTATTTCAATAGTGACCAAGCTCAAAGTCTCTTAACTTCGGTGATGTCATGAGAATCGGTGTGTCAACGTGATTATGCGTACTGTAACAAGTTAGATAATAACCATATTCTGTACAACTGTGCCAGAGCTCTCAAATCTATTAATGGAGATGACGCACTAAGCAAGGACAATACTCTACTCAAGATCGTACCGAATCATTGAAATGATTTTCCAGTATGCGAAAAAGTTCTGAAAAATATACAAAGTTCCGTAGATGCACAGTTGGTAGATCGGAAAGCTCTACCAGAGAAAAAGAAATACTCAACTTCTTGAACCTAGAAAGACTGATCTCCCCATGGGCTGCACGTAGAGGGTTAAGATCTCCCAGAAAACAAAAGATTCCTGGAAAATACTAAGAAATTGAAACACTAATGACTCCCCTCACCCTCTTTCGAATTCTTTAAGGGGGACAATTTTTGAAATATATTATTACTTTCCCTTGATTCTTTTCTCAAATCTCAGTCCCTCTACCGTTAGACAGAGGAACTATGCATTTATCTCCTCTTTGTACAGAAAATTTTCTGAAACTAAAGGGACCAATATTCCAAAGGAGATATGTGTTTAGGATGAAGATCCTGCTGAATCTTCCAGAATCTTTTAGAATCTTCCAGAATGTTCCAGAATTCAAAACATTTCTGAAAAATACAGAAAATTTGTAATTAAATGGAACATTAATGCCCCCCCCCCCGACTCTTTTACAATTCTTAGAATGGATAATGTTGTAAAATACATTATTACTTTCCCTTGAGTCGTTTTCAAATTTCAGTCCCTCTACAGTTAGATAGAGGAACTATGTATGTATTATCTCCCCTTTGTAGAGGCAACCTCTTTTGTAACGGTGGTATTCCATAGATTCATGTAAACCTGCAGTTAGTCATAAAAGAAATTCTACCAGATAAAAAAGTACTCAACTTCTTGAACCTATAATGTATATCCTCATAAAATGTGTCCGCCATCTCTCTGTGTGACTATCTTATACTGTTCTTCCTCTATCCAAGATGCCTGCCAAGGTGGGGCTCACAAAATGACTGCACGCCACCGTGAGGGTAAGCTGACACTGTTTCCATTCCTATTCTGCCCACATATATATGAAAGTTTTGCCTAAATTATTTTTTTATTTCTGTGTCTGTTTGAAATCAATCCCATGCCCCAACTAGACTTTGAAAGAATAATAAAAAAAAAGTTTAGGTACTTGTTGACAATTCCTCTGCTATGAAAAATAAAAAAATAAGAAACATTTGTATTATGTATGTATCCATGACGGACAGAAAATATCGTACACCAAAAATTTCGTAAATTGATCATGTATTTTTTTAATAATTACAAACGAAAAGCAAATTTTATGGGGACACGCCACGTTTGAAATAATCTCCATGAAAAGGGGAGATAGCTCAAACTTTTGCGATATTTGAAAAAAATTCAAACTTTTGCGAACTCTTCAAAAATAGAGTTTAGAATAATCTCTATGAATTACCATTAATCGCATAAAAATGATTTTCTTTTGTAAAAAAAAACTATGTGATCAATTTACAAGATTTATGGTGTACGATATTTTCTTTCCGTCACGGTACGTACATCATACCAATGTTTCTTAATTTTTTATTTTTCATAGCAGAGGAATTGTCAACAAGCACCAAAAATTATTCCATAGAAGTTCAGCTTACGTTAAAAGTGTTTCACTTTTAAGACTTTACCATGGGCCCACATGTCTAGAATAAAGATCCTGATCAATCAATGCAATTATCTTCCAAAATGTGAAGAATTCCTGGAAAATTCTGATATATCCGTCAGTGAAAAAAACAAAACAAGAGTTTCAAAGGCACTCCTCTCTAGTCTCTCTCTCAATATCAACGACTTAAATCAAAGAAGTACAGTTTTTATATTAATATATCCACCACCTATGCAAATTGACTACCAACCAGAGCCACCTAACGTTAGAGACTCCAAACAGCCAATTTGCAAAGGGGGATAACTCAATTAACAGATATTGTTATTACTTAAGCGTCTGCAATACACAGAACGCCACCTGTTGCCTCTTTGAACAATAAACCGCAGCTGGCTCAACGTCAGCTCTGGGTGTTCTCCTTTTCAGCCTCGTCACAAAAACACAGAGAATTTGAACATTAATGACTCCCCTACCATTTTTATGATTTTGTAAAATACATTATTACTTCCTCTTGATTCGTTGCTCAAAGTTCAGTCCCTCTACAGTTAGACAGAGGAACTATGCATTTATCTCCCCTTTGCAAAGAAAACCTCTTTTGTAACAGTGGTAGATTCATGTTAGCTTCTAGTTAGTAGTCAGGAAAGCTCCAGCAGAGAAACAGAAAGTACTCAAATAGATCTAAACAGACCAATATTACCATGAGGGTACATGTCTGCTTAATAAATGCAATGATCTTCCAGAATGCAAAAAAATCCTGGAAATTATAGAGAATTTGTAGCTTAATGGAATGCTTATGACCCCCTCACCATTTTAATAATTCTTGAAAGGAGAAAATGTAAAATACATTATTGCTTCCAATTGATTCATTTCTCAAATTTCAGTCCGTCTACCGTTAACAAAAGGAACTATGTATTTATTATCTCCCCTTTACAGAGGCGACCTCTTTTGTAACATTGTTATTTGTTATTAAAAAACCAACATTAACAGTTATCTAATCTTTTGCCTTTTTACATTCCTTCACGCATCAAGTGATCTTAATTGGATTAATTTAATTAATTTGCTTATTTATCGCGATTCTTGTACGCAATCTTACACAAACATCCGATTCAATTAAAATGGCGATTCTGGAGAATAAGTGAAGGAAACATTTCCCATTGAAGATTCCTATTTAAGTATAATTAAAGCAGTAATTGCATTTTTTTTCTAATTAAAAGTTTTATTAAAATAAATTAAGAGTTTTTTTTTTGTTGTTATTTTTTGTTGAAGGGATAACAAAAATAAAAAAAGACTTTATTTTTTGTTTAAAAAGATTAAAAAGGAAATAACAAATATTTTGCGATACTTTAGTAGGTTTGTCTTGCAATACGTGATCTACAAACGTATACTATCTTCCGCTCAAATGTGTCATATTTATTTGCATATAAATATAAATCTGTCATATCACACAAAAGTGTGGTCAATCTGCGAAGACAAATATATTTTAAAAATCTGACAAAGAGGGAATAATTGCTGTTTTCTGGGTTGGAATCTATCCATCTAACACTTATTGTAGGCTAGTTTTTAACCTTGTAGTAGTATTTTTTAGCTCCTTACATCAAATGGCTTCATGCATTGTGTGGAGCGATTTTCATTAAAGAAAAATCATTTCATATTTCTAACTTCAGAACTCAAAGTTTTAAACATACAGAGCAAATATTTAAGAACAAAATATAACAATGAAACTTAACTCATGCTAGACAATAATTTATTTCGATCTTAACAAGTCTCTTTCAGGTCTCCAGTTAAGTCGAAATAAATTATTGCCTGTTATGTGTTAAGTTTTTTGTTATTATATATAAAAAATAAAAAATAATTAGCATAATTCGATTTTTTTAAATTACATCACACAGACATTTGTTATATATATATATATATATATATATATATATATATATATATATATATATATAACACATGTCTGTGTGATGTAATTTTAGAAAAATCGAATTATGTTAATTATTTAAAAACATTTTTTATGAAAATCGCTCCAGACAAGAGCTGAAGCCACTTGATGTAAGGAGTTAACAAGGACGAAATATGATTGCTGCAAAGACAGGAGATGCCCATTGGCCTTAGTCTTGAACAATCAAGGCTATAGGTAGGAAGAAAACAGTCAGCAGGAAGAGAGTTCCACAAGCCTGCAGTTCTTGAAAAGAAGCTACTGGAATAGTAGGCTGTATTACAATGAGGTAGCAAAACAGCGAATTGATGGAGATCACTAGACCAACAGGTCAAACGAGCTGGAACAAAAGAAGCAGGGAATAGATCACGCAATTCTGAACAACACATGCCATAATAGTATTTATAGAAAAGACTGAGACTAGCAACATCCCGTCTGTGAGAGATAGCGTGCAGAGAAGAAGAAAGGGTGGGGCCAATCAAATGAAAGATATGTTTCTGCACCTTATCAATACCCCTCAAATGGGACAGAGATTAACCACCCCAAATATGATGACAGTACTCCATACATGGTCTGATAGTATATTTGTAGAGATAAAGAATAGCCTCAGTTGTGAGAAAGTGTTTGGAGCAATAGAGAGAAACGACGTTACAAGAAGCAGAAAGAGCAATGGATCTAATGTATGAACCCGAGAAGGATTTGATGAGAAAGACAAATAAGTTTTAGAGTCGATTTCTCCTTAAGAGCAGAGCCATCCATGAGAATCTCAGGAAGAAAAGGGACACGCCTACACTTGAAAGACACGAGGCGAGTTTTAACAGGATTAAACGAAAAAAGCCATTCCGTACTCTAATCCACAACTGAACCCAGGTCAACTTCTAGATCAGCTGCATATTTCAACTGATCCGAAAGAGATCGGCGAGATGCAACACCAGAATAGAGAGTGGTATCATCAGCATGGATGTTAATTTTCTGAATAATATTATCTGGAAGATTATTTATATAGAGAAGAAACAATGTAGGGCCTTGAGGAACACTAGCATTGATAGGAAAAGAGAATGAAGAGACACCATCCAAATTTACTCGAAAGCTTCGACCAGAAAGAAAAGACCTAATAATATCAAGAACCTCACCACCAATAACCGTGAATTCAATATTCTTTAAACAATTCAAAAGCAAGAATAACAATAATCTAATGAAAAAGAAGAGCAAACACAAGTTCGAAATTTATATAATATATCTAAAATATAAAATTAAGTCAGTCGGATTCCCAACTTTTGTGATATACGAGCTTCCCTCTTAGCAAATGAATATTTCATTAATTTTATTTTGTTATAATATTGGTCCATGTTATTAAAGAAAATTAAAATGTAATTCGAGTTAATTCTTTCCAAATGTGCTAGTCAAAGAGTTAACAACGTTGGGTTGCAAGACCCAGGGTTGTAAATTTGAACCCGTTAGTAAGCAGGCCTGTTGTTTGAATCTATACTGATGAGTCTTCAAAAGACGAAACAGGTTTATCCATAAGTAAATAAATAATATTTAATTATTAAATTACTCTTATAAGCTTCCTTAATAAAGGGATAAAATAATTACATTGCCCTTGCAGTAACGGCATAGTTCCCTACCGTTTGTTGAACACTTTAGGTGTAATTACTAGTTTCTATTAAAACCGTATTTACACGTCTCACTCACTTACGCAGCTGACCTGCTAGCCAAGGGGTTAACGACATTGGGTTACAAGACCCAGGGTTGTAAGTTTGAACCTTTTGGTAGGTAGGCCAGTTGTTTGAATCCATACTGATGAGTCTACAAAAGACGAAACAAGCTTGTCTATAAATAAATGATATTTAATTATTTAATTATTATTGTAAGCCTCATTTGGATCATGAGAAAATAATTACATTGCTCTAGCTGTAACGCTATAGTTCCCTCCCATTTGTTGAAAACTTTAGATGTAATTCCCGGTATAAGTTTGTATTAAACCCGTATTTACATGTTTCAATCGCACTGCTGATCTGCTTGCCACAACTTTATTGACGTTGGGTTACAAGACCCAGAGTTGTAAGTTTGAACCTTTTGGTAAAATTGGAGAAGTGGTCTGACGTAATGAGATTCATCTCATCTCTCTCTCTCTCTCTCTCTCTCTCTTTCTCTCATGAATCCAATGATTTTGTCTTGTCCTTTAAAATAAAGCTTTTTATGAACTTACCAACAAGTGTCGGTGTGGTTTAGTATAAATGGACGAAGAAGCAACCTGGGTTCACCACGATGATAGTGGCGACGGCAGTGAGACGATCAGCCAGCATGCATTTTATTAACAACTCAGATTCACAGCGATGATGGTGGTGACGACGACAGCGATGAGACGATCGACTCGCATGCGTAAAGGACTTCATACATCCATCGGTACGGGTGTCTATAACAGTATTGTGCTTAAAAGAATAACGACAAACACTGATGTATAAAAATATGATGGTATATTTTTATTATTCGGTTGCGACAAACGAGTAGAGTGAGAGAAGAACAGAGAAAGTGACAAAAGTTGATCTCTCGAACGTACTAGACAGAAGAAACTGTTTGATCTTAATTTGGGATAGTTTATATCAAATATTTGGACACCTACACATCCATCTGTAAACATCCATTCTGGGATTTCACCATCGCTGTCCATTTTATTGTTTATTTAGAAACGAGCGTATCCCACTCTGCAGATGACCTTCACATGTGTCTCTGCATCAAATCACCAGCTGTTTATTTTCCGGCTAGCTATGTCTCTATATCAATCAACCGGGTTTTATTTCTTACAGTTAAGTACTTGTCTATCTCAAGTAGCTATGTCCATTATACAAGGACCGATATTCAACAATAAGGCAAGGGAGAAAATCCAATCTTATTTTTATATTCTCTAACGTTCAAAATATCATATTTAAATTCTATTTAAATGATCATTTAATTGTCAATCTAATGGGTTTTTTTTTAATGGAAACCGATCCAGACAAGACATAAAGCTACTTGATGTAGGGAGATAAAAGAAAAAAGATGATTATCGCAAAAACATGAGATGCCTATTGACCTTAGTCTTGAAAACAGTGAGCAGGAAAACAGTCAGCAGGAAGAGAGTTCCACAAGCTTGCAGTTCTTGGAACGAAGCTACTGAAATAGGAAGTTGTATTATATCGAGGTATCAAAACAACGAATTTGTGAAGACCACTAGACCAACGAGTCAAACGAGCTGAAACAAAGCAAGCAGGGAATAGATCAGACAATTCTGAAGAACACATGCCATAATAGTATTTATAAAAAAGACTGAGACTAGCAACATCACGTCTGTGAAAGAGACGGTGCAGTAAAGAAGAAAGAGTGTGGCCAAATACACTACAGATACGCTTCTGAACCATATGAAGAACCCTCAAATGGGACAGAGAATCACCGGTCCAAATGTGACAACAGTATTCATTGTTCAATTTGGCAGCGAGATGGACAGTAATATCTTATCCATATTGTACACTGTGTTAAAAATGCCGAGAATAGAAAGCTTGCTCGCTCTTCTTTATTAATTACTTGCAGCAAGACCTTAGGATTTAATGAAGTTCACGACTATTTACTTTTTCACTATACTCATATTACTTTCTTTGTTTTTACTGACCTCTTCCTCCTGTTCTTATCGCTAATATAGGCGGAGAAGCAGAAATGTTGGAAAGCTCTCTTATGTCGTGTCTTATACATATGGTTTAAATTTCATTAAAATCAGATATTCATATTTCAAGTTTTAAGGGGGTTTGTCCCCATGGATCATTTAGCGGTGAGTGCACATAGATATTAACATAGAGATTCGGGATCCCTTAAATTGTCTTCTCTGTATTTTTTTACATATGATATAAATTTCATCAAAATAAGATATACTTGAAGTTTCAAAAAGAAGGTTCGGCCCCATAGCTTCCTTAGGTTAGGAGGGCACTTAGATATTTCGGACCACTTCCATTGTCTTCCCCAGAAAATTTCATACATATGATATAAATTTCATCTAAATATGATGTATTTGAAGGTTTAAGGGGGTTATGTTCTCATAGCCCCTTTAGGGGTGCACTTAGAGATTCGGCAACACTTTCATTGTCTTCTACGGTAAATTTTACAGGAATACACTTTTAGATTTTATGTAGATTTTCATACATTTCTTTCAATAGGAACACATAAATATCACACAAACACACACACAGCCATTGAGTTTTATATATATATAGATTAATAATGTCTATTAATTTATTGATAACGTTTACGACCACTGTTATTAAAAAGAAAACAACATGGAGTAACTTTGTAACTCTCGCTCCCTCTCTATTTTGTCGCTTAGTCCCTACATTCTATGAACGTTGTTTCTTAAAAGGGGGAAGAATTGCTGTTTTCTGGATTGACTAGGTTTTTGAGTGGGTGGTATGTGGATATTTTTAATCCTCTCATTCAACTATCAATCTATCCATCTCATTAACCGTTATTATCCTCGAGTGCCTTTTATCCTTGATAAGTGGTAACTCATTAGTAAAACAAAGAGACAAAACAAAATGACCTCCAGTCTGTAGTGGATTGGGTTAAAAAATGGATGGTAACTTTTAATTCTGCAAAGATAAAGCTACTTTCCTTCACTAACTACAAGAAACCTCTTCAACTACCGATTTTCATGGCAAATAACACTCTACATGAGAGTTCATCATTCAAACTTCTCGGCCTAACTTTCACAGATAACATGAATTGAAATAAATACATTGAAGACATTGCCAGGGCTGCTGCAAAGATAGTGGGCTCCCTCTACCGTGCTAGTAAACTTCTCACACCTGACATTATCCTATATTCGAAATAGTATCAATGAAAATATGAGGCTGTGCACTAGACAAGAATGAAATAAAAATGGTGATTAATGTAACATTGTGTAAAAGAACAAATCTATTATGTATATATATATATATATATATATAATATTTATAAATAAATATTAAAGTATTAATACCTACAGACGCTAGCGTTTCAAGCTTATTGCTCTCATCAGTGCAGGAAAGTAACAATTTCAGACGGTCGGGAGGCAAATCCGGTTTACAGAGTCAGCCATATCCACTCGGCCAACAGAAACTGTCATGTAATTAAAGGAAATTAGATCTATATATACCTAGAAGCGGGCACAGATAGAAGACTAGTCGAGAGTGTTCGACGAACGTATTCGGAACTTTGCATTAGAGCTTTTTGACAGTCTATTTTTAATATTATATATATATATATATATATATATATATATATATATATATAAACGTTTAAATTGGCCCACACAAATGCAATTACGTTTCTGCACTCTTGTGCTTCATCTGGGCCGAGAGATGATAATAATGAAAATAAATTCCTACAATAAGTACAAAAGAAACAGAGTAAAGAATCAGAAATAATAAAGTTCCTCAGAAAATAGCAACATGAAAAACGAAAACAGTAGCATGTTGGCGAGTTCTAAAGCACGCCTTTTCAACGAAATCACTCAGTGAGCTCAGCCGTTCTCATTAGCAAAGTTAAACTTAAATGGATGGGAGGGTCGAGGAATCTGTAAAAATCTGTCATATTTTTACTATTTCCTATTCATTACCTTTTTCTTCCCCCTATTGTATTTATTTTTTATTTATAAAATTTATTAATTTTCTGCAGAAGAAAACGAAAGTGTCATTTTCTTTCTTACGACTCGACGGAACTTAGAAGCTTACCTATTATTAAAACATTGCTAACATGCACATGTCTAAATGTACACACGCATACTTACGCACACACACACACACACATATATATACATATATATATATATATGTATATATATATATATATATATATATGCATATACATATACACGCACATACATACACATACATATACAATTACATATATACATACACATATCAACAACAATGAGACATCATAATAAAATATTAACAGTCCAGAACCCCCACCCCCCCAAAAAAAAAGAAAAAAACAAACATTTATTTATGTATCGTAAGCCTAAGGTAAATTTATTTCTGTGTAGGCAGCTGTTTGCTATCTCACTTCTCCCGTTTAATAGATTTCGGGGGTCTTTAAAGTTTAGAATTTCAAATTTTTCATTCAGACATAATCTCCACGGGTCATCTAAATTTCTACATGTACTAGCCTGTCGTATTATTTCCATTGAATTATTGGTGAGCGTCCATTTTCTTTGAACTCCCAGTAGTGGTTTGCTAGGGCTGGTTTAATTCGACGTTCACTGTTTTTAAATGTGCTTTTGTGGTCATAGAATCTTGTTTTAAAATCTAGGGAGGTCATACCTACGTAGCACTTCTTGTTATTCGGTCTTTCCTTGGCAAATATTGTGGCTTGGTATACACTACTTTTGATTAGACATTTATTTTGTAGTGGAAAAATTGTACGATTTCTGCAGTTACATCTTTTCCCTTCACAGCTAACTTTTTTTTATTTCTATTCGGGTGGTTACTATTAATGTTTTGTTTATTTCTATTTATATTGTTTATATTTTTGTTCTTCTTAGTGTTATTTTTGCTATATTTTTCACTTTTTTTATGTAATTTGTTTTTTTTTTCTTCCGTTCTGCTGTTTTCTTTCAGTATTTTGTTATTGCTATTGCATAGCCCCACTCTTGGGCCGCGGCGGTTCTCATTTTGTACACTCTTCCTAATACGGGCAGTGGTAGTACTCGTTTAATATACTTGTCCCTGAAAGGGCCGTGGCAGTTCACATTTAATACTCGTCATTTTTTAAAACATCATAAATCACATAGTTCATATATTGTTTGCATACCTTTAGTTTTCTCCCTCGCCGTGTAGAGGGTCGTGTCATCTAGTGGACGAACTCTTTCTTCTTTCCTTCCTGCCGTGAACCACGCCGTCCGTTGTCTGCAACAAAATCTTCCCGACCGACTCACCAACAACAATCTCTTTACGTTTCAATTCTTTTTATTACAAGCATTAGTTATTTAATCATCTGAAAGTCATTCACTACGTCGAGAGAGAGGGAGAGAGCAAATCACTACTTTATCATCGTTACTTAACAATTATTTTATTAACCATTCATAGAGGGGGGGGGGGAGAAAGGATATCTCTTGCTTGTATTTTCTTAAGGAAATATTCCCCTTAAATCAAATTGCTGACTACATCAAAATTATGTCTGATAGGTTCGCCTCCAAAACCCAGACTGACTAAACTCGCTTCTCACGAAGAACAAGTGACGTCACGGATCCCTCTGTTTCCCACGCAAGGGCCTGTGACGTCACAGAGCCTCTCGCAGGTGCACACTGACCCTTGATCTGGGGTCTCGTCACACGGTGAACTTGTCACGTTTGTGATTTCTGACTGTGAGAACAGGCCCTATTCTGCACTCGACTGCTGGGTCCACCCCACGTTCATTCACGCAAGTCAAACTAACGATTTCCAACAGATACGTCTATTTCCATAGGGTCATTATCCAACATTGTGTGCCTTAATTATCATTTCTAAAACAAATTTTGAAATCCTAAACTTTATAGACCCCCGAAATCTATTAAACTGTAGAAGTAAGATAGCAAACAGCTGCCTACACAGAAATAAATGTACCTTAAGCTAACGATACATAAATAAATAAACAAATAAGTAAAAAAACTAAACTAAACAAAAACCTAACAATTTAAAAATTAAAACCTAAAATAGAAATACAAGGAACCACGTGTTAAAATAAATTCACTCGTTATATTGATACAACAAAGAAACAGGATATAGGCTAATCTATAGAAAACTGAACAATAGAACGGTATATAGGAAGTAACACTAACCACACCTTTGTTCGTGGGAAGCCCAACGATTGGCTGAGAGAACAACAAAGAATCTAATTGGTTTACTAGCTAGCCATGTATATAAAAACACCCGGCCAAACTAACTCCACGCATTTTAACCTGAAGATTTCACCCCAGTGATTAAACGCGGGAGCGTCTGTGTAGCTTAATACCATAAATATATTTTCATAGCTTACTATATATATATATATATATATATATATATATATATATATATATATATATATATATATATATATATATATAATATCAATCTATGTGTATATGTTTATAAATCGTTGTGTACCGGTGACACTCATGAACGAATTAACCGATCATTATTAATTGTGTTGTTATGCATGAGAGTGTGTAATATTCGATATATTTAGTTTAATGTAGTTTTATATAAAATTTTGTGTTGTAACATCAGACATCAATTAAATAATATTCTCTAAATTACAGTTTATTTGGAGAGTTTAAAAGCTTTCAATTTAACAAATCAATTATTTCATGAAGCATTTTCTTAAATGCTATCAGGTAGTTATTTACCTTACACTGTATGTCACCCTTATATTGGGAGCGTCTATATTTTGATTTATTTATTTTTATTTTAGAGAGAGATAGAGAGAGAGAGAGAGAGAGAGAGAGAGAGAGAGAGAGAGAGAGAGTTAGTTTGAAAAATGCGATATATTTTCATTTTAGCTCAGATATCCAGAGTGAGTGTGTGTGTGTGTGAGTTCACGTGTGTTTGTGTGTGTGAGAGACAATGTACTAAGTGACATCTACAGCATTCGCATTTCTACCCTCGGTGTGGTTTCGACCGCTGTACTCTACGACACTCTGCAGGTGCCATCTGTCATAGTCTGTAACCTTTAGAGGATTACTTACTTAATCCTTTAGTTAATCCACGTTGGTAGACTGTTCTCAATCCGTATCAGTTTAGTCTTGAGGTGAATTCTACCTCGAAGTAGCAAGTTCAATCCCTGATGAATGCCTTGACAGAGTACAAAAACCGACTGCGAAATCTAGTCGGGGATGTCTCTTCTTTACAGCCTCTTTCACACAGAAAAGAGGTTGCTAGTTTTTCTCTACTCTATTGTTATTTTCATAGTAGATGCTCAACTGAGCTCAGATCTATCCCCCCCCCCTGTAAAACATTCACAACAAGAACTCGTCTAGTTACAACCACTGTAAATAGTTTTCTTTTCTTCTTCTGAGTACCTAAAACTAAACGGAACTTCCATGAGCAAAGTTTCTTTCCAAGAACTGAATGTTTGTGGAACACAGTACCACGGGGCTGCTTATTAGCTGACTACAACATGGTCATTTTCAAGTCCAATGTTAACAAATTCTTGTTGAGCCATCGTCTTAAATAATCAAATTCTGACTAATTTCAACCATTTTAAGCAATCATCACGGTATTGTTTAACCGCCCACCTGACAATCTCATTAACCCTTATCCTCGAGTTGCATTTGGGCCTTGATAAGTGGAGACTCGATAGTACATAAAAACAAAAGAAATGGGATGAGAACAGTCTTTTGACGAGAAGCAAAGTGTAGTATCTGTTCTGATGCTAGACTTCATCTTTTCTGTCTTCAGTCAGTGAAGGAGAAATTCTTCTAAACTGAGGTAATTTTTATTAGTGTTCCAATCCAGAGTGCTGCTTTTCCTCACATTAAAAACCGACCTTTTGTCTGAGTTCACCCTCGTGGGGAGGCAAGTAAATAAGAATCTCATCGGGACCTATTCTCTCTAGCTCTTAAAAAAAAGAATAAAATAAAATAAAATAAATTATTTTATTAATTTTTATTTTTTTCAAATTTCTATAAAAATATATATTATTTTTATAAAAATATATGATATTATTTTTTATAAAAATATATAATATTATTTTTATATAAATATTTATTATTTTTACCTAGAGACACAATCTTCAGTGGACGAGATGATAATTACTGCCTGTCAAAGGATTCGAACCCAGTTGCAAAGTCACCTTTTACTCTGCAGCCTGGTAGTCAACCCCTAGGCCACATAGGAAAGAAGAGAATTAAAATTCTATGTAATGTCGAATCGACGGACATATAAAGTAAGCTTAGTCATATAGTGTTCAACAGCATATAATATATATAATATATATATCGCATTTATATATATATATATATATATATATATATATATATATATATATATGATAATTTTATTTACACAGACATGTACAATATCTGCGACACTGGCATGTTTATGTTATCGATCAACAGTTACTATAAACTGAGATCTCATCAGGCAGAGTTAGAATCCGATCTTAACCTCAGATCATATTTGGAGTATATTATAGTAACTGTTGATCGATAACATCGACATGCCAGTGTCGCAGATTTTGTACATGTCTGTGTAAATAAAATTATCATATATAAAGCTCTATTTTGATATTGAGCACTTTTTATAAACTCGGTTAAAATTCTCTGGATTACCACCCTGTGGATATTTTTTTACCTGGATTATTACCATTATTATTATTATTATATATATATATATATATATATATATATATATATATATATATATATTATTCTATGGACACTATATATTAGTCTGTTCTTCCATCTGTACCTTTGGTTTCACGTAAACACCGAATTTGCCCATACATGGAGTATTGTTGCCATATCTGGATTGGTGCATCAACCACTAGTCTCTCCCTTTTGGACCAGATTAAAAAAGTATCTCTAATCTAATAAGTCGCTATCTACCAAGCTCCAGCCCTGTCTCATCACCACAATGTTGCATCCCTGTGCTTGTTTTACAAGTACTCACACGGAATGTGCTCCGATGAATATACTGCACTTGAACCCCCTCAATGTAATTACCTACGACCAACCCGACTAACAGCAAAATCCCACCCCTTCACTGTAGAACTTCCCAGATGCTGTAAAACTTTCTACTCTAATAGCTTTTCTCCTTTAGAATTCCCTTCCTCCTCCCTGTTTCCCAACTGTACCAACGGGCATAAATTTAAATGTAATGATAACAAACACTTTGCTGAACAAGTCTCCACTTAGGATGCCAACTATAATTCTGGTTCCTAATCACAGTAGCCACTTATGCTTTGTTTGGGGTGAAAATAGTAAGAAAAAATAACGACAGAACCCCTCCCCCTCCCAACGGTCTGCAAGCGGTTCGCAAGAACTCTAAAGATTTTAGCAAGAGTTCTTGCGAACCGCTTGCAGACCGTTGTCGCCGACTTGGTCGCACCAGATCAGAACTTTGCTGTGAAGGGGAGATCGATGCAAAACGGCCTGCATCTGATTCGCACGATCATAGAGGGTGTAGAAGACGACACGGAGGCCGCACTGATCAATTTGGATCAGTCCAAGGCTTTCGATAGGGTCGACCATCCTTTTCTGGAATCTGTTCTGGAGGCCGCCGGTTTTAATCCGGACTTCCGCAAGTGGATCTCCATCCTGTATTGTCTGCCGACGGTGGCGGTGCAAGTCAATGGTAAGCTTTCGGAGTCTTTTGCTGTCTCTCGATCGGTGCGTCAGGGATGTCCGCTGTCACCCCTGCTTTATGTCCTGGCGTTGGAGCCTTTCCTCCGCAAATTAAGGGACGGGGCTACGAGACCAGTCCTGTGCAGGATCGCTATACCATGCGGAAGGCGTGCCAGGGTTTCCGCGTTTGCCGATGATGTCACCGTGTTCGTGTCAAGCCGCACTGACGTGAGAACGGTGGCTAAAGCGCTCGTTCGGTATGAAGAAGTTACAGGGGCCGTAATCAATCGCAGCAAGTCCACCGGCCTGTGGTTGGGAGCCTGGAGCGGCGAAGCTGCACTACAAGGTATTTTCAGCTGGTCGGATGGCCCGGTCCGGATCCTTGGTATCTGGTTCGGACCGAGCCTCCAGCTGGAAAAGAATTGGTCGGAGGTACAGTCAAAGGTCGAATCGTCGGTCGCAATTTGGATTCGAAGGAAACTTTCCTTAAAGGGTAGAGCCGAGGCGTGTGCCACTTACGTCTTCCCTCTCATCCTTTACCGACTGGCTGTACTACCCCTGCCTGCGGATCGCCTTTTGGTTTTCACCCGCCTGCTCTTCTCGCTTCTTTGGAAGAGAGGGAAACCATATGTCCGCAGACAGGTCTGTACTCAACGTCCGAGCGAGAGGAGGGGGGCTGGAAATGCCGGATCTGGCAAGTCATAGACATGCCGAAAGATTGGATTTTCTGGGTCGCTCTTTGACAGATGATCTTCCTTGGGTCCCTGCGGTCTGGAAAGCCTTCCGCGGCCTCATACCCGCCCCCGAGGTCGAAGCCCGTCGTAGACCGAGGGGAGAACCAAAGTTCCTCACCGAATGCCGAGCTGCGCTTAAGGTGTTGCCGGGGCCTAGGGCTCTTACACAGCCGAGGAAAAGACTATATCGGGAGTTAGTGGGGAGGTCCGCTTCGGATCCACTTGGGGAGCGGCTGGGATAGTCGGAGGAGGAGATCCGCTCTCAGTGGAGTTGGGCGCCAGGCCAGAGTCACCTCAACAACTCTGAGTACTCTCTGACCTGGCGACTGGTCCGGAACGCGCTGCCCCTTTACGACAAGCTCACCAGAGATGGAGTGAGGACGAATCCTTACTACCAGCGCTGCGACGACCGCGAAAGAGAAATGGCCGAGCACGCCTTTTTCGCTTGCAGCAAACTTCGGCGACTCTGGGAGTATGTCGGAGAGGTAACGGCTCGCATCGATGCCGAGCATCCGATGCCCCTGAATGAAGCATTGGTTGTCCACAACGTAGCCCCCGCCATGGCCTAGGGAGAAAAGAATGGTTTTTCTAACCATCCTAGAGAATGGTGACATGGGTTACACGTCTTGACGAGGTCCATGGGGTTGAATCTGTTTCCGATCGTGATCTGATCGTCTACTTTAAACACAGAGTGAAGATCAGATGCGATTGGAGGAGATTACATCGCACGGAGTTCGATAGGAGGTGGGTGCACGATACTAGCTTGTGCATCCATCGAGGCGCCAGGTATGAACACATGTTCCCTGCTTAGGCATGGCACACGCGGTCCTGGGTTCTATGGAACCCACGCCTCAAGCTTACTTTAACAAAGACCCCTTAGCTAGTAGAGTGAATGCGTTCTGACCCGGTTTTTGTTTTTTTTGGTACTAGAGAGCCTCCAAAGATGCCCACTCCCCCACACTTTGTTTTGCCCTATGTCACCCTATATCTTGGAGGACACCACCATCCATTCCCACATCCCATCCAGATTCAATTTATTTTTTGACCGCCCTCCTTAATCCCTACCCCAATTAGAGACCGATCTGCTTGTTTTCGGATCACCCGGAAAACAGTGGACAGTCTATCACTTAGCAGAGGGTTGGGGGGGGGCACTACTAATACTGTATAAAACTTTTGTAAATATTGTCCCACTCCCCCACGATGAATTTTTCCAATAAAATTTTTTTATACAAATTGGGCAACACCTAAGTAGATCCAACCCACAGAGAGAATGAGGTATTTTGGTGAGAGTCTAGCTAAGGGCAAAGTGCACATAGACCAATGGTATGACCAATGAACCCCCCTCCCATAACGATTCCGGCCTTGTGCCTAAGGTGAATAAAAACATTTTCATGCATTGTTTTTTAATTTTTTATTTTAAAAAATATTTGCTGTAACTGTTTCTTTTACCTAAATAAAACCTCTCCACCTCCCAACTTGTAGGGTTAAAGAGGCCAAACATGACCGATTTATCATCCGATGTTTTGATAGTGTGACCCACAATAGTAATTCGCCATCCAGTAAGTCTACGGTTAAAAAAAGAAGGAATCTGTGTATATTTATAGAATAATCTGTGTATATTTATAGAATAATCTAAAAATATATTTATTTTAAATAAGTCATTTCTCAAATCTCATTTCTCATTTCTAAATATATTTTTAAATAAGTTATTTCCCTTTGACAATAACAGCCCATACGTAAATTTAAATTTGAATTGAATAAAGAGTATAAAAGAGGAAAAAAAAAGAAAAGAATTAATTAATGAATCATATAAAATTAAACATAATAAAATCATAAAAAATTAGTATATTATTAAACAAATGATTATAGTATTTTAACTTTAGTTATGTGATTGCTTAATAGAATTTTGACATTTTCTGCGTTCCTACTACCAATTGTTTTCTGCGGTATTTCGATGATCTGACACCGGTTTTTCCCGTTTTTCTTCCACCCATTCGGTCTTTTATTGTTGTCTTCTGATAATGAAAGTTTTTCTTTCGAAAATTTAAGATTACCCTTTGCCTAACTGTTACTTACCGGACAGTATTTACTATTTGGTATTTAATCAGTTTTTGTGAAATTATTGATAAATCGTTTTGAGTTTCACTTTCTCCCTGCGTTTATTTCTTTTCACTTTTCCATCTTACGGCAACCACATGGCATTGCTATAGCCTCGGACGACTAATCTGCACTTACATTTACCAGCAATGCTTCAAGCAAACTACAATCTCCTTTTATATATATATATATATATATATATATATATATATATATATATATATATATATATATATATATATATAAGTAGAATGCCTGGACGTCAAGCCGCTTTAAAAAGTGTTAAAATTATCATTGTTTATTAGATATTCAGAATTGGCCGACCGGTTAGCGACGTTGGATTTGAGTTGAAAAATACTTGTAATCCAGGGTTTCGAATCGCATGACCGGTAGTGAATAGTCATATCTCTATGCTGATGAGTCCCATATATATGGGAAATGAAAAAGAAAAAACCAAGAGATATTTTTTATATATTCATCAACGTTTCGTCTTTATTGTAAGACTTCCTCAGGATGATAATTTTAAGAAAAATGTCATGCAAGTACATCGAAATATTGGGTTGACATAATGGGTTGATGAGGAAACCCAATATTTCGATGTACTTGCATGACATTTTTCTTAAAATTATCATCCTGAGGAAGTCTTACAATAAAGACGAAACGTTGATGAATATATAAAAAAATATCTCTTGGTTTTTCCTTTCCATTACGTCGGATTACTCTCATCCTTCCTTTCTCATATATATATATATATATATATATATATATATATATATATATATATATATATATATATATATATATATGAGAAAGGAAGGATGAGAGTAATCCGACGTAATGGGAAATGAAAAAGGAAAAACCAAGGGATATTTTTTATATATTCATCAACGTTTCGCCTAAGACAAATTCACTAACACTCCCACCCCTCCCCTTTTTCACTCACAGCCATCCATATTCATTTCACTCTCTGCCACTGACTGACTTCTCTCAGCCCGGACCATGGTCCAGCGCTCTTAGTAGCCACGGCTACTACTTTTTCTCATCAACCCATCATGTCAACCCAATATTTCGATGTACTTGCATGACATTTTTCTTAAAATTATCATCCTGAAGATATATATAAATACACATACCTAACTTTATAAAGATGAATGTTCGATCCTACGCTAGGGAGAGATGCTAGTCTAGCCGCACTGAAGAGTTGTCAGGACCGGCCGGACAGTTATAAAAGTGGGGGTGGGGCTCTCCTAAAAAGTGGGGGGGCCGGTTAAACACATGCATATATAACTTCATTATTGATGACCGTAAAGTGGGGGGGGGGGGCAAGTCAAAAAGTGGGGGAGGGGGGCTTGAGTTTATATAAATATTGTAGATATCATTTACGAGTGCTTCTCCCGTGGCCTAGATATTGAAGGTTCGATCCCTGGCTCGGGAAAGATGATAGTCTAGCCACACTGAAGATCTGTGATACAGCAGAACGGCCTTTCTATCTGTGGATAACACACACACACACACGTATATATATATATATATATATATATATATATATATATATATATATATAGAGAGAGAGAGAGAGAGAGAGAGAGAAAGAGTTGAGGGT
>OY744546.1:18355783-18360783 GCA_963556195.1 Sepiola atlantica
GATTAGGTTAGTTCAGGGTTATATTAGGGTTAAGGTTAGATTAGTGTTAGGTTCGTTTAGGGTTATATTAGGGTTAGATTAGGGTTAGGTTAGTTTAGGGTTAGATTAGGGTTAGGGTTAGATTAGGGTTAGGTTAGTTTAGGGTTAGATTATGGTTAGGGTTAGATTAGGATTAGGTTAGTTTAGGGTTCGATTAGGGTTAGGGTTAGATTAGGGTTAGGTTAGTTTAGGGTTAGATTAGGGTTAGGTTAGTTTAGGGTTAGATTAGGGTTAGGGGTAGATTAGGATTAGGTTATTTATGGGTTATATTAGGGTTAGGGTTAGATTAGGGTTAGGTTAATTTAGGGTTAGATTAGTGTTAGTGTTAGATTAGGGTTAGGTTAGTTTAGGGTTAGATTATGGTTAGGGTTAGATTAGGATTAGGTTAGTTTATGGTTAGATTAGGGTTAGGGTTGGATTAAGATTAGGTCAGTTTAAGGTTATATTAGGGTTAGGGTTAGATTAGGATTAGGTTAGTTCAGGGTTATATTAGGGTTAAGGTTAGATTAGTGTTAGGTTCGTTTAGGGTTATATTAGGGTTAGATTAGGGTTAGGTTAGTTTAGGGTTAGATTAGGGTTAGGGTTAGATTAGGGTTAGGTTAGTTTAGGGTTAGATTATGGTTAGGGTTAGATTAGGATTAGGTTAGTTTAGGGTTCGATTAGGGTTAGGGTTAGATTAGGGTTAGGTTAGTTTAGGGTTAGATTAGGGTTAGGTTAGTTTAGGGTTAGATTAGGGTTAGGGGTAGATTAGGATTAGGTTATTTATGGGTTATATTAGGGTTAGGGTTAGATTAGGGTTAGGTTAATTTAGGGTTAGATTAGTGTTAGTGTTAGATTAGGGTTAGGTTAGTTTAGGGTTAGATTATGGTTAGGGTTAGATTGGGATTAGGTTAGTTTAGGGTTAGATTAGGGTTAGGGTTAGATTAGGATTAGGTTAGTTTAGGTTTAGATTAGGGTTAGGGTTAGATTAGGGTTAGGCTTAAAAAACAGTTCGTTTTTTGTCCGGTTCCAGATCTGTACTAGTACCGTAATTGTAAACATTGGGTACACAAGAAGAGTAATAGAATTACAGATAGGTTTAGAAATGATAACCAGTTTGTAAGACAATGGAGACGAATGAAAGCTCCAATGTAGAGAAAGTATATTTGGATGGTGAGGCTATTTAGGTTGTTCAGAAGTTTTGTTACCTTGATAATACTATTGGAGCACAGGGAGGAGCTGGTGCTGCTGTGATTGCAATAGTTAGGAGTGGATAGAGTAAGTTCAGTAGAACGTTACCACTGTCGACCCAGGAAAGAGTCTACTAGGCATGTTTATTTGCTGATTTTGTTTCACCACTTGAGGATAAAAGGGTTAAGGAGATCGTTAGTTGGACGATGATCGCTACCCTGAAAGGATTGGGAACAATGAGTGGAATGGGCAGAAGATTACTTAAAAGGAATTGATTATCCAAGATGACGGCTCAACAAGTATTTGTTTACATTAAACTTGAAGACGACCATGTTGTAGTCGGTAAAGAAGCAGCTTTATGGTATTTTGTTCCATAGATAAAATGTCCTAGATAAGAAACTTTGTACATGGAAATTCTGTTTGGGTTTTGGTACAGAGAGAGAGAGAGAGAGAGAGAGAGAGAGAGAGAGGGAGAGAGAGAAAGTTGTGGTTGTAACTAGGTGGGTTCTTGCTGTGAATGTTTTACATGGGGTAGGGGAACTAAGGATTGGGGCTCAGTAGACACCTACCATGAATATAACAGTAGAGTAGAGAGAGACTAGCAATATATGTTCGGTGCAAAAGAGGCTGTAGGGAAGAGAAGAGATCATCTCTCACTAGATTGCGAAGTAGATTTTGTACCTTGTCAAGGCAAGAAAGAGTGCTCCGATCGGCACCTCCCCAGATATGAGAGCCGTACTCTATCTTAACATATATCTAGGTCTTATGCAGGTAGATGATTGTGTCAGGAGTGAGGTACTGTCAACCATTTTTCCCGCGACTTTAGCCACATATTTGATTTCCATTTCAGGTTTGGAGTGAAAGTCAATCCTAGGAGCTTATACAAGAAGGGGGCTTCCTTAAGGAGAATGCCATTTGTTTCAGCTTATGAAAAATGAGGATCCGAGCGTTTGTGGTGAAAGGAGAGATGCTTAGTTTTAGAGGCGTTAAAAGTAACAAGCCCCCCCCATTGTACCACATTCTCCAAGTAGGAAGAGAGGGAGAGTCAGAAGAATCTTAATCATTAATGCTTTTCGAAGTGCTACCATAGATGGTTGTGTCGTTTGCAGAGATGTCAATGAATGGTTAGAATATCATTTGGAAGATCATTTATGAAGATCTGGAAGAGGGTTGGGCTCAGAATGAATTATTGTGGCACGTCGTCATTGATGCTATATGCTTCAGACTTCTGCCTGTCAACAACTACTTTTATAAACCTATTGGAGAGAAAGATTAAAGGGGAATTTCCAAATATTCCATAGCTAACAAGCTTGTGGAGTAAACCGAAGACCTTTCATATATCAAGAGCTATTCCCCTCAAAATAAAGCCCAAGTCGATAGATTCACTGATCTTGCATGATATCACAGTTAGCATGTCAGCTGTTGATTTTGCAGGACGAAATCCATATTGCTTGTCACTAAGTAGTTTGATTTTGCTGAGGTGGTGTACAACTTCTTGCTTTATTATTGATTCAAACAATTTACTCATGACGCACGGGAACCTAATTAGTCTGTACTGAGATGCAGAGGATCGATCTCCAGTATTTTTAAATACTGGGCAGACCAACGAAGTCTTCCATGGTGATAGAAAGAATTTCTCCTTTAAACATCAATTGAACAGCTTTGTAAGGTTAGGAGCTATTTCGGGTTGCAGTCTTTTTATAACTATGACCGGAATGTTTTTGGGACTAGTTGACTTGTTGGCATCGAGGTTCTTGATATGTTCGGCAACATCCTGGTGTACACAGTGTGATGATGTATGGAATTGATACCTGACCAGTGAGGGTTGAGGACATGCGTTGCATGGAAATAAATTATATGAGAATAATAACATAGATATTTAATGTGAGTCTTAAAAGACAGTCTTAGATCTGATGACCTCAGAGGAAGATTAAATCTAGACGGTATAGGTAGATGTGTGTAGAACAGGACATTTCGTTGGTTCCGTCACATTTACTGAATGGATCGGAGTGCTTGGGTTAGTAGATGTAGAACAGTTGAGGTAGCAGGGTCACTTGGTCGGGACAAGCCAAGGAAAACATGGGAGGAAGACATAAAGATAGACTTTAGAGAAAGAGAGATGAATAAAGACCTGAACAGAGATAAGTATGTTTGGAAGTCAATTTCTAAAAGTCGTCCAACACATGCCAGCATGTAAAACAGACGTGAAGCCGAATATGATGATTGTAAATGATACTGTATTTTCAAACACTCTTATCCCACTATATGTGTAACCGTTACTCATACTCTGTGATGGTAATTATCAAAGTCACGTAGTCACGAGGACAACACACACACGCCAAGTTAAATTAATGATCTAACCAAAATTATACCTAATTTTGTTAAGGTAATGTTTTAATTTTTATTTCTAAAATCGTACGATTTAAAATGGCTTCAAAAACTTTCATGATAATTTTTTAAATTTCAAACACAAATCATGAACGAGAGAGAGAGAGAGAGAGAGAGAGAGAGAGAGAGAGAGAGAGAGAGAGAGAGAGAGAGAGAGTGGGTGGCACATAACTTTATTAAGCCTATTACTAAATTTTCCATCTTTCACAAGTAAATACTGTTTAAAAAATCCATCTATCCATTGATATCCCATAATGTCAAGGGAGTCAGGCAGATACTCTGTCATAACTTTTCAAAGTGTAGTATCTGTTCCGATGGATACTGCACCGCATAGACTGGTATTGTCTTGGTTTTCGAGGCTTGATTTACGCCTGTCTATCGGTCTGTCCTGTGCAGTTCTAGGAGGTCCACCCTCCCAGGCTTCGCCTCCCCTCTTTTGGGAAATGCCGACGGGGCTGCCCAGGCAATTTTTAATGGCCAGAGTGCTCATCTCTCGGGCGCTGGCTTTTCAAACCCCACTTTCCCGACCCGACCTTGGGTCACATCTTACTTGTGGGAGTAAGATAAAACTGGCCTTGTGCCTAACTCTTGGAGAGGAGTAAATAAATACTCTGTCATAACTTTTCAGTGGGACTTATAGAACCTCTTGGAGCCATGCCATCTACAGGCCACATACAGCACCTGGTATTCTCAAATAGTCACCCATTTAGTACTGACCAGGCTAAACATCGCTTAACATCGGTGATCTAACGGTAACCAGTGTGTCAACGTGATTACGCCGTATGCAAACATACATACACGAAGTAAAAATAAAATAAATGCCTATTGAATTTAGTAGCCAAATACTCAACTTTCTGACAATGTGAGCAACAAACAATAGCATGGCCCACTGCCTCGCACCCCATTACGTCTAGTTCGACTGGTTGAGATTCGGACGAAAGGCATTTTGATGCATTAAAACTGACAGCTTTAGAAGCAAGTCTGCGAAACATGTTGCCGACCGCAATTGGACGAATCTCGACACATTCCTTTTTTTCCGAAGAGCAGTTAAGTTTCCAGAGAGGCAAAGATCTTGTGAAAATTTAGGTAGGTGGCTGTTGAACATTGTTGTCAGCAAGAAACCAATGGTAAACGGCTGTCGCGAAAACACAAAATGACTTGCAAAAGGTATCGGAAGAAACGCAGAGAACTGGAAATCTGGGTAAACTTGTTGTCACTCAGACTCCAAGGGACACCACCTGCCGTTGCCAGCGAGCGATCACTAATAATGACTTGTGCGATAACTCATAGAGAGAATCCTCCACTCTATAATAAAGACCAATGTGTATTTATTTGTACGTCTATCCCGTCCAGCAAAAGTTAGCGAATAAAATATGTGCCCTTTTCTATCCCCCAGATGAAAC
>OY744546.1:18365783-18383283 GCA_963556195.1 Sepiola atlantica
AGTGGAGCTAGATAGTAAATTGTGAAAATATATTTATTGCAATTAGCGACAAAGCCGTAAAATACATATGAATGACGCAGGGAAGTTTCAAGCAAAGATTATACGCAAACAGGTATACCTTTAAATACAAGAAACACAAGGTAAACACGGCACTCGCGACCCGGATATGGCAACTAAAAGATGAAGGGACACCCTTTAACATTAAATAGATATTAATAAAGAAAAGACCATTACACTCTCCAGCCATGAATAGATGTTCTCTGTGTGACACAGAAAAATATTAGATATTAAAGGCCATTATTGACCCAAATACAAACTGTTTAAATGTTAGGGACGAAATTTTTAAAGGATATGTCCATAGGAGACAAGAACTACTTATAAACTAGATTGACCGGTACACATAAAAGACTTCCAATAATACACCCACTGCCAAATACATAACTCTAAAATAGCCTCACAAAATACTAGACCCACTCTTATATTCGCGCTTTCTACCATAAAAAATCCTCTTCAAACCATTACCCCTTTTAATATTTTAATATGGCCCATCTCTATACCAAAACTTAAAACCAGTAAATTATCCCACGAAAATATGACATTTTTTTTCAGTTATTAAGAGGGAAAACCCCCCTTTCATGATACCAAACAGCAGATTTAAAAGTCTCCTAAACGTCGCGTTATATTCAGCAGGTGTTTGGAGAAGATACGATGTGTAACACAAATTAAAGAGTGGTTCAACCGATTCAGAAATAGCCGCACATCAGCGGAGAGTGACCAGCGTTCTGGCATTCCCCAAACTGTTCAGAGTGCAACTGTTGTTGAGAGGGTGCGAAAATAGAGATAATGTGAAACGCGACATTATTCCAAAAGAAGACTCCCAGATGTGTTTCTGATAGTGGATGGATCGGTGGGCTAAGTGTGTGCAAGCACAAAAGGCCTACTTTGAAGGAGATTAGGGTCCCAACCCCGTCAGGTATTTGAAATATTTTTTCTGGTGTAAGGTCAGATACTTTTAGACAGACCTCATATATATATATATATATATATATATATATATATATATATATATATATATATATATATTCCATTTTTATTTTGCATATATATATATATATATATATATATATATATATATATATATATATATATATATTGACTCTTGCCTCTCAGCTATTAGGGACGGACTCCTGTTTTTTTCGCTCTTTCACTGGCCTTCCCCACCTCTTTTTCCCATTCCACCACCACCCACCTCCCACCGTACACGCACAATCCCCACTGACGAAGGCTAAAGGATCGCGGCCGAAAATTTCGTTCTCCTTTTAAGAATAACTTCTCATTTTTTCATATATAAGGGACAATTGATATTCATACACGTCAAAATATAGAAAATAGATAAAAGATATATTAGAATATATACCTTTCACATTATATATATATATATATATATATATATATATATATATATATATATATATATGCAGGGGACAATTTACCATGAATTCATTAAAAAACAGTTTTTATTAGCATTATTGCTTTTGCTCTCCTGATCAGTGCATAAAAAGTTCACCCATCAAGCTGAAATAAAAAAATTGAAGTGCATTCAGTATTCATTTATTTTTTATTTTTTGTATTTTCTATTTATTTTCTATTGGCTGACCATATTATTTAAGGGATACATATCTGTTTTCGCCTAAGTTCCCATTTTGATATTCAAATCGTAGCATGTCTGTACCATGTGCGTTTAACGTTTTTCGGCGTGTTTATACTTCATCTTTATACATTGATAAAACACGTCAAAATTCGCACAAACAAGTCCTCGGTCCGATTAAAAAGTGATAAACATTTTCACCAACCGTAGTCGTGTAGGTTAAAACCTTTTTTCTTCCTTCTATTTTTTAAATTCTTTATGTTAACTCCTTTTTTCATATTTTTCTTCAAGTGCATATAGGTGTTTTCACTACATGAACGATCCTATTAAATTGAATCAAACGCTCTAGTTCTACGTTATTCGGCTATGACTTTGTGTTAATAATACAAATTATATATAATATATGTCTATATAAGCCCCGCTTCTTGGGTTGAGCACTGTGGTAAGTCATATCGCAAACTACCATTAGCGATAATGCAAACCTCTTTGTAAACAGAAATAGAGCACTCTCCGATAGTTAGAAAATGTTTATATAATCATCAAGGTTTCACTTGCTAACTTAAATGAATTACTTGTTTTAGTATGCTATTACTAAGGTTTCACGCTCCTAGCGATCATTAGACAGCTTAGAACGTGAACTGTATTGATTGCTTTTCCAACTCCCGGCTTCTCATCGAACCATTTCTTGGAAATAAACTCTTTTCATGGAAGTTCTGTTTTTTTTAGGCAGTCAGAGAGATCAAGGAATGTTCATTGCTATGTTTGTAAGTATATGAGTTCCTGCTGTGAATGTTTTACAGGTGAGAACGAGAGATTGGAGCTCAGTCGAACACCTCCCGTTAAATAACGATAGAGTAGAGAAAGACTAACAACGTCTCTTCTGTAAGAAAGGGATCGCAGGAAAGAGAAGGGAAGAGATCACGCCTTCTTTATGGGGATAAGTTTATGTTTAATCTGAAAAATTCTCTTTCACTTAAGTTGTGCGGTTATCGATGAAAATATTATTTCAAAATAAAACGTGACAGACGGACGGACGGACGGACGGACGGATACGTTTAAAAAATCTGATTCTCAAGAAAGAAATGTTTGTAGGTTTCTGCAAATGTGACTTCGATGGTGTCTATTTCTAATGGAGATTTGGTATCTGTCTGTCTGAAGCCGTAACTATACTATTGCTACCTTCCAATGCTCAATTCAGAGAGATGTGTAATATAGTATCCGTTCTGTTGTCATACCGCCTTCCGAGGCACTACCTTCTCCTTTTTTGGAAGAGGGGAGCGGTAGTGTAGTATCTGTTCTGTTGCAATTATACTATTCTCCCAGGCATTACTTCCTCTCTTTTTTTTGGGGGGAGGGGTAGGGTAATTTAGTATCTGTTCTGTTATCATGAGACCACTATCCCATGTATTACTTCCTAGTGTAATATATGTTCGTTCGTTATGATACTATCCTCCCAGGCATTACATCCTCCTTTGAAGTGGCAATGTAGTACATGCTCATAATCATATCATCCTTCCAGACATTACCTCTTCCTTTTTGTGTGGATAGTTTAGTATCTGTTCTGTTGTTATGAGACCATTCGACCAAGCATTACCTCCTCCTTTAGGAGGATAGTGTAATATATGCTCGTTCGTCACGATACCATCCCCCAAACTGGTTAAATATAATAATTACGGTATGTTTCGGTCATAAAATAATTAATGTAATGAAAATGTTATAAAACTATAATTTTACGGAAAATAGTCCCAATCTAATAAAATTCCTAGCCGGCCTAACTATTAGCAGAAAGAAATTGAGGCGCACCAAATTATAAACGTATGTCAACAAGTCATTATAGGCTGTTCATGAGAAACTCAACAGTTACATTAAAAGAATATGCGACCAGGCGGAGGTAGACCAAGGAGGAGGTCTAAATTTGATTCGCTTCATTTCCTTTCTGCTAGTATTTAGGTCGGCTAGGAAATTTGTTTGACTAGAGGCATTTTTCGTGAGAGGGACATATTATTGCTCGTATTTATAAAATGGTATATTTATATTTGTTGTTGATGGTATATTTATTTCGACCGTTAAAAAACCAGGCGCCAACAGTTTCGACTGGTTCAAAACTGTCTAGATATGTTTTCGTGTGAGATTTATCGGTTTTCTTCAGAGATAAACAAAAGAGAACTAAAAATATACATAATAGGATTTATTTGCGCCCAGAAGTAATACACCAAAATATGCACACATGTCAAAGTTTTGTAAGACTCAGCAAATCATAACATTGTTTGCATCAATTAAGAGATGCATTTTCTATTCCGTGCTAATTGTGCCCAGATTAGAATTCGCCCGTATTAGGCTCTAATTTAAAAATGCCTGAACAATTAAAGGTAAGTGAATTTCAACGCCTGTTCATTGCAGGTTTTCCGGTTATTTACGGATTTGTTTTGTTTCTTGTTTTGTTTCTTTTGTAAAGCGAAGATGTTTAACTTGACGATAATTGCATTAGTTGAGATTTATTTTTAAAACAAGAAACAGAAAACAGAATGGAAAACACGCGGTAGCAGTGTGCATGCGCCCGAAAAGGCCACATAGAGAAAGAGAGAGAGAGAGAGAGAGAGAGAGAGAGAGAGAGAGAGAGAGAGAGAGAGAGAGAAAGAGAGAGAAAGAGAGAGAAAGAGAGAGAGATAGAGACAGACAGACAGAGACAGAGACAAAGAGAAACGACACAGACAAAGAGATAGAGATACCGCAGAGAAAGGAAAGAGCGATAAAAAAAAGTGACAGACAGATAGAGGGTGAAGGAGAGAGATAGAGTAGGAAGGGAAAGGAGAGGGGGAAGGAGAGAGATAGAATGAGAATGGGGGAGGGGGAAGGAGAGAGATAGAATTAGAAGGGGAAGGAGAGAGATAGAATGGGAAGGAGAGGGGGAAGGGGAAGGGGAGAAGAGAGAGAGAAAGAGAGAGGGGAAAAGATAGAGACTAACAGAAAGAGAGAAAAATATAGAGAGTGAGAGAAAGAGAAAGGTGAGGAATATAGTTTGTGTGTGAGAGAGAGAGAGGGGAAAAGAAGGGACAATATAGAGAGAAGGCAATACAAAAGCCAATTTGAAAGATAAAGGAGACAGGAGGGAGAGGGGTGATGCAAAAGTCAAAGCGAGAGAGAGAAAGAGAGAGAGAGAGAGAAAGAGAGAGTTAGGGAGTTAGAGTGAGTGAAAGAGAGAGAGAGAAGGAGAGAGAGAGAGAAAGTCAGGGAGAAGGAGAAAGAGAGAGAAAGTAAGAAAGAGAGAAAGGATAAGGTGCAATGAAGGCGATACAAAAGCTGCAGAGAGACAGAGAGAGAGAGAGAGAGAGAGAGAGAGAGAGAGGTGGGGGCACACAGACAGGAAGGATAGAGTGATGGATATACGAGGCCTGTCTAAGAAGAATCCGACCTTAGGACAGAAAAAATATTTCAAATACCTGATGGGGTTGGTACCCTAAACCCATTCAAAGTAGGCTCCTTGTGCTTGCACACACTTAGCCCACCGACCCATCCACTGCCTGAAACGCCTCTGGAAGTCTTCTTTTGGAATGGTGTTCATCTCCGCCGTCGCGTTCCGCATTATCTCTTCGCTAGTCTCAAAACGGGAACCTTTCAGTGGCGTCTTCAATTTTCGAAACCACCAGAAGTCGCAAAGAACCATGTCTGGAGAGTAGGAAGGTTAGCGAACGACTGGAATTCTATGTTTGGCCAATTGGCCATGTTGGATCAATTGGGATGAATGTGTGTGTGGGGGGGGGGGCGTTGTTGTGATGCAGTAGCCAGTTTTTCGCCGTCCACATGTCTGATCTTTTGCACTGAACTGCGTCACAGAGACGCCAGAGAACATCTTGATAGTACTCCTTTTTAACTGTTTGACCTTCCGGTGTGTATCCGTGATGCACAATTCCACGGATATTAAAGAAGACAGTCAGCATCACCTTGATTTTGCTTCGCACTTGTCACACTATTTTTGGCCTTGGAGACTCGGATGCTTCCATTGCGACGACTGTCTTTTTGTTTCTAGGTCGTACACGTACACCCTTGACTCATCTCCAGTTATCACGGTGTTCAGAAACCCAGAATCAGTGTTGGTGGTTTCCAGAAGGTCCTGTGCAACTTCAAAACGAAGGTCCTTTTGTTCCTGTGACAACAACTTGGGCACAAATTTCGTAGTCATTCTGTGCATGTTCAAATCATCACACACAATTCATTTACAGAATCTATACTAACTCCGACCTTATGGGCGATCTCCTGCACGATTGAACAACGAATGTCCATCACCAAATTTCGCACCTTTTCAACAGCAGCTGCACTCCGAGCAGTTTGGGGAATGCCAGAACGCTGGTCCCTCTCCACTGATGTGCGGCCTTTTTGAATCGGTTGAACCACTCCTTAATTTGTGTTACATCCATCGCATCTTCTCTAAACACCTGCTGAATCTTACGAATTGTTTTGCTTTGAGAATCACCAAGCTTTTGACAAACACGTTCAGTCATCTTGAGAGAATTGGTAATCCGACGAACACGTTGTGTAACACCTTACTCAGTGATTGACAGGCAGCGGCTAACGCAAAGGAAGGCGGTGATAAAATTCACACATGCGCATGAAGGTGTCTTCCTTCACTGTGTAGAGTGGCGCCGCCCTATCGTCACTATTTCGCATGGGAAAAATAAACATCGGAGTTCATTTTCATGTTTAACGCTACCAGATTAATCAACTTCTTCGTTTTTATATTTCGTTAAATGTCAACTACGGATGTTGTTCTTCCATTGTTTCTGCATGTTAGGGTTTTTTAGTTGAGATCAGTCAATGCTGTGATTTGTGTTTATTGTAAGTCAATGTTAAGGAAAGGGAAATGCGTTTGTTCGACTTTTGCTTGTTTATTGTCCCTGGACTTTACTGTATCAGACTTTAAAAATATTTTTCTTTTACTAATGAGTCACCACGTATAAAGACCAAAAGCTATTCGAGGATAAGGGTCAATGGGATTGATAGATTGTCGGGTGAATGATGAAGAATATTATAAAAGGATTGAAAACTTGATCACGCATGTAATAGATTTATGACAAGTATTTGTTGACATTGAATTTGAAGATGACCATCATGTAGTCTGAGGAAAGAAATCCTATGGTCATGTGTTCCATAGATTGGAAGTTCTTGAAAAAGAACTCCGTTCATAGAAATTCCGGCTGACGACACATGGAGGAAGGATAGAAAGTTCTTTTCAGTTTTGATAGTAAGGCAAGCTTTGCTGTGAATGTCTTACAAGGAGAAACCAGAGATTCGAGCTCAGCTGATCACCTACCATGAACATAACAATAGAGTAGAGAAAGACTAGCAATGTGACTTCTATGAAAAAAGGAGCTATAGAGAACAGAATAAATCAATTCTGGTGGACTCTGCTTAATTCCCTTTTTAAACAAAGTCGATCGTTTAGAAACAGCCGCCACATGTTTCGATTTGTTCGAAACTGATATTTTGTCGTAGAACATTTATCGGCTTCTTAAGAGATAAACAAAAAAGAACAACAAATTTATTGTTGTGTTTCAACCTTGTGTCATACATGTAGAAAACCAAGTTGTCGTCATTATTAAAAAAAATCACATGAAAGTTTTCAATTATTATCCATACCTTGCTAGCTACTTGTTTTTGTACCACCCCTTGCATGAGCATTCCAGAGTGAGTGTTACCGTCCGAAATCAAAAGTCCTTATTTACACTTTCAGAAAAGACTAAGTCAACTCAATACTGTTGGAAGACAGAAGAGGTTTATTCAACTTGATTTTCGTTCCAAATTACTGACCAGTGTTTAGACAGAGGGAGCTCGATTAACCTTTTTAATCATATTTTTCAGCAAATCTCAATTTTTCATGTTCACACATAGCTTGCTTCCAATGAACATACTGAATATCAATATAATGCTGTTGTTAAAAGAATGCCACGCCATGTTGATTTTGATGAAGCGATATATTATGGAATGACAGAATAAGGGAATAACTGGTAAACGCGAATTAAAAAAAACGAACTCGATGACTTGTGAGTGCAAATGCGCTCATGTAGCGAACTTCCATACAGCATGTTTAATGTATAACTGAGTCATGTGAAGAAGGTCATCCACTGATTTACGGTAAAACAGTATATTACAAAATATTGAATAGATATCAGTATAGTACAAATATTTTTTATGCTCTCTTTAAAAGAATGCGACCCCATGTTGATTTTGGTGAAACTATCGATCATGGAATAACAGAATAACGGAATGACTGTTAAGCGAGAATAACAAATCGAAGTAGAACGATTGTATTGAAATAATAATTGCATTTTGTTGGAGGTAAAATATTCAAACTATAGGTATTAAATAAAATTGTAATTCAAGATACAGAATTTAATATATTTTTTATTTTCATTTAATTTATTTAGATTTTAATTTAATTTAATATATTTAGATTTTAATTTAATTAAATTAAATATATTTATATGTGATTTAATATGGATTAATTTTGAAAGGAGCTGATTGTTTTTGTCTAAATAATAGAACTTGGTTAGGTTACGGTTTAATTGAGTTTGGATGAAGAAGCGAAGAAGTGCGTCAGTTATTTTTGATTAGGCATTCTGACGGAACAAGAATAATCTACCCCGGTGTATTAAATAAAAAGATCAAAGTGCTGTGAAAATAATAACCAATAAAAACCAAGAACAATACGAATCAGACAAGGGCATCAAAATGTTATCGTCTTTTTTAGTTAAAAAAAAAATTTGATCGCCTCAAACAAAGCATATAGCCACTGAAGTGTGAGGGCCTACTGTGATAAGGGCCAGATTTATAAGGGGAAACCTGGATAGGGAGTTGTGCAGAAACGATGTTAGTTCACATGACATTGAAATTTTTGGAGAAACAGGGAGCAGGGAGGGATATCCAAAGGCGAGTGGTTCGAGAAATGAAGCTATTATTAAAGTAGGACATCTTCCAACTTCTAGAGATTGCTATAGTGAAGGAGTGGGATTTTGTCGCTAGTCGGGTTGGTTAGGAGAGTTGACGTTGATGGGGTACAAGTGCAGAGAGTTCAGCAGAGCACATCACATGGAAGTACTTGTAAAACAAGCACAGGGATGCAACACTGTGGTGATGCGACAGGAGCTGGAACTTAGTAGACAGTTCAGGATCTATTAGTTTACACATTTTTTTTTTGCACCCTGTCTAAGAGGAAGAGGCTAGTGATTGGTGTACCAAACTAGATGTGGCAACAATATTCTATATAGGAGCAAATGGAGGTTTTATAGAGATATATGGTACTGGCAGGTGTGAGAAGTTTCTAGCCCGGTAGAGGGAGCCTACCTTCTTTGCAGCAGACTTGACAGCATCTTCTATGTACTTATTCTACTTTATGTTTTCTTGTTAGATCCCCTTTTATCATGTCCTCCCATTTTTTCCTTGGCCTTCTCCTGTTAACTGAACCTGCTAGATCAACTGTTTTAACCTAAGAACTCTCATCCATTCTTTCAACGTGGCCATACCATCGAAGTCTCCTGTTCTGCACATATCTCTCTATGCTATCGAGATTTAATCATCCTCTGAGATCAAAGAAATAAGCTTGTCTTTACGACTCACATTACACAACCATTATATAACTCTCATATCATTTATCTCCATACAACACATATCCTCAACCCTCACTGGCCAGGTTTCACTTCCATACCTCATCACACTGCATACACATGCTCGATATACTTTTCTCTTGGTTGACAGTAGTAACTCTCTGCTGGTTAGTAATGACAGAAGTTCCCTGAACTTACTTCATTCACTCCTAATCCTTGCAATCACACTTACACCAATCAATTCAATCTGTAGTTTTTTAAGAGTCTTGTGGACATCAAGTATTTGAGGTTTAAACGCTAATTTGAGTATGGTACCATGATTCTAAAAGTCAGTGAACCATTCTCTATTTAATATCGGTTAGCAGATGCGAATTCTTCAAATATTTCACATGAAGCTCCTAGTAACCAATGACTTCTGCTAACCGAAATTAACCTTTGAAGAAAAACTTGGGAAAAAAGATATCTTATTTTGAAATATTTGTATATTTAACCATTTCTTTATATAAACTTAGGTCAGCATATATGTTTATATATGTATCGCTGTATAGGATTCATTCCTAAACTAATTAACCGATCATTATTAATTTGGGAACACAGCTGCAAGGCGTAAGAATGGGTAATGTGAGATATATTTAGTTTACTTTAGTTTTATGTGAAGAGGGCAAAGAGGGGTAGAACCCTTCGTGAAAATTCAGATCACTCCGATTTTTGTGAAAGTTTCAAAATAGTTATTAGGCATCAATTGATAAATATTCGCTAAATCTCAGTTTCAAAGGGTTTTTAGGGAGCATAATATAAGCCTAATCTCCCATTAAAAAATTCAAATATTTCAGATGTGTATTAAATTTGATCCATTCATTCATTTTGTATGAATCAGATGATTCTGTTGTTGGCATTGGTTTCCCCGATATCTTTCTAGTTAGAATTCTTTCTAGAAAGATGTCGGGTAATTACAGAAGGGACCACGTGAAGGTTGCCATGTGAAAGTGTTTTTTGTGGAACGAACTGGATTCGAACTTGGCACACCCAGGTCGTCAGTCCATATCATTAACCACTTTGCCACCCTAAACTCCCATTTGATCCAATTACACAAATTAAGAAAAATTAAGCAAACTTCCCTGAATTTCAATTTCGTCTGAAGCTTAAGCCTTAAATCTTAGACATTTTCTAGAATCAACATCATGTCATGGGTCTTGAGCAAAATCAGAATAAGGATTCTAGACATCAGGTTTAGTATTATTATATGTTGATTTTAATCTTTCTAAGGGATATAAAAGTAGTGTAAAACTGTTCTATTTGGGGAATTAATTTTACCTGCCCTGGGACGGGTATTTTGCAAGTGAAGTATGAAACATGTGTTGCCGCAGTAGTATTTTATTTACCAGGAAGTTAGGCACAAGGTCAGGTGGATTTTGAAAAGCCAGTGTACTTGGTTACGTAGATTCTGGTCTAGAAAAAATGGCTGAGCCGCCCTATCGGCATTTCCCGTTAAGTCGCCTCAGGCGATTAGCAATAAACTAACCCCCATCTCAGAGAGAATGTAAAGCCTCGGAAGGTGAACCTACTAGGACTGAACAGAAGGATACCTCAGCCCGACAGCAACAAAGTCAGTATCGGACTGATTGTCGAAGACGTATCTCTGACGTACGAATCATCCAAACTGATGAATGTATGTGTTCTTTTTAGAGAATTGTGTGGTGTTGTTACTGGTACGTCGAGGGCGAATTCGTGCTGTGTCTGTCAGTTATAGTTTTCTTTCAGAGAGGCAGTGTTTTTTGTACGTTGAAATTTAACGCGGTTATAAGCATCTTACAGTTTCTAGTTTCACATCGCTGAATGACTATCAGTTCCCTTTACAAGTCGTTTCAATGCCTTTATTAATGTAGACACATTAAAAAAGCTATAAATGATAGCCAAAAAGGCTGTAGATTCCTCACTTCTGATCTACACAGAGAAAAGCTCAGAGAGAGAGAGAGAGAGAGAGAGAGAGAGAGAGAGACAGAGAGACAAAGAGAGAGAGACAGAGAGAGAGAGACAGAAAGAGAGAGAGAATATACATGTCAGATAGATAGGATAAAGGTAAGTAGAAATAGGGCAGAAATCGAGAGAGAAAGGAGAGAGGGGTCAGAAAGAGAGATTCATTTATTCATTTCGTATGAATCAGATGATTCTGTTGTTGGCATTTGTTTCCCCGATATTTTTCTAGTTAGAATTCTTTCCAGAACAACATCTGATACTTACAGGAGGGACCACGTGAAGGTTGACAACATCCTAAATGAAAGTTTTTCTGCAGAACGAACTGGATTCAAACGTGGCGCATCCAGGTTGTCAGTCCATGTCATTAACCACTTAGCCACCGTCACCGCCTGATAGATAGATAAAAGTCAGAAATAGATAGGGAGAGAGGGAAGAGGGAGAGAAAGAGAGATAAAAGCTAGAGAGATAGAAAGACAGAGAGAGAGAGAGAAAAGAAGAGAAAGAGAGATAAAAGCCAAGGAAAGAGGAAAGGGAGAGTGATAAAAGCCAGAGTGAGAGAAAGAGAGAGAAAGAGAGAGAAAGGGAGAGAAAGAAATAATTGAATTGCCATGTGATAGGAAGAGAAATATGGTGTTTTCGCGATCGTAGCCGTAGCTAGAATGGTGGTTTTGTCGGAGAGAATCTTGAGGGGTTGAATCTTTCTCTGATCAGGATCTAATTGTGTTCTTTAAGGATCAGCTTAAGGTCAAAATCAGATGTGTTAGAAAAAGATTACATTTCGCGGAATTCGGCAAATGGTGGATACAAGTGGATACAAGTTGCAAAGTAATCAAGTATGAGTACGTGTTCCATGCCTGAACATGTGGCACACGGTTCTTGGTCCGGTCGAACCTCAGTTCTCCGGGTTAGTTAGCCTCTTAGCTAGTCGAGTGAATGACTCCTGTCCTAATTTTACATTTTGGTAATAGGGTTCCTGCAAGATGTCCACTCCACACTCGTATTTTGACCATAGTCTTACAAAATTAAGGTCATCTTGAAAGGACACAATCCATTCCTAAACTCCATCCTTACCTCATTTCTCCTCATGTAAGTCTCACTCCCAGTTAGAGATCAACCTGTTTGTTTTCGGCCCTAAGCAAACCAGACAAAAGTAGGCGGTATATTATTTAGGTTGGGAGGATCTTACTAATCATTTTTTATTTTGTTTTTTGTTGTCCACATCCTCACTTCCAATACATTTGTATATATATATATATATATATATATATATATATATATATATATATATATATATTAGGGATATTTTATGTCGGATGAACCCCAGAGTAAATGTGGTATTGTGGTGGCTGTAATGATTCTAGCAAAGAGTTGACTGGATAAATAGAATAAAAGGATGAACAACGCCCCCTGCACCCCACACTTTTGATGGCCTTGTGCCTAATTTGTTGAAAATATAAATGAAAATTTTGTATATTATTTGCAAATAAATAATTAAAAGTCTAGTATCTGTTCTGTCCAAAGATGTTGTGGAGTATGTGTTCGTGTCGGAAGTCTATAGAAATGGAAATATGTTACAAACTACGACGAGCGTTTTGGAAATAGACCCACATGACCAGATATATTCCGAAAGTTCATTAACCAGAGTACTTAGATGAATATATTTCAGTTTGAACGAACGTTGTACAATAATATCGTGTGGTCTGCGTTTGCACCGGACGTTCATAGAATGGAAATGTTTTAAATAGGGTAGCAATATACAACAGTTGAAGAATAGAATTGTGGAATTTCCATGGGTTCCGATAGTAGTATATACAGGGTGGGCAAAAATAAGGGTCCTATTTTTAAAAATTCATAACTTTTTTATTTATTGATTTTTTTTTTTTTTTTTTAGAATAAGTAAAGGACCCCTTCCGAAGCAAGCATGAGCCGTATTAGCCCTAAGGAACGTACCCTCATTTAGAAAACATTATTTTTGCTTAAAAAACTCAAAACAGTGTAAAAAACAATACTTTAGTTTTTGTAAGTTTTAAGAAGTGTTTTTCGGCTAAAATTTGTTTTGTTTGTTTCAAAAAATCTCGGAAGGGTCAGTCTACACACACATAAAGTTTGGTGAGTTTAACTTTTATTTTGTGGAAGTTATTCAAATTCAAGTTATTCAAATTTAAAGATAGGACCCTTATTTTGGCCCACCCTGTATAATCTAAGATATTTCGGAATTTTTGAAACTTTTTGATAATTTGGATTATTTTGTTTATTCGGACTACTATTTTCATCGTTTTCTTTCTTTCTTTTTTACTAATGACTCGCCATTTATCAAGGCCAAAATCAACCCGAGTATAAAAGTTAATGAGATGGATGGACTGTCAGTTGGATAATAAAGAATATGATGGGAGGATTTAATTTTGTGACGAAAGTCTATATTCTATATTCTTAAGAACGTATAAGAAATATTGAGTGTGTCCCGATATAAAAGAATCGCACACTATCCGCAATGAAATGGAATTGCAGAACGAATGGCGCAAACAATAAAATGGGATTGCCATTTTCTTTTCAGCGAGAGAAGATTGGAAATTTCTTACACATACTATTATTGCATTACAGAACAATACCACATTAGAAAGACACTAACCCTAACCCTAACCCTTACCACATTAGAAAGACCGTCTCCATTAATGGATTACACAGATTAGATCCCCCTAAACCAGGAGCGGGCAACCTTTTCAGAGTGAGGGCCAGATGAGACTTTTAGAAGTAGATCGCAGGCTGGAGTGAAAAACGAAATCTCAGAATTACTATATTTTGTTTACATGAATAAATTGTACAAAAATTGCATTGAACACTCTACAAATCTGATAATATTTTCAAGAGACTTCTGTATGTGATGTTATAAAAGGCGCCGACGAAGAGATATTTTGGAATCATAACAAATAATGACGGGGGAAGTAGCAAGTTGATCCAGCATTCGTTTTGACACACCTCACATAGGTTCTCTGTTTCATGCCCTTTCATCGTCTTTCGTTTCCTCTTTGCCTCTCTCTTTCTCTTTTTCTATTTTTATCTCAGGCCAAGGATTTGAAATTAATAGTTAAACAAAAATGAAATATATATGCGTCATCGCTGGCTGCTATTCATACACTTTTTATCCCACTGTAAATCTTAATTGAAACCTACTTTTACGTCTATGTCACGAAAAGATATGAGTTTTACTGGGAGGTTTGCGGGCCGGATTGCAATAATAAAGCATAGCAGGGTGGCGGGCCGGACGCTAAGCTTTCGCGGGCCGGATGTGGCCCGTGGGCCGGGGGTTGCCCGCCCCTGCCCTAAACCATGTCTTACTTCACTAATGAATTCATGTGGCAAAAGAGAAGTAGAGAAGTCAAACCTGAAAGAGGGAATTTCATAATGTAAAAAGGACACAACACAGCATTGCTATGCAGAAGGGGTAATAACATTGTTGGCCATGAAGACCAATTAAGATCATGTCAAGAATATGAAGAAACTCTAACTGAAGGTGGTGGGGACACTATAAATGATAATATAAGTAAGCACGAAAACGTGGTGGAAGATGATCAAGTTCTTTCGAGGAATCGAATAATGAAGCATCGGACTCCGAATATAGACGTGCCAGATCAAGGTTCCTCATAGTTGGGGATACACATAAAACCATAGAGAAGAACAGAGAATGAAGAAGAAGCCATAGAATCCACAGGGCGTGAAACCCATAATATTTCATGGTGATGTAATGAGGTTGGCTTAGCTAATACAGTAATTAGCATAGCCGAGCTTTGTTTCCAATAAGTAGCCTTTATACAATAATCCGGCATAGTATTACCGTGTCTACTAAGTGAACCACATACTTTGAAAATATTAATAATAATAACTTGTTGTCACTCAGACTCCAGAGAATACCACCGGTGAGCAATCACTGATGATGACTTGTGTAATAGCTTCTAATGAGTAAATAATAAATTTCATGAGGTTATGAAGCAACAACCAGCCGGTAAAAAGCATTGTTAAATAAAATAATATTTAAAATCAAAACGTTATGATTGCAACTTTCTCAGTCAGTCTAATAAGTGGGACTGTAGTCTCTCTCTTTCTTTCTTCCCCTATTAGGCCGACAGAGAAGAGTGCTTCAGCACGTATATAATAATTTGGCTAGACTGGAGGTCGGAGCGGCCTGATCCGATCAATCGACTGATCACATCATGCCCTAGTATCTATAAGTTCATCCCAAACCGTATTAATCGATCTGATTCTTCAAAAAGTCTAAATTTTATTTCTCCTTTTTATTTTTCTCCCCAAATAGATATTACAAGGCGGTGGCTGAGGGTCAATAACGTTGAGAACAAAGAACATTACCGATGCCAAAGAGTAATGTTTTCAAAGAAGTAATGCTTTTCTGTGAGTAATGCTTTTCTTCGAGTGGTGTTTTCTGAGAGTAATGCTTCTCTCTCTCAGTAAAGTTCTCTTTTAAGAGTAATGTTACCGTTTTCACTGTGAAATTTCCATCCAAGAGCAATGTATTCTTAGAGAAATGTATTCTGAGAGAAGAGCAGTGTATTCTCCTATTCTAAAAGCAATGTATTCTCCTATTCTAAAAGCAGTGTATTCTCCTATTCTAAAAGCAGTGTATTCTAGGCATATAAATAATTACCCTACCGATAGAATTATAATTGACAATTTTATTCTGCATTAAATAACTGATAGATGGTTGATATGCCATAAAACAAACCAAACCAAACCATCCCCTCACAGAAACCCATTTTATATTGGATCGTCATTGAAAGGATTGTGGACTGACAATCCCATAGGAATTCTCCAAAGGGAATTTCTGTTCAATAAATAAATCATTTATTATATGTCAAACAGAGTGAAAGAGTTAATAGAACTAAGGAGTGGTGGAGGAGAAGGACGGAGAGAAATTCTGACCTGGGGTTGGGGAGAAGCGGAAATTGAATCTCAATCCAATAATTCATGTCATATATGGTAACTTATTAGAGTCAGAATTATTGGAACCAACTTTGAAATAATAAATCATTGTTTTGCGCACAAGAGGCAGGATACGTGGGGAATAACAAAAATGGTAAAATTTCTGACGGAAGTTGCCTGAAGGTACCGGAAGTCAGTTCCATTAGCGTTTCTGTACCTGGAGACAAACCATTGCATCATTCCTCTAAACACTTTTTACATTCCCATACACATAACATAAGCACACACACACACACACACATATATAGTTATATATATATATATGTATGTATATATATATATACTAGAAGTACTACTATTTCATGTATGTACGTATCCATATGTTATAAGGTAACATAATATATTGTGTATATATATTTTCAGTATTTACTTAACAGTGCTCAATGCGCGAGTAGAGCTTAGTAGTAGTATAAAAATATATCTATGGCAAGTAAGCTACACAGAAACGTTCATGTTTCATTCCTACAGGAAATCATCAGACTGATAATTTCCTGCAGTATTAAAAACGAACGTTTCTGTGCAGCTTACTTGCCATAGATATATTTTCATGCTACTATATACTAGAAGAATACTTGTTTTAGGACGGGTAAAAGTAATTCTTCGAACAAAACAGTTTTGCACCACTTTTATGCCCCCTTACGAAGATTTAAATCAATATATAATGCTACCAAACTTTATGTCTTGAATTCTTATTCAAATTTTCATCAATTTCAATACATAATTTTGATTCTAGAAAATGTCGAAAATTTAAGGCTTAAGCATAAGGGATCTTAAGAAGAAATTGAAATTCATGGAATCTTACTTAATTGGTGTCTTATGACTATGGATCGAAATCAATGCAAATCTGAAATATTTGAATTTACAAATAGGAGTTTGTGGCCATATTATTCTTCCTAAAAACCCTTTAAAATACTCAAAAGAAGCTGAAATTTAGGGGAATATTTATTGATTGATGTCTGATACCTATTGTAAAAATTTCACAAAAATCGGAGGTGTTTGAATTTTCACAAAGGCTTACCTCTGCAACTAAATTAAACTAAATATAGCCTACATTTTGACCCTTTACGCCTAGCATCTGTATTTCCAAATTTATAATGATCGATTAATTACATAGAATTTGTATAATTTGGATTATTCGGACTATTGTTCTCATCTTGAGTGTTATACTCACTTCTTGACAATGGCTCTTATTGGTAAATGGTGGACATGGGGTCTTGTGTCCTTAGATTTCAGATTTTCTAACTTCATTATTTGGTGAGATTTGACCTCCTTAAATTCTTGCTTA
>OY744546.1:18395783-18450783 GCA_963556195.1 Sepiola atlantica
GAGCGCTCTCGCGCCTCCCTTGATATATATATATAAAATCGTTATCGGAAAATTTTAATTTTCGAAAGCTTTGATTAACATAAATTTTATTTATTTAAAAAAACGCCTTGTTATGGTTGTCTTATTTAACGTTGAAACTTGATTCATTGTATATGATTTACTAAACACAAGTTGCTGTTTTTCCCACAACCAGTCAGTACGTAAATGACTACAACGGATTCAGTAGGGATTGAACTATATATATACTACATTGGTAGCCGTTAGGCTAATGATTTACTACTCGGTTATCTAATGAACAAAACATTAATATTCTTACGAAACAATATTAATTTTTTTTTTTTTACTGAGTCAAACTAGCCTAGCCGTGCGAAAAGACATAACCGTATTGTTCTTTCTGACACCAAGAAGATCAATTTTGCAATAATTATCTTTCGTTCTTTTTAGTTCCTTACATCAAGTGGTTTCATGTCTTGTCTGGAGCTGTCTCAATTAGACATTTTCATGTATTAAAAAATGATGTTTTGGAAGCTAGTTACATTTGATAATTTTATAAATAGCGATTGAAGCAGTATTACCATGACAAAAATCTAACATGAAGTTATCTTGTGATATTTCATACGTTGGGTCTAAATAGCATATAGGTTGACATATAAAACCTTGATATTTCATACGTTGGGCCTAAATAGCATATACGTTGACATATAACACCTTGATATTTCATACGTTGGGCCTAAATAGCATATACGTTGACATATTAAACCTTGATATTTCTTACGTTGGGCCTAAATAGCATATACGTTGACATATAAAACCTTGATATTTCATACGTTGGGCCTAAATAGCATATACGTTGACATATAATACCTTGATATTTCATACGTTGGGCCTAAATAGCATATAGGTTGACATATAATACCTTGATATTTCATACGTTGGGCCTAAATAGCATATAGGTTGACATATAAAACCTTGATATTTCATACGTTGGGTCTAAATAGCATATAGGTTGACATATAAAACCTTGATATTTCATACGTTGGGCCTAAATAGCATATAGGTTGACATATAACACCTTGATATTTCATACGTTGGGCCTAAATAGCATATACGTTGACATATAATACCTTGATATTTCATACGTTGGGCCTAAATAGCATATAGGTTGACATATAAAACCTTGATATTTCATACGTTGGGCCTAAATAGCATACACGTTGACATATAAAACCTTGATATTTCATACGTTGGGCCTAAATAGCATATAGGTTGACATATAAAACCTTGATATTTCATACGTTGGGCCTAAATAGCATATAGGTTGACATATAATACCTTGATATTTCATACGTTGGGCCTAAATAGCATATACGTTGACATATAAAACCTTGATATTTCATACGTTGGGCCTAAATAGCATATACGTTGACATATAATACCTTGATATTTCATACGTTGGGCCTAAATAGCATATAGGTTGACATATAAAACCTTGATATTTCATACGTTGGGCCTAAATAGCATATAGGTTGACATATAAAACCTTGATATTTCATACGTTGGGCCTAAATAGCATATAGGTTGACATATAAAACCTTGATATTTCATACGTTGGGCCTAAATAGCATATACGTTGACATATAAAACCTTGATATTTCATACGTTGGGCCTAAATAGCATATAGGTTGACATATAATACCTTGATATTTCATACGTTGGGCCTAAATAGCATATAGGTTGACATATAATACCTTGATATTTCATACGTTGGGCCTAAATAGCATATACGCTGACATATAAAACCTTGATATTTCATACGTTGGGCCTAAATAGCATATAGGTTGACATATAATACCTTGATATTTCATACGTTGGGCCTAAATAGCATATAGGTTGACATATAAAACCTTGATATTTCATACGTTGGGCCTAAATAGCATATAGGTTGACATATAACACCTTGATATTTCATACGTTGGGCCTAAATAGCATATAGGTTGACATATAAAACCTTGATATTTCATACGTTGGGCCTAAATAGCATATAGGTTGACATATAATACCTTGATATTTCATACGTTGGGCCTAAATAGCATATAGGTTGACATATAAAACCTTGATATTTCATACGTTGGGCCTAAATAGCATATAGTTTGACATATAATACCTTGATATTTCATATGTTGGGCCTAAATAGCATATAGGTTGACATATAACACCTTGATATTTCATACGTTGGGCCTAAATAGCATATACATTGACATATAAAACCTTGATATTTCATACGTTGGGCCTAAATAGCATATAGGTTGACATATAAAACCTTGATATTTCATACGTTGGGCCTAAATAGCATATACGTTGACATATAAAACCTTGATATTTCATACGTTGGGCCTAAATAGCATATACGTTGACATATAACACCTTGATATTTCATACGTTGGGCCTAAATAGCATATACGTTGACATATAAAACCTTGATATTTCATACGTTGGGCCTAAATAGCATATAGGTTGACATATAAAACCTTGATATTTCATACGTTGGGCCTAAATAGCATATAGTTTGACATATAATACCTTGATATTTCATATGTTGGGCCTAAATAGCATATAGGTTGACATATAACACCTTGATATTTCATACGTTGGGCCTAAATAGCATATACATTGACATATAAAACCTTGATATTTCATACGTTGGGCCTAAATAGCATATAGCTTGACATATAAAACCTTGATATTTCATACGTTGGGCCTAAATAGCATATAGGTTGACATATAAAACCTTTATATTTCATACGTTGGGCCTAAATAGCATATAGGTTGACATATAAAACCTTGATATTTCATACGTTGGGCCTAAATAGCATATAGGTTGACATATAAAACCTTGATATTTCATACGTTGGGCCTAAATAGCATATAGGTTGACATATAAAACCTTGATATTTCATACGTTGGGCCTAAATAGCATATAGGTTGACATATAAAACCTTGATATTTCATACGTTGGGCCTAAATAGCATATAGGTTGACATATAAAACCTTGATATTTCATACGTTGGGCCTAAATAGCATATAGGTTGACATATAATACCTTGATATTTCATACGTTGGGCCTAAATAGCATATACGTTGACATATAAAACCTTGATATTTCATACGTTGGGCCTAAATAGCATATACGTTGACATATAATACCTTGATATTTCATACGTTGGGCCTAAATAGCATATAGGTTGACATATAAAACCTTGATATTTCATACGTTGGGCCTAAATAGCATATAGGTTGACATATAATACCTTGATATTTCATACGTTGGGCCTAAATAGCATATAGGTTGACATATAAAACCTTGATATTTCATACGTTGGGCCTAAATAGCATATAGGTTGACATATAATACCTTGATATTTCATACGTTGGGCCTAAATAGCATATAGGTTGACATATAATACCTTGATATTTCATACGTTGGGCCTAAATAGCATATAGGTTGACATATAAAACCTTGATATTTCATACGTTGGGCCTAAATAGCATATAGGTTGACATATAAAACCTTGATATTTCATACGTTGGGCCTAAATAGCATATAGGTTGACATATAATACCTTGATATTTTATACGTTGGGCCTAAATAGCATATAGGTTGACATATAAAACCTTGATATTTCATACGTTGGGCCTAAATAGCATATAGGTTGACATATAAAACCTTGATATTTCATACGTTGGGCCTAAATAGCATATAGGTTGACATATAAAACCTTGATATTTCATACGTTGGGCCTAAATAGCATATAGGTTGACATATAAAACCTTGATATTTCATACGTTGGGCCTAAATAGCATATACGTTGACATATAAAACCTTGATATTTCATACGTTGGGCCTAAATAGCATATAGGTTGACATATAATACCTTGATATTTCATACGTTGGGCCTAAATAGCATATAGGTTGACATATAATACCTTGATATTTCATACGTTGGGCCTAAATAGCATATACGCTGACATATAATACCTTGATATTTCATACGTTGGGCCTAAATAGCATATAGGTTGACATATAAAACCTTGATATTTCATACGTTGGGCCTAAATAGCATATACGTTGACATATAAAACCTTGATATTTCATACGTTGGGCCTAAATAGCATATACGTTGACATATAACACCTTGATATTTCATACGTTGGGCCTAAATAGCATATACGTTGACATATAAAACCTTGATATTTCATACGTTGGGCCTAAATAGCATATAGGTTGACATATAAAACCTTGATATTTCATACGTTGGGCCTAAATAGCATATAGTTTGACATATAATACCTTGATATTTCATATGTTGGGCCTAAATAGCATATAGGTTGACATATAACACCTTGATATTTCATACGTTGGGCCTAAATAGCATATACATTGACATATAAAACCTTGATATTTCATACGTTGGGCCTAAATAGCATATAGGTTGACATATAAAACCTTGATATTTCATACGTTGGGCCTAAATAGCATATAGGTTGACATATAAAACCTTTATATTTCATACGTTGGGCCTAAATAGCATATAGGTTGACATATAAAACCTTGATATTTCATACGTTGGGCCTAAATAGCATATAGGTTGACATATAAAACCTTGATATTTCATACGTTGGGCCTAAATAGCATATAGGTTGACATATAAAACCTTGATATTTCATACGTTGGGCCTAAATAGCATATAGGTTGACATATAAAACCTTGATATTTCATACGTTGGGCCTAAATAGCATACACGTTGACATATAAAACCTTGATATTTCATACGTTGGGCCTAAATAGCATATAGGTTGACATATAATACCTTGATATTTCATACGTTGGGCCTAAATAGCATATACGTTGACATATAAAACCTTGATATTTCATACGTTGGGCCTAAATAGCATATACGTTGACATATAATACCTTGATATTTCATACGTTGGGCCTAAATAGCATATAGGTTGACATATAAAACCTTGATATTTCATACGTTGGGCCTTAATAGCATATAGGTTGACATATAAAACCTTGATATTTCATACGTTGGGCCTAAATAGCATATAGGTTGACATATAAAACCTTGATATTTCATACGTTGGGCCTAAATAGCATATACGTTGACATATAAAACCTTGATATTTCATACGTTGGGCCTAAATAGCATATACGTTGACATATAACACCTTGATATTTCATACGTTGGGCCTAAATAGCATATAGGTTGACATATAAAACCTTTATATTTCATACGTTGGGCCTAAATAGCATATAGGTTGACATATAAAACCTTGATATTTCATACGTTGGGCCTAAATAGCATATAGGTTGACATATAAAACCTTGATATTTCATACGTTGGGCCTAAATAGCATATAGGTTGACATATAAAACCTTGATATTTCATACGTTGGGCCTAAATAGCATATAGGTTGACATATAAAACCTTGATATTTCATACGTTGGGCCTAAATAGCATATAGGTTGACATATAAAACCTTGATATTTCATACGTTGGGCCTAAATAGCATATAGGTTGACATATAATACCTTGATATTTCATACGTTGGGCCTAAATAGCATATACGTTGACATATAAAACCTTGATATTTCATACGTTGGGCCTAAATAGCATATACGTTGACATATAATACCTTGATATTTCATACGTTGGGCCTAAATAGCATATAGGTTGACATATAAAACCTTGATATTTCATACGTTGGGCCTAAATAGCATATAGGTTGACATATAATACCTTGATATTTCATACGTTGGACCTAAATAGCATATACGTTGACATATAAAACCTTGATATTTCATACGTTGGGCCTAAATAGCATATACGTTGACATATAATACCTTGATATTTCATACGTTGGGCCTAAATAGCATATAGGTTGACATATAAAACCTTGATATTTCATACGTTGGGCCTAAATAGCATATAGGTTGACATATAAAACCTTGATATTTCATACGTTGGGCCTAAATAGCATATAGGTTGACATATAAAACCTTGATATTTCATACGTTGGGCCTAAATAGCATATACGTTGACATATAAAACCTTGATATTTCATACGTTGGGCCTAAATAGCATATAGGTTGACATATAATACCTTGATATTTCATACGTTGGGCCTAAATAGCATATAGGTTGACATATAATACCTTGATATTTCATACGTTGGGCCTAAATAGCATATACGCTGACATATAATACCTTGATATTTCATACGTTGGGCCTAAATAGCATATAGGTTGACATATAAAACCTTGATATTTCATACGTTGGGCCTAAATAGCATATACGTTGACATATAAAACCTTGATATTTCATACGTTGGGCCTAAATAGCATATACGTTGACATATAACACCTTGATATTTCATACGTTGGGCCTAAATAGCATATACGTTGACATATAAAACCTTGATATTTCATACGTTGGGCCTAAATAGCATATAGGTTGACATATAAAACCTTGATATTTCATACGTTGGGCCTAAATAGCATATAGTTTGACATATAATACCTTGATATTTCATATGTTGGGCCTAAATAGCATATAGGTTGACATATAACACCTTGATATTTCATACGTTGGGCCTAAATAGCATATACATTGACATATAAAACCTTGATATTTCATACGTTGGGCCTAAATAGCATATAGTTTGACATATAAAACCTTGATATTTCATACGTTGGGCCTAAATAGCATATAGGTTGACATATAAAACCTTTATATTTCATACGTTGGGCCTAAATAGCATATAGGTTGACATATAAAACCTTGATATTTCATACGTTGGGCCTAAATAGCATATAGGTTGACATATAAAACCTTGATATTTCATACGTTGGGCCTAAATAGCATATAGGTTGACATATAAAACCTTGATATTTCATACGTTGGGCCTAAATAGCATATAGGTTGACATATAAAACCTTGATATTTCATACGTTGGGCCTAAATAGCATACACGTTGACATATAAAACCTTGATATTTCATACGTTGGGCCTAAATAGCATATAGGTTGACATATAATACCTTGATATTTCATACGTTGGGCCTAAATAGCATATACGTTGACATATAAAACCTTGATATTTCATACGTTGGGCCTAAATAGCATATACGTTGACATATAATACCTTGATATTTCATACGTTGGGCCTAAATAGCATATAGGTTGACATATAAAACCTTGATATTTCATACGTTGGGCCTTAATAGCATATAGGTTGACATATAAAACCTTGATATTTCATACGTTGGGCCTAAATAGCATATAGGTTGACATATAAAACCTTGATATTTCATACGTTGGGCCTAAATAGCATATACGTTGACATATAAAACCTTGATATTTCATACGTTGGGCCTAAATAGCATATACGTTGACATATAACACCTTGATATTTCATACGTTGGGCCTAAATAGCATATAGGTTGACATATAAAACCTTGATATTTCATACGTTGGGCCTAAATAGCATATACGTTGACATATAACACCTTGATATTTCATACGTTGGGCCTAAATAGCATATACGTTGACATATAATACCTTGATTCTGAATAACCAATTTGCACCTTGTTATAAGAACGCATTTCGCTACAGATTATCAAAAAATTATATAGTTCTCCCAAACAACGGGTAAAATAGAAATATGTTTCAATTATGACGGAAACATTTAAATAAGCAAGGGGAATAACTCATTTTTAATTGAAGAATATACAAAGAGTTGTCTCCCTTATAACTAAACCGTTTATTTCTTTTTCTGTATATGTTTAAAAATTATGCAAACAAATAAAAATTAAAAACTAAAATGACACCACTGCATCCCGGTTAGCGCCGGGTCGGTTGTAGCTGTTAGCTTTTATGACAAGTTAGTTGAAATAATAATTTAATGGCTAACGGATACCGTAATATTTAAATTTAACTTTCAAAATCCATTTTTTTTAAATTGGTAAAAAAAAAACAGCATAGTCAAAAAGTAAAAAAAGAAAAACGCGAAACGAAAATGAAAGTAAAATTGACTCCTGGGCAATACCGGTTAGGTACAGGGACGTCTTGGGACCGAAAAACAGCCCTGGCATATAAAATTGAAGGGACCTGAATTGAAATTGAAGGGACTATTGAAGGGACTATTGAAAATTGAAGGGACTATTGAAGGCATATAACATTGGGACCGAAAAACAGCCCTGGCATATAAAATTGAAGCGCCCCACAAAACAAGGTCTATTAAGCGAGCGTAACAAGTGAGTAAATCTTTTTGACTCTTGAGAAACAAGGGGATTAATTCTAAGCCTCGGAGATGTAAAATATATGACAATTATGTTTACTTTTTATTTTTTAAATTTTGTTTATACATATTATTAGGTTAGAAAATATATAAAAAATGTATGTTCAAGTTGAACAATTTATTCTTATAATGTATATTTCAAAAGGAAGTAATAGAAAAATTGTATTGAGAGATACAATGTACATAGAGTGCACAACACAAATTCAATCAGATGCACATTTTCTTTCTAAGAAGACTGCTGTTCTCAGCAACCGTATTTATAATAGAATCAGAATCCAATTTGATCAGAATCCAGGTGTGCTGCACTAATAGTACTTCTAAGACGGTTTTAGATAACTTTCCGTGTAGAAATTACCGTTCACACGCGACTCGTGTGCATGACTGTGAGAGCATATACTTGTATGCTATTCCTATTGTACCATATGCATCTGTGAGTAGATTGTACTTCCGGTGAGTATAATACACACTTGACTCCAGAAATATCTTGCTGCATCAGTTCAATTTCTTGTAAAGTGCCCATAACAAACTGGTGAGCTTTCAACAAACCAAATCCGTTTGTCTGTAAATACTTTGATAGAGGTGCTGTGAGCTCAAATATTCGAAGATCGATGAAAGCCGTCATAAGAACCTTTTATTTCAGTAAAGATTCATTGTATCATTTTGCTTTTGTTCATACTGTTCAAGTGTCTGCAATGCAAATATAACATCAACATAGAGTGATTGTTGTGAATCATAAAATGAACCAAATATTTGTGAGAGAGTTGAACTTTTTGTCCACCATCTTGTTTCTCCAATCATTTGTAGTCTCTGGTGTTTAGAATTATTTTCCGTGCTTTCCTATACATCCATTCTCTGATACGATTCTCGGAAAATTACTGCAATGCAATTCATCAATGAGAAAAGTGAAGAAGCTGCAACAATATTTTGCGTAGCATCTGATAGAACAAGGTTCAGAATATAAGAATTACGACATACATGGATTTGACCAGGAGCTTATTTGCGGAACCATGTTGTGAATCCATTGTACACCCCTTGCATGTTGGATGCACAATCAGTATCATTTCCCACATAGTTAGCAATATAAAGAGCATTGTTTTATGTGTTTCTTTCAGCAGTTGGGGAAAAACTTTGCCCGGTGGAATCAGCCAACAGCCTTTCCCGAACTTGGTCATCTGATACGTATTGAATAATCACAGAACATTGATCTTTTATAGAAATGTCTTGTGTGGTATCAATTTGCAGAGGAAACATGCCAGCTTCATGTACTTCTTCTGCTATCACACTTTTTATTAATGATGAAATTGCAGCTATAACATGGTTCACCATTGTTTTAGAAATCAAAGTAATTAAATCACCTCGCCTCTTACTTCCTGATGCATGCACTGCCTTACTTTTCTTGATAACTTAGCCAAGATCTTTCAGTAAAATGTCATATTTACTCAATAGTATAATAAGCTCAAGAAAATTACCGTGATCAATCAAAGGATTGTCCAATGAATAAGCAGCTTCAGAAACAGATGATGTCTCTCTGTAACTTAGTCCCTGCTTTCCAATAACTTAAATTATATCTATAACTCTTTCCATAACTTGTCTGTTTGCTCTAATTTGATCCTTCTCTAAATTCTTCTGTGCTGTAAACAATAATGACTCATTATCTCTGTTACTCATCGTAAGGAAATGAGTTTCAACACAATCATTGTGACATTTGATTTTCTCATGTCCTTCAAAATGCCGGTGAACATGCCTCCAGGCTTTCGTGCCTGTAATAAATACATTATCAGATCTTGTGTCAGCCAGACATATACTACAATAAAATGATTTTGTCTTTTCACAGTTTGTTAACCAACTTTAATTTGTTCTATTTTGTCGTAAAGATATATTAGACTTTGAGCTTGTTATTTCACGTGGTTGAACGGGGTGTCATAAAACAAACAGGGGATTGAAACTATCACTAGGTTTGGTAAAGTAGTTAGGTGTCTGGGTACTACTTTCTACATTACCATACTTAGGAATTTGTTCAGGTACGTGAAGAATCTAAGAATTTCCTACATTTTCAATTTCTCCATTACTGTTAGTGTCTTTATCTACAAGATGATGATGATGCTGTTTAGTTGCAGAAACTTTAGTCTTATATTGTGAATGACTATTTTCAGGTTCATCCTGATGCTGACAATAATGTTGTGATCTTTGAGTTTGTGGCATCAGTAGCTTCTAATGACTTTCTTTTTCTGTCACTCTTTTTCTGCTCCTTCTTTCCATTTCTTCTTGTTCCTTTCCATACTTCCTGCAAAGGAAGACAAATAACAATGAAATTAAAAAATATCAATAATAAATTAAACATTTCTAATAAAGGTGTAAGAGGTTTTGTGTTAAGTTGAAAAATGACAATTTAAATATATTATTTTTCATTTTTATAATTCACAGAAAAATAAACACATTTTTTTAACCATGAGCCACCGGGCCTTTGCCCAATGTCCCAAAAGGCCAATCCGCTCCTGGTTAGGTACAGATGGTTTCAGATAAAGCAGCTACCTCACTATCCAAATCTGTTTAAGATTCTCACACTCTTTCGACGTATATAGGTAGAGTGACATTCTCATCTCTGCTACTTAGAAAATCGAAGGTTAGAAGCAAACCCAATGTTTAAGAAGTAGGTATGGTTTCGATGGTCCCTTTGATTTCAATTTTCTAGGTTGTTGGGATTGTTTCTAGTTCTCCTACGATTATTGGTATTATACTGACTTTTTTCATGCTCCATATTTCTTTCAGTTCTCTGGCTAGTTCTGTGTATTTGCTTCGTTTTTACGTGTCTTTGATCTTCACTCTGTGGCCTGCAGGAACGGCAAACTCTACGATTTTGCAAGATTTTTCCTTCTTGTCGATTATAATAACATCAGGTCCCCATGCTCGTATGAGTTTATCTGTTTGTATATCCATGTCCCAGAGGATTTTATATTTTTCGTTTTCCAGTACGGTTTCTGGTTTATGTTTGTACCATTTGTCTGCATATTTGAAATTCAATTGTTTGCACAGTTCCCAATGTACTGCTTTCTCCACACAGCCTTGTCTGTTCTTGTAGTCTTTTTGGGCGAGTTTGCTGCATTCACTTATTATATGATTTACTGTTTCGTCTCTTTGTCCACACAGTCTGTGTTTACTGTTCTCCTAGGTTTTATCTATTTTAGCTTGAATGTAGTTTGTCCTAATCGCATTGTTCTGTGCAGCCATCAGTAAAGATTCCGTTTCTCTGTACAAGGTTTATTTTTCTTAGCCATGTTCAGCTATTTTTGTTGTTTTTTTCTCTTGTCAGTCTTAAGAAGCGTCCATGTAGTTGTTTTTCTTCCCACTTTTCTTTTCTTGTCTTTTTGTTTCTGGTTTCAGTGCTTCTCGAGTTGCTCCTTGGAACGGTGTCTCTTTATTATTAAAAAAGCGATTTAATGAAAAAAAAGAAGGATGATATGAAAATAAACAGACTTATTGTTTTCAGTCCTGCAAAAAGAATGTCTTCAAATTTTCGAATGAAATCAAAGTAGAATAAATAAATAGTGGTGGTAGTTGTGACGCAATGGGCCACGACTCTGTCTAGTGCACAATAAAATCATTGATCTTGTACTAAAATTAAATAATAAAACTTATTACGGTTATATTGGATTATTGATTCAGGTTATCCATAACACATTCTTGGCCTTTTGACTAAGATCAAAGTGTAGTATCTGTTCCGATGGATACTGCACCCCATAGACTGGTATTGTCTTGGCCTTCGGGGCTTGATTTACGCCGGTCTATGGGTCTGTCCTGTGCAGTTCTAGGAGGTCCACCCTCCCAGGCTTTGCCTCCCCTCTTTGGGGAGGAGTAAGTTTATTGCTTACTGCCTGAGGCGCCCCTACCGGGGAATGCCGACGAAGCTGCCCAGGCAATTTTTAATGACCAGAGTGTTCACCTCTCGGGCACTGGCTTTTCAAACCCCACTTTTCCGACCCGACCATGGGTCACATCTTACTTGTGGGAGTAAGATAAAAACTGGCCTTGTGCCTAACTCCTGGAGAGGAGTAAATCAATATCCATTACATATTAAGAGGTGGCCACGGTGAAGTGGTTACCGACTTTTACTGGCGATCTGGAGTGCCAATTTCGAATCCAGTCGGTCACATAGCATTCATTTACGTTGATGACAACTTTCATGAGGTTCCTCCCACGAGTAACTGGCTATATAAAAAAGGATCGTTGAATAGAATAGAGTTGATTAAATGTCGCACTGTGCTGATTCATAAGAATGGACTCTTTTTCAAATTTTATTTAGTAAATTTATTCAATGAAAGAAATTATCTAAATTAAAAAAAAAATGAAGAGGTTAAAACTAGTGGTGGGACGATTCCAATATTTTCCCGGTTACGATACAATAACCGATTCTGTTTAAAACTACCGATTCTGATACAATCACCGATTCCGATTCTTTTAAAATCGCCTAAAAGGTAAAATTACATTTTTTGGGGGTAAGGGTGATTTAGTAGAGAGCCCTCATCTATTTTTAGATGTAGATATAATTTTCTTTATAATTTGACAAACTTTTTATGTATTGTATCCAAGATTTTGATAAACTCATTGTGAGATTTTCATCTTTTTTTCACTCGTGCCATTTTTACCTGTGCCATTTTCACCGGGTCATTTTTTCCGGAGTCATTTTTATCGGGTCATTTTTCATTTAAAATTTATATATCATAAAAACGAATTTAGGTAAAAATGATTTTACCTACATTCGTTTTTATGATATATAAATTTAAATTTTACCGGTAGTTGAAAATCAATAAATATTTATCATTTTATCATTGGTACCAGCAATAGAAAATTAAGCTTTAAACAATCAAACATATAAACAAAAAATTTAAAGAATCGTTTTGCGATTCGGAAATTCGGTTTAATTCTTTTCCGATTCCGATACCCCCAAAAGTTCTGATTTTTCCGATTTCGATTAATAGTTCCAACATTAGTTAAATCATACTCGTAAATAATTTAAGAATAAGAAATCATCACAAAGAAAATGGCCGCAATGCGTAAAACAATTGCCATAAAAGTTAAATTTTATACACGTTAAAAACTTAATGTAAACATTTACTTTTCACTCAAGCAACGCCTGTTTTATTGGTTAGTAAAATACTGATTTTCATTGTATGTGTGTGTGTGTTGGGGGGTACACTGTTACCATATCTCAAGTTCAAAATCATATACGAATTAGGTATCACCATGTCGTCTGCGGCTTGAATGGCGTGGAAAAAAAAAGCTTCATTTCTGACTTATGTACTTTCTTGATACGAGTAATGGGATGGTTGGGACAAAAGTGTAACATCTGTTCTGTCCTTAATCAGTTAATGAAAACTTCTTCTAGACTGAAGCAATTTTAACTTTTTGCTCCAATCCAGAGTTTCTATTTCCCATAAGCTTGATTACCCCACATTAAAAACTGACCTTGTGTCTGACTCCATCCTCATGGGGAGGCAAGTAAACAGTGTATCCGGGATGTCTATTAGTTTTTTTTATGGTGGATATGTAATTAGCTTACCTCGGGTAGAACACCTATTAAAATGAATAATACTGTCGCAGGAGGTCTTTCTTTTATTTCGCACCATTAATCATTGTCGTTGCTAAATACGAGTTGGAAAATAATAAAACTTATATGATAGAAGATTTATATGACCCATTTGGGAAACCGGAAGTATCCTTCCCATGGCGTTATGTGGGCAGAAAATCCAAATGGAGGTTTCTTTATTGGCCGGTCGCATAATGGACAGACAGTTAAAAACCGTCAACCAATGAACAAAAAAGAACACACTCGTAGTCAACGAGATAGAAACTTGTTTACGATCAATATAAGCCAAGGAACTTAACGAAAGAAGTCTAATAGTGAAAATTACGAAACAGATTTTGTTCCTATTTTCTTGCCTCCCCACGAAGAGAGAGAGTAAGACACAAGGTAAGTTTATAATGTTGGGGGAATCAAGATTTCCAAAAAGGGGCATTTCGGATTGGAACCAAAAAATAAAAGTTTCCTCAGCCTAGAAGGTTTTCTGACCGAGGACAGAAAAGATGGAATATAATACCAGAAAAGATACTACACTTTGCTCCTAGCCAAAAGGCTAATGAATCATTGGGACGAGAGTTATCCTGTTAGATATCTAACGAGTATATACACTAGTATATATTTTAGTTAGTTAAGAATAACAAGAAATGGGGCATCGTTCAGACGTTAGCCGAGTTCAGTTTAATGATCCTCGTGGGAATATATTAGAAACGGATATGACGTCACATGTCGCAAAGAGAAAGGGCAATAGCAAAGTCAATCAGTTGGGAAGCACGCGAGGCCTTTGGACGTGGAATGCCATTGTTATATAATGATGGACGTAACTTGTGGGATTATAAAAACATTTATGAGAATGTTATATAATGATGGACGTAATTTGTGGGATTATAAAAACCTTTATGAGAATGTTATATGATAATGGACGTATGTGGTGGAGAACGGGTGTGGGGTCGTTGGTTTGGCTTGTGCGATTTAGTGCGTGCCGCCGAGTGCATAGAGTGCGATCTGTTTCCTGGAATCGAAATGTGACAAGTGACGAGACAATGGATGACCCTAGTTCAAAAGGTCATCCTGCACCTGTGTGGAGTTTTTAAACTAGTTCGGACTTAGGAGGCGCAGAAGTCGGACGAAGGAATTAAGATGTAGTCAAGTCAGAACGGGAAATGTTTTCCCTAAGAAAGAATACTGGCGTAAAAGATGTCCTTCTCCTCCCTGTCTCCTCAAATAACAAAGGACTGATTAGACAATAAGCTAGCTAAGAATTAACCACGATATTCGTAAATCTGTCTGTCTCTCTCTCTCTCTCTCTCTCAACGATAGCAAAACATCTCCACGGGCAATAGAAACTGACGCCGAATAAAAAGTAATTAAAATGAAAAGATTGTTGTTTTATGAAGCGGGTGAGAAAGGTCTTTTGTTACAGACAATTCACGGAGATGACCACTACAGTGCAGAGGCGAAGAAAGTACTCAACCACTAGACGACAGAGCAAACCGAGAAGAAACGAAGGTATGAATTATTAAGGGCTATGCAATACCATGGACTGACAACGTATAATTAACTAGCAGGACTTGGGTCCCGGCGTTGCCCGGGTGAAATATAAAAGAGTGATTTTAAGCCTCAGTCCGTGTTGCAGAAACAACCCTTGCCTGAATACAATTTTATCCACATATTTCAGAAAGTCGCCGTTTAACTGTAAGTAATTTACGTGATTTAAATAGGATTTATCCATAAATAATGGATTGCAAATTGTGTTCACGCTAATAGAGCACAAATTCGACGAATAGTCAAAGTGTATTTGCTTCAAAACAATTTATATCGTTAATACTAATTAGTTGCATGAAATTTGTGGATAAAATTATCTTCATGCAGAGGTTGTTTTTTTGCCACACGGACTTAGGCTTACGTTGTTGTTTTTTGTCACACGGACTTAGGCTTACGTTTTTTTTTTTGCAAATTGACTTCCTGCAGGAGGTAAATAAACATACTAAAAGGTACATACATTTTTTTAAAGCAAATACACTTGGGATATTAACTAAAACATTTTTTCTCATTACCTATCCATTTGTGACATATTTGTGTGAAGTCTATGTTTCAGTGTAAGTAATTTACGTAATTAAAATAGGATTTATAATTAAATAGTTTTACATTGTAAGTAGTAACGGGACAGAAGAATCCACGTGGACACAATTCTATTCATGCAGAAGTTGTATTTTGCTACACAGACTTAGGCTTCGTTTTTTTGGGGACACACGGAATTCCTGCAGTCGATAAATAAACATATTAAAAAGTAAACAACATAATAATGAGCTGTCGAATGTAGAAGATTGCAAAAAAAAAAAAAGTTTGTAATCCCATCCCACCCCACCGCGCTACAAAGAACGAAGGAAGATAATAACAGTTTTTTCTTGTAAAAATATTTGGTACTAGTGCAGCTTTTGAACCAGACAAAACCGACTTTTTGTTCGGCATCTTCCGGCCGTCTACGTAAAAGCCCGAAAGATGCCGAAACGCTTGTTCTCTACAATCTTTAGTTTATTGAGAAAAAAAAACTCTAAAAAAAAAATGTAACTTATAATTTTCTCTTGGAAAAAAATTATTTCATTTAATTTCTTCGTAAAAAGTAAGTAAATTGTCATGAAAAATAAACATACAATGAGTGCTTTTCTTTCGGTATTTTTTCTGATGAAAAATTGTCGCGTTTTGATTATGACGTCGGTTTGTTTTCATTCGACTTTTTTGGGCTGTTTACTTATTTTTGCGCCGACAGAAGTCGGTATTGCTTAGATAAAAAATATGTACCAGTACAAAGTATTGTAATCAATTCAAAAAATAAAATATTTGTATAACTAAGTCGAAGACTTTTAATTAAAAATGTTATATATGAAGACAATGTTATTTTCTAGATCAGTGATAATGTAAACATAATGTTCTGTTCTTAGACAGGGAAGGTGAACTCAATCTCGTTTGAAGGAATTTGCAAGAAAAGTTGTTATAAAATAATTTAGCTCACTACTAACGACGGTTCAGAATATCTGACATGCAATCCTATATTCCTTCATATCGCGGTAATGTGTGTAGTGTCTCGGCGTTGTGTGATAAAAAGATGAAAAATAATTTTGATCACTGCTAACGATGGTTCAGAATATATGATCTTCAATCCGATATTCCTGTAGTCCGCGCTAAGCTAGAAAGTGTGTCGGCGTTGTGCGTTTAAAAGATGAAATAGTCATGTTATTTAAAAAAAAAAAGTAAATACCAGAGTATGAATTCAGAGAAAGAAAGAAGGAAGTTCAAATAGAAAGTAAGAGGAAATAATTACCGATGCAGAAATCTGTAGTCTTATTGAACAGTTGTCGGTTTTAGAGATGATATTCGTTACGATTTTGCAGCGTTCTGTAAGTATTCTAAATTACGCGGTGTATGTGTGGTTTTTAAACAATTGAAAAGTAGTACACGGTGATTCGTTGGGTTCGACGGTCGTCGAGAGAACACACATGTTCTTACAATTCTGGTGGTGGTGGTAGTACAACAATAGTAGCAGATAGAAGTCGATGCTACCTTTTCTGTGAAAGGTTCGTTTGAGCGAGTCTCAGAAGTTGGGTAAACTATAATGAATATGGAATGAGGATGAACTGAATGCAGAATATCTGGAAACAGTCATAAGTGCTTAAGGTAATTTGAGTACGGAATAGATTAGCATATAAAGTGGTCGGCTATTTTTCTATAATGTCTGAAGGCTTAGGAGAAAGAACAACATTATTTTATTATGTAGATAAGTGTTTATTGATCTCTCTCTCTCTCTCTCTCTCTGTCTTTCCCCAACAGTGATTTGGACCGAAGATCAAATTGAATAAATGACCACTGTCTTCCGTCAGTTTTGAGTAGAGTTAGTCCTTTTGAAAGTATGAATAAGAAGTTTTAATTAAAGGACGGCATTCCCTCAGTCTTACGAAGAAGCGAGTACATGGAGAATGTCCAGCAGCCAAGCTATGAATAACAATTTGTAAACTTACTTGCTGCATGTATGACACAAAGTCGAGAACACACCAATCCCCTTTGGAGTTATTTTGTTCAGCGTTAGCTTTTATTAATCTAGTACACCAGTGCCCCCACGTGGTCGTAAATTCATAAACGAGACTATATCTACAATAATGTGGTAAGGAATAAAATAAATAAGAAAAATAAGAGGAAGATTTCTCTGTTGATAGGAACAAACTGTTTGTCACTGGAACTGTTTAATGTGGAATACTTTTTTCGGGTGACACCGTATTCAACACAACAACATGTTTGCCACTAGATCTTTATAAGATTGTAGAATTTTACCGACAACACCGTATTCAATGTAATAACTTATTTGCCACTGGACTTTAATCGCGTAGTGGACTTTCCCCAATAACGCTGTTTTCAATACGGATGTTTATGGTTCAATGATCTAAGCCCTTCGCGTGCTAAAACGCCTTCTGTTGACTTCCATTAAGCCCGTCTTTTATGGATGGCAAATCACCTTAGTCATACGTGGTCGGTACGTATTAATATTCTCGTTCCTGCGTGTTCTTGTTCTTTCTCAAATCGAGGTTCTACACGATAAGAAACCACCAAACGGTATTTGTTAATCAACTGTTTTCTTTTATCTTACTTTTCAGAAAACGTGTCTCATATCGTCGATACAATTATACACACTAATATTGTTGTAATGTGTCCGGGAATAAATTATTGCCAACACACGTACAGCTATTTATAAAATAAAATATTCAACTTTATAATTAACTGGAAGAAGGACGTGTAAAATGAATTTAACGAACAGAAAAGTTTTGCACTAATTTCATGTCAACTTACGAAGATTAAAATCAAGATATTATCAGACTAAACCTTACGTATAGAATACTTATTTCGATTTTAATCAAAATCTATTATATGATTTTGATTCTAGAAAATGTCTTAGGTTGTAGGCTTAAACTTAAGGGGTCTTAAGAAGTAATTAAAATTCTGGGAATCTTGCTTGCTTAATCGGTGTCTAATGGCTATGGATGAAAGTCAATGCAAATCTGATGTACTTGAATCTTCAAATGGGATCTGGTGCTCGTATCATATCCCCTAAGACTACTAAAAATACTAAAAAGAAACTGAAATTTTGGGAATATTTATTAATTAATGCCGGATACATAGTGTTAAAATGTCTCTAAAATCTGCGTTATCTGAATTTTTACAAAGGGCTTCCGGCACTTTTTTTACCTCTTTTGCTTCAAATAACACTAAACAAAATTATAGCCCACATTTGGACTACTAACGCGTAGCAGCTGTGCCCCAAAATTCATAATGATCGGTTTATTAGTTTATGAGTGAATCTTGTACGTACAAATATATAAACATATAACCAGACCTAACTTATATATATATATATATATATATATATATATATATATATATATTTATTTATAAGAGAGGATAAGATATATAGATACACATTTGCAAACTACATGCACGTATATATATATATATATATATATATATATATATATATATATATATATATATATATATATATATATATATATGGGAGTTTAAATTACCTACTAGTAAGTTTGTATTACCTACTAGACATGATCCTCGAGTGTCTTCGGTCTCTCCGTACAAGACTTTTTCAGAACAACCCGACATGAGGATACTTCACCCTACAAGTAAACCCTGACCAAATATTCAAAATAACATAGTATTCGAAGCTGAAATAAGATCCCCTCAACACAGCTATACACTGGCTCATACGAGGAATGGCGCACCTTCGCCTAGTGATGTTACCTCGAGTAACAGCACTTAGCCGGATACTCCACCAGACTAGATGAATTCTTGTCCTGGAATCCGGTAAGACCAAGAAACCGCAAGAAATATATACTATAACATATTAAACTGGTCCATTGGGGAGAGGAAATATAATGTTCTTATTTTCTTTACTAACTCAACGTTTGACAGGAAAAAAGAACTTTAATGGAATATTCGAATATCTATGTATCGCATATAGGGATCAATATATATATATATATATATATATATATATATATATATATATATATATATATATTGGTTTCATTTTACTTCAGTCGAAGTTCTCAGAAATCAAGAGGCCCCTACCTGGTGCTAACATTTTATCCCTATATGTGTGTGTGTATGTATGTGTGTGTGTGTATATATATATATATATATATATATATATATATATATATATATATATATATATATATATATATATTAATGTGTGTATATATGGTTGTGTATATATTTTTATATTATATCTTGTACAATTATATGTAAGATAGTCTGGCCATTGTCCGAGTTGAGTATCTAGTTAGTTTTAGATGTAGTTGACCTACGGGTACTAGTTTGTTGTTATACAAAGTTTAGATCTCAAGATTTGGGAGTTACTTCCCTTTATTGTAATTATTTCCGCTTGATTTTGAACCGTCTTATCAACAAATATGGCGGTTTTTCGTGGGGTTTCATCTTCGTTTAATATGAATTTTAATGTGGAATTGAGATTTCGTAATTGATGGTATTTACCGAAGTATTTGTCGAGAAAACCTTTCTTGTGATTTTGTTCTGATTTTTAGTGGAATTTGAGACTATCTTTGGAAATGTATATTGAAAGTTGAAACAGCTGCAGAAATAAAACCATAATACTTTTTTTTGAACTTGATTTGAAAATATTTTGAATCGTCAAAATCTCTCTCTCTTTCGCTCTCTCTCTCTCTCATATATATATATATATATATATATATATATATATATATATATATATATATATATATATATATATATATGTTTTATTTATGCAGACATATCATGACTACATATCCAGAACATGCTTCGATCATAACTTTGATAGGCTCGACTTCCTCAGGCCATAAGATAAGTGTCCGTTTTCTATGTTTTAATTTTTTTTTAATTAAGCAAAATTTCTATCAATAAGGGTCACGTGACTAAATCCAAAATATCATTTTTGAAAAATGCTTACCGTTAAATGTTCCCATATTTAAATTTATGAAACTTGACTATAGGAAATTTACCAGCATTTACCAAAACATAACTGCTCAACCTCTGATTTAAGACAATTTTTAATTAATAACTAGAAGATAATACATTCTGAAACCAATAAAAAAATCAAAATTACTTAAAAACTTACATTAAATAACATTACGTATGAAACCAGTAACAACATTTTAAAATGCTTAACATAATACAGTTTTATCCTGTGACGCTAATTATAGCGTCTTTGAATTTAAATTTGTTAACGTTTCTCCCGGGACTGCACCGGTTTGTTCTTTTGACTTAACATGCGCGTTTTTGGCTGCTTTTATCGGCTCTTCCTCGGGCTGCTTTTGGAAATTATCTTATTTTCTCCAGTTTGTTCATTTGTTTTCGTCACCTGAAGATGATTCGACGAAGAATCGAAAACAGTAGTGATACATATGAACATTCATTATTTTTTTTTGATTTTGACACAAAAAAGATCATTAAAAAATGGAAAACAAAGGTATAATGAAGCAGATTATTCTGTTATGTTCAACAATGTTTGCTTAAATGAAAGAATTCTGCCTAAATACAAACACACACAATATATATATATATATATATATATATATATATATATATATATATGTATATAAACAATAATATTTTTTATAAATATTAAATATTTAAAATATACCTAGAGACATCGATGTTTCATGCTAACGCAATCTTCAGTCTAGGAACCAGTTCCCAACGGTCAGCGGGCGCGAACCCCGAACACAAATCGCCACTGATTCGCAGTCGAAGATCTTACCCGAAGGCCACTGGAAACTAATTAGTAACTAAAGGGGAATTTTAACTGTAAATGGTAGAATTACTACTATCCACCAAGTAGCTAAGAGTGATCTATATATATATATATATATATATATATATATATATATATCCACCAAGTAGCTAAGAGTGATCTATATATATATATATATAAAGAGGTGTACTAAAAGCGAACTTTTAGGAGAGGTAAAACCTATTGTGAAGAGTATACAGCTCAATATCCAGGATAGAGCAGGTAGATATGAAGAAGGAAAATTTTACTTGAATAAATTGCCTTTTTGCGGAATATACCTTGCTCTGAGCATTTGAATTGAATTTTGATTTGGCTTTTGCTTCTCTAATTCCTTTCCATTCTTCTTCATATATATATATATATATATATATATATATATATATATATATATATATATATATATATATATACATTCTCTTTCGTATAGCCGCCTCAGCGGTCGTGATGCGTCTTGGTTCAGATAAAACATATATATGTGTCTATTAAAACTATTTATTGTAAAAACATGATTTAAAAGCTCTCTTCAAAGAAGAGCACTCTGCAAAGAAAATATGAAAACCTTCTCACTAGAGCAATGCGGGTTTACAGCGTTCGATAAATGAATAATCGGAATATTTCCCGTCTCTTTCGTATAGCTGTCTAAGCGGCCGAGTAATCAAGGGCACGGGGTTGAAATCAAATGTGAAACTCAACGTGAACTTAAGAAAAAGCTTGATAAACATAAAAAAGATATAAAAATAGCAATTCTTAAATTGCGCTATTTCTTCATACATTACATGATCATTCCTGTAACTTTAAATAAGCTAGACTCATTACATTCAATTTCAAGAAAAGAAAAGAAAGAATAAAAAAAGTCCTTTCCACTTATTTTCAAATTTTGACTACTGCGTTTTTCTTAAAATCTTGAGAAAGTCTTGAAATAAAGACGAAACGTCGATGAACATACAAAAAATTTCCGGTTTGCCCTTTTCATTACGTTGGATTATTAATTCCATAATATATATATATATATATATATATATATATATATATATTATTAAAAATAACCGACAGCTCTTGTCTGGATATTTTAGTATTGATCCCTTCAATTTTCCGGATTAAAGTCTTAATCTCGGATGAGAACTGGCTGATGAAACTGCCGTAATTTACATGTTGGTCCAGAGTACTTTCTGACCCATCTGGGTCCATCGTCAGTGGAATAATGTCAAACAGGTAAAGACCTGGAGTGAGATTTATAATTAATTATCGCGGGAAAATTTAAATATGAAACTATATTTATTAGGTATTATAAGCATTTAAGTATATTAGTACTAGTGTTAAAATTAATCTTGTTAATAGCAGGCTTTTTTGTTTTAATGATTAAGGCTTCTAGTATGTGGAGTTTTTGTGTATTAGTATAATGTTCTAGGATTTTAGTATTGTCTACGAGAAGTTTTCGGATTTGCGAGCGGGGGCAGGAATGTTCACTAATGAGGTGTCTAGCTATAGCACTATTATCGCATAGATGCATGGTCAACCTCCTAGACAAAGTTGTGGTGGTCGAGCCGATATATACGTTTTACTCGACCACCACGACTTCGTGATACAAAGTTTTATTACCGCAAGGAATAAGAACATGGATGAAATGGAGGGAGAAATAGAATATTTACTTTGGCGAGTGTGGACGAAAGCCGGCTTAGTATTTATTTACTCCTCTCCAGGAGTTAGGCACAAGGCCAGTTTTATCTTACTCCCACAAGTCGGGTCGGAAAAGTGAGGTTTGAAAAGTCAGCGCCCGAGAGGTGAGCACTCTGGCCATTAAAAATTGCCTGGGAGCCCCGTCGGCATTCCCCGGTAGGGGCGCCTCAGACAGTAAGCAATAAACTTACTCCTCCCCAAAGAGGGGAGGCGAAGCCTGGGAGGGTGGACCTCCTAGAACTGCACAGGACAGACCCATAGACCGGCATAAATCAAGCCCCGAAGGCCAAGACGATACCAGTCTATGGAGTGCAGTATCCATCGGAACAGATACTACACTTTGATCTTAGCCAAAAGACCAAGTAGTAGATTAATGTAATTATACCATTTTCTCTCGTGTTTAACATTTCTCAATTTTCTCAAATAAGAAAAAAATGTCAGTCATGTCCTTATTCATTGTCATAACACACACACACATACATACACACACACACACACACACACATATATATATATAAATAAATAAATGAAACAAAAATATATATAAGCATCACATCGAAGCATCAAATACGACAAATGTAAGTAAAAGAATGTTAGCGGCCGCACTATTTTAACTATACTTTAAAAAAATCTCGTTTGACCTACAATCTTATGTGCTCTCTATATAATTACAACGAATGAATGCCACTAACAGAAAAGAAAAACGTGGAAGAACTACTAGAATTACATAAAAACACCAACACCAAACCAAAACGTCTTGAGGAGGAATTATAGAAATTACTGAAATAAAAAACGTGGACGCAGTAATTCACCTAATATTTAACCAAGAAAACAAAGAACACAAATACAACACAGAAGCAATTATGGAACATTTTAAGACCGAACACACATTTATGGAGGACATCAGAAAATCCCACATTCAGAGCGAATCATAAAAAAACAACAACAAAAAAAAGCAAAAAAAATCTTCGGATGTTGACCCCTCTAAAACAAAGGAAAATGGCATTTTTCAATGCAATCAAAAACAAAGACATCGTATCCGCATTTAGAAATTTCTTGAAGAACAATTTATTTCAGACAAATTCTGAGAAAAAGTGACCCAACAAAACACAGAAGAACAAAAAGAATTAAAAAAAAAAAAAAATCGACATACAAAAAAACAAAAAGAAAATACAAATAGAATACAAAAAAATAGAAATTGACAACAAAATATTGACCAAAATCAGAGAATCAAAGAAACACACTAATGCCTATCAGAACTGTGAGAATCAGAATACAAAGAGAGGGAAATTCTAGGAATATTGGTTAAACGAAGAATAACCTAGTTAATGATGTTATCTAATTAAAAAAAGACAAGAATACGATAAAACCCAAAATAACAAAACAAAGCAACAATAAAACACAGCATTAAAAATACACGATGTTACAATACACAAGAGAAACCAGACCAAACTGTAGGGAAGTACAGATAGCAGCCCTAAAAGGGACAACATCTATTCTTAAGAGAGCCCTCGGATATACATTTTACTCATAGGGAAATCAAGTGTTAGCCTCAAGAGGGGGTCCCTTGATCTCTTTAGATAAACTAAATTAAAATGATAAAAAAAGAGACAACTCTCCTTTATATAACAGATTCCTCGAGCAATGCGTCGGCATTTTCTTTCAAAATTAGTACATAACAACAGTGAAAAACCGACCCATCCACCGAACGAAACCTGGCCCAGTTGACCGTCAATACGTTTTTAGTTATTACCCATCTCTTTAGATAAACTAAATTAAAATGATAAAAAAAGAGACAACTCTCCTTTATATAACAGATTTCTCGAGCAATGAGTCGGCATTTTCTTTCCAAATTAGTACATAACAACACTGAAAAACCGACCCTATCCACCGAACGAAACCTGGCCCAGTTAACCGTCAATACTTTTTAGTTATTACTCATCCGGGGCAGCGCTGATCTCTTTAGATAAACTGAATTAAAATGATAGAAAACAGAGGTAAGAAACAAAACGCGTACCATCACAGACATTCAACAAATACCATAACGCAGCTGACAACATACAACGAAACCACCACAACGAAACCACCACCACAAAACCACCACAACGACACCACCACAACGAAACCACCACAACATACCATCGTACAACTCTTATCGACACCACATAACACAGCAATACCACCCTATACAACGAAATAAACTCAACCACCGCCAATATCAGCAAATTCAATTGAAAACTCAATAAATACATAATAAACCCACGCACAAACACATCCATACAATGAATCAACCACTAAAATAAACTCAGCAACCCATCATTAAACTCTAACAATATATCCCCTGAATATGCAGCAAAATAACGAACCATCCAATCACACCAACACATACAATTAAACCCCACAAATAAACAACCACAAATTACCGTTACTCAATAATCCCTACCAACTGCCCCCACGCAAAAAGTAAACCTCAACAAATAGAACTATCATACAACAACCTCAACTAACATCAGCTTCCGCAACAAAATAAACCTTACAGCCACTTTTCACACCAACAAATATAATAAAAATACTCCAACTTAAACTACAATGACAGCACAGCTAAACATAGGAAACGCCCCTTACAAAAAACAGGCACAACACTAACATTACAAAGAAACGTTTTCATTACCTACGGTACGCAAAACATGTAGAAAATAATTATCGATTAGAAAAAAACCCAAAACAGCGAAACGAGCAATCATCATCATCATCATCAGCTTTTAGAAATCCCATTCGGAACAATAATGCCCGATGAGATGACACTAAACCTAAGATAATTAACTTATGCTTATGCTACACTTAGTCTATTCTGTCCCCAATAAGTGAAGAAGTCCTTCGAAACTGAGACAATTTTATTTTCCACTCCAGAGTGCCCCTATTTGGAGAGCTTGATTTTGGTTTAACTTTGCCCTCGTAGAGAAGGCAAGTAAATAGGAACAAGGGATAAAATAGAAATATTAAAATTGGGCCTCAAATTATGTCCCACAAGTAAAAATACTAACCGAAAAAAAAAACCCAGATTGCAAATTCAGACTAATAGAAACATTAAAGGAGAAATGCACAACAGATGACTCATTAGTATTAATATTTATGTATAAAATTAATAAAAAATATATATATTAACGAAAAATACGTCCTATAAAGTTAAGGGCGACTAATAATCCATTTTTCTGCATCTTAATCACTTAGGAAGTGAAGTAATCGAAATAGTAGTAAGCAAAAAAATAACGAACGCTGCAATCACCAATACAAATAATTACATAAAAAATACACCACCCGCATACAAAACAAATGCTCTTCTGCTGCTGACTAAATAACACAAACTAAAAACTTTCATCAAACCCTTCAAACTAATGGCTACTCCGCTTCCACCATAGCCCGCCTAAGTAAGTCCAAAACACGCAGACACCGCACCCCTTCCAACACCTGTTTCTTAAAACTACCTTTTTTAGTGATGAAATCATCACCTCCATCCGCAAGGCTATACCCAAAGAAACCTTGACATCCAACTAACCCACACTGGCACTTCCTTACGCCAACATCTATCTAAGAAACATACTAACCACACACCCGAACCCTGCTCCCTGGCCAATTGCCCTATCCCCAACACTGATCTATGCCACCGCACCAACTGTGCATACAAATTACAGTGCACCAAATGAAACAAATTCTACATAGGAAACACAACAAGACCGCTACACCTACGCATCAAAGAACATATGAACGCCCGTATATCCTCTTTCCACAAGCACACAAACCTATGCTACACTACTCAACGTGACATTCACGTCTCTATCCTTGCCTCTGTCAGAAACATTGAGGACCTAAGAATCACAGAATCGACCCTCATCTCCAGGTTAACCCCCTCACTTAATGAGCTCCACTTACCGTTCATTCTATAATAACATACTCTCTCACCCATTGACCAACCCTCATATCTAACACTCATTATATTCCAATTCCACCATTTCCCACCCTCTCTCAATGTAATCATTACCTAACTCCTATATTAAGCCATCCACTACTACCACCACCCACACCCAAATAATCAAGTAGGCCCCTCCCCATACAAACAATCAGCCACATGAGAATAACAACCTCTAACAATCAAAACCATAATTGACCTACTCTTACTATCCCACCAAAATAATTCCCTCATAACCTGGCATTATTAATTAATTTAACAACTTGCCTCCTGTTACCCCACATCTAAATACAAATAATATACAAATATAACAAAAATTAAATAAATAAAAACATAAAAAATATTAAATAAAGAAATGAAAACAAAAAGAGAAAATAAAGAATAAATAAACAAACAATAATACACACATATATAAATAATATAACTTAATACACAGACTTCTACCGACTGAATTTATAAATTAATCCTCATTCAAGACCCAATTTAATACCAGGCAGAGTTATTCCTCATACACTGTCTTGCGGTTAAAACCCGAATTAAACTATATTCATTTAAATTCAAATTTAAATCCTATAATTAGTAACATATTACATTAATTCGATAAACTAATTTAATGACACTCACAAGTAATAATAGTTTTTAAATATATGATAACCAATAAATATAATAACATTTATAATGATAAAAAAATAGATTAATTACTTTATATTAAAAGCAAAACAACAACAAATAATACGAAAATAAAACAACAACACACAGAAACAAATAAAAAAATATATTGTCAAAACTAACAGTTAATCGATCACCATACAATACCTATCATTTATCTAATATTACACATATATTTTTGAACACTACATTTATATAAAAAAGATAACTTTAAAAATTATTAATTTCTATTCTCTGCGGGACTGGTTTGCCCCTACCCTACTCTCTCGCATCCATTTTGGCAAAATTCTCTACACAGACGGATTTTTCCTTTAGTGTTTCTTATTTTTGACAAAGAGAAGATTTTCCCGAAATATTAAATAAATGATTTTTAATAATCATCCGGACAACACGCAAACAGCCAATACCACACTTGCTGTTATGTAAGAATTTAAGAAAAAATAAATAATAAGTCGCATTTCGATTTATTATTTTGTTCCTTCCAGCTTACAACCTACCCGGCACTTTGCATTGCCCTCAGCATTCTTAAACATACTATATATATATATATATATATATATATATATATATATATATATATATATATATATATATATATATATATATACATGTTTGGTTAAACAGTAGCGACAGCTACTGTTTATTTATTTTTTTGATTCGTTTTTTCGATTCGTCGCACGATCGATTTGGTATTGTCGTCCATGTTGTATAAAACTCGCCATATTTTCGCGAACGTTTTCGACCGACGTCGGTCATCTTCAGACGGATGAATGAATATGCTAAATAAATGATTGGTGAATTTATTAAGAAGACGTTTTTAAAAAAAACATTTCAATACCACTTCAACATACCTTCGCCCCCTCATAACGAGCATGATTGATACTAGATTTATTTACTTGAATAAACAACAATTATGGGGAGACGAATACTGCAATATGAGATCCCAAGAATGGCTGTGTTCTTGGTTAAAATATTCCTGAATTCATTTTTGGGGATGTGTTATTAAGTGTTGGTAGATGGCAAGTTAGTCGGTGTGATATGCTAGTTCTAGTCATGCCGATATACGTGTTGTTTGCAGAGACACATTCTCTGATAGGGCATTTAAATACGTATATGGCATTACTAATTTTTAGTAAGCTATTGTCGGCCGAGTTATATTTTATTAATAAATTTGTGGTTTTAGATTTCTTGTAATAAATAATAAATCTAATTTTAAAGTCATTATCTACGGGGAATATATGTTTATATATAATATTTTAAATTATTTTTTCGTCGACTTTATATATATATACAGGGTGACCAACAAAAAAAACGGGCTCCAACTCTAATTAGGCCCCGTTTCTTAGTGTTTTGTCCGAATGAAATGAATTTTTGGTCATAACTAGTATATGTATATTCAAAACATCACATCAAAACACTAGGGTCTTTGGCCTTTTTTCTCCGTTTTACAGCATGTGTTCTAGATGGCCTCCATTTAGCTCCGTGCATTTCTTGAGGCGCAGAACGAAGTTGTCCATGACGTTCTTACAGACTGAATTGGGAATGGCTCTCATCTCCTCCTTGATGGCTTCCTTGAGTTCCGTGATGGTTCTGGGTTTCCCTGCATACACTCTGTCTTTAAGATAGCCCCAAAGGAAAAAAAATCTGGGGGGCTTAGGTCCGGGCTATGGGGTGGCCACTCAAAATTAGTTTTGAGACTGATCACTCGGCTTCCGAAGTTCCCTTTCAGCCAATCTCGGGACAGGTTTGAGAACTTGCTCCGTCTTGCTGGAACCAGAACTTGCTCATGAGCGACCGGTAGAGGGTCTGGAGCTCACTCTTGAAGGTTTTAAGGACCGCCACATACCGCTCCTTGGTGACTGTCACTGCTGCGCCAGATTCTTCGATGAAGATTGGTCCGATGATGCCTCTGACCGAGATTGCAGCCCACACCGTGCACTTAGGAGAGTGCAGGGGCTTGGTGGCTACTTCATTGGGTCTGGAGGACCCCCAGAAGACATTTGTCTGTGAGTTCGCCTTTCCATCAAGATGGAAGTGGACTTCATCTGAGGTCCAAAGGATGTTAAGAAAACCTGGTGTCTCATCGATCTTATTGAGCATCTTGACTACCATAGCGCTCCTCTGCTTCTTGTTTGATGCTGTGAGGGTCTGCAGCGTCTGTATTCTGTATGGGTAAGCCCTGATATCGTTCACCAGCACTCTCCTTCAAGTCTCACGGGAGATACCGAGGGACTGACTTCGCTTACGCGCAGAGCGTTTCAGACTCTCCTGGAGAGACTCTTTCACACTTTCGACCAGCTCAGCTGTCCGCTTCTCGGGACGTCCCGAGTGTCTTGGACGGTTATCACTGGCAGCGTTGAGGTTCTCCACGGTCCCATACTTATCGAAGTGGTCCACTCAGTTCTGAATTCTACTTTTGGATGGAGCCTTTTCACATTCGAACTGATGCATGAAACTGTCCTGGGTTTTCTTAAACGAGCTTGTCTTGTAGTAAAATTTAACACAGTGTATTCTTTGTCCCAGATCCCACTGAGGTCTTGGTGTACTCACGGTCGTTCATTCTGCCATATCCTGTAAAATAAGGGCAATCAGTGAATAAATAAAGGAGATATCACATAAAGTGTACACGGGGTCCCGTTTTTTTTTTTAGGTCACCCTGTATAAAAAATATTATATACAAACATATATCCCCCGTAGATAATGACTTTAATATTAGATTTATTATTTTATTGCATTCTATCTCCATCTCAATCCATCTCAATCCACTTTTTATATCTAATTCAGCTCCATATCAAGCTTTTCAAAATGTTAAAAGTTTATTTTTCACACTTTTTTGCCACCTCTTGCCAATGCTGAGAGACCGGACCATAAAAAAAATGAAAAAAACATCTTTTGATATTTTACTTTAAATTAAATTATTTATGATTTTTGTTAATATTTTTCTTGATAAAAATGTTTTATTTAATTTTTAAACATTTTTCAGAACCTTTTAAAGGTTACCTCGCAAATTTATGCAAAGCCTCATTTTTTTTCACACAATTAAAATAAATTCACATCGTATTTTTATGTTATTGTGATCTATAGATTTCTATTTTTACTGGTAGTTTAAAAACAATCAATACTTATCATTAGTATCAACAATGAAAAATTAAGTTTAAAAAAATTAAAAGAATCGTTTTTAGAATGAGAAATTAGGCTTAACTTTTTCCGATTCCGATACAAATTCCGATACTCTCAAATGTTCCATTTTTTCAGATTCTCATTAATCATCTCATATGTACTTCATAGTTATCTATTATTATACTAAAACTGAGTTAATCAATCGGCTCCTATTCTATACGTTGTCTATGACTCTCGCTTCCGTCACTCTTTCCCCTCTCTCTGTTAAAAACAGTCGAAGGTAATAGACAAAGATCCCCATAGACAGTAATACTATTTAACCCGAAGTTTTAGAGGAAAGAAGAGAGAGAAATATATATATATATATATATATATATATATATATATATATATATATAGCGAGCAGAAAAAGACCAATTTTGGATTTTGTCATTTTATTTTTGAATAATGACTGGCTTTGCAAACTCACTTTTTCTCTGATTCAATTAATTTAACCCGAAATCAGTGGATGACCCAAATGTGCACATTTTTCTAGTATATATAATACTAATGGAGATTTGGTATCTGTCTGTCTGAAGCCGAATCTATACCATTCCATTTATTAATGTACTATTCTACTAGCTTTAAATACTCAATTCAGGGAAGAAGGTAGTGTACTATATGTTTGTTAGTCACGGGACGATTCCCTAGGCATTACCTTCTCCTTTGGGGAGGTAGTTTAGTATATGTTCGTTCGTCATGATATTAACCTCTCAGGCATTCCTTCTTTTTGTGGTGGTAGTGCAGTATCTGTTTTATGGTCATGATATCATTCCAGGCATTACTATCGCCTTTGGGGGCCAGTGTAGTATATGTTCGTTCATCATGATACCATCTTCCCAGCACTATCTTTTTCCTAGGGAGGGTCGAGTCAACAAGAAATTGCCACATTCAGCTGTTTATTAGCAAATTCAACACCATATGATTATTCGTCCTTCCCAGGCATTACTTTCTCCTTGGGTGTAGTATAGTATATGTCTGTTCATCATTATATCATTATTCCAGGCATTACATTTTCCTTTTAGAGGCAGTGTAGTATATATCATATTCTCAGGCATTATCTCCTTTGGGTGATTATGTAGTATATGTTCTGTTGTCATGATACAATCTCCCCAGGCATTATCTTCTCCTTTAAGTGGGGTAGCGTAGGTCAACAAAAACTGCTAATGAACAGCCGAATATTGCAAACTCAACGCTTATTTAAAAAACTACGCCCCCTTTGGTCGTATTGTTGTACTAGTATATATAATAATTGAATTTTTGTTTAAATTAAGTAGCATATGGTTTCTAGCATGATCTAATTTGGAACTTGTTCGATTGATAATTAACCGTTCGTTTATATTAATTATGGTATCGACTGCAAGAAAAATCTTAAAATGTCATTACTTGGTCTTTTGTTGGCAAATAATTGTGTTTTTGACGTGAACCAATTCTATCATGTGGAGGAGTCAGCGCTTTGAGAAATTAGAATAACAGCGAAACTTACGTTGTTGTCAATAATAAATGTCTCAAAACCAACAAAAACAAAAACGGGTTTTACATACCCACTTCGTAATGTACATGCAAAGCTAATAAAGAAATACTTTTTTTTTACAAAGTTCTCTCGCATATCTTTTACGACTTCATAACAAGACATCTTCGATTTACAGCCGGGTAAATACTAAAAAGAGGAATTTTATGTCATAGGACGAATAGGCTTGATTATGGACAATACTGAATTCGTCCTCTCACTTCTTGGATTCTGGAGTTTGCGTACAATAAAAAAATTACATATAAGTAATTGTACATACTCGGTCGGCCTTTTGGCTTATTTTATAATAGCCTAAGTAGGACGGCCCCCTAGAGCAAATGTGGTATTATGGTGACTGAAATGATTCTAGTTAAGAGTAGGATAGACAGTTTTATTACCTTAGACAAAGGATGACCAACGAACCCCACACTTTTGATGGCCTTGTGCCTAATTTGTTTTAAATATAAATATGTATTTTCTGCAAATAAATATTTCAAAGTGTAGTATCTGTTCCGATGGATACTGCACTCCATAGACTGGCATTGTCTTGGCCTTCGGGTCTTGATTTACGCTTGTCTATGGGTCTGTCCTGTGCAGTTCTAGGAGGTCCACCTTCCCAGGCTTCACCTCCCCTCTTTGGGGAGGAGTAAGTTTATTGCTTACTGCCTGAGGCGCCCCTACCGGGGAATGCCGACGGGGCTGCCCAGGCAATTTTTAATGGCCAGAGTGCTCACCTTCTCGGGCGCTGGCTTTTCAAGCCCCACTTTCCCGATCCGACCTTGGGTCACATCTTACCTTTGTGGGAGTAAGATAAAACTGGCCTTGTGCCTAACCTCCTGGAGAGGAGGTAAATAAATACTCGGTGTTGATCAGGAGAAAAATGAAAGAATTAGGACTTGTTTATGTAAAAACGGAAATTAGTTTTGACTATTTTTATTCCGTAATCAAATTATTTTGCGAAATAAGTATTTTTTAAAAGTTCGTTTTAATACTTGACGTTGATCTTTTAATTATAAAGAAAAAAATGATAATGTGTAATTAAAATGGAGATGAGAGAAACACTACAACACACACAAATACACAGACACACTTATATAATTAATATATATATATATATATATATATATATATATATATATATATATATATATATATATATATATATATATAAAGAAGAGAACTAAAATCGAACTTTTAGGAAAGGTAAAACCTATTGTGAAAAGTATACAGCTCAATATACCAGATAGAGTAGATAGATAGATAGATAGAAGGAGGAAAAGGAATTAGAAAAGCAACGGAGGCAGATCTCTTTTCAATTCAGTTACTCAATGCAAGGTATATTCCGCAAAAAAGCAATTAATTTAATTAATTTTTTCCTTAAGCCAGGTTTTTCAAAGATCAAAATCGTATCATCAGCGGAAATTGCTGGGATAGATAAGTTGGCGAAGAGCTAAGATTTAAAATCTGAAAAAGTAAAACAAAGATTGTGGGGAAGAAAACACAAGGCAAAAAGCTGCCCGAATGCAAGCAGGTGTCCGATTGTAAAAAAATCCGGTGTCAAAACGCCCATCGGAGAAAGTGGTTTGTAGGTAGGCCGTTAGAAGGCACGAGAAATAAATTGAAAACTCCAGAAAACCACCAACTTCAGGTGCGGCCACAATAGATAAAATCCAGAGGATAAAAAGTCCAATAGAGGGTTCGTTCGTGTCCGTTTTTTTTGTGGCTTTTTTGAATGCATTTGGGACCGATTATTTGCTTGTTGGCTTGGTGGCAGAAATAATGCACGAGCTACTTTTCTAAGACATTTTCTAGGACTTTCTTTTTTTATCGTTGTTCTTTCTTGTTTTTTAATTTTAACTTATATTCTTATTTTTTTACTCTTCTCTTCTTAAGTGACCTCAACTATTGCAACGCCACATTGTGTATTGTCGGCAGTTGAAACCAGTATTCCAGACATTTAATTTCCCTGATGATCTGCCAAGCCAGTACCTGCTTGGTAGTGAAACACGTGTAGGAAAAAACATTGAATTTGAATAAATAATATTTGAAAGAAAAAAATATCTTCAATGGTGATCATTGGTGTCCTGAAAGGAATGCTTCATAAAATCGCATATAAATGCTCTGTACTCTGTAATCGAGTATCATCGAGCTTGTTTTTATTGGAACAACCCCGGTCTTCACTGAATGATCTATTTTATAAGTGAAAAGTCTAAATATATATATATATATATATATATATATATATATATATATATATATATATATATATATATATATATATATATATATATGGGAAAAAAGAAACAATGTTTCAGACAATATGTAAAAATAAAAATGGAATAAAGAATAAGCAATTCAACAACTAACAAAAATAAACTCAAAAACTCATCTTGTAAAGTTCCACCGAGATATTTCGGCCGTAGATACGACCATTTTCGATCAGTTAATAAACTTTATTTCAAAACGGAAAAGTTTTCAAATTTATACAGAGAATGCGATTGGAAGAAAATGTCACGTGCAGAGAACAAAGCGATAGATTTAGGGATGACCTTTTCTTCAATGCATCTTTGCAAAAAATGACTTCTGTTTTTGTGAGATTGAGCCGCAACTTTGGTCTTTTTGTATCGTCGCATTGTTTTGTAAAATGTTGACTTATCCATTCCGACAGTATGGGAAAAAAGAAACAATGTTACAAAACAATGTTGCAAACGAATTCTCCAGATTTTACAGAAAAAAGCGTTAGCCATTAGATCCAAATTTTACTAGCTGGATTCCGAACGAAATCTTAAAACTGCTAAAGTGGTAACACTGCCAATGACATAGTGGAAAAAGAAAGCGACAAAAATGGGATGGTCCGAATCAGGTCTCGATAAGTCAGATAGATTGCTATTTGATATTGACTTTAAAGATCAAGAACAAAAAAAAGATTACTTTAAATGTTAGAAAACAGGATATTTAACTCATCCTCGAATTTTATTCACCTGATGCCACATCCTGTACCTCAATGCTCATCAATGCCATATTTGGTGCAATTCTGTCGATGAGTTTTGCAGCTTATACTTGAACAACAGACGGTAAAAAAATATGTACAATTATAATATAAATTACCGCGGTTGTTCCCAATTACGAAGACGAAGGTACGTTTATATGATGAAAGCGAAGATATGTCGTGCCCCATTTGGGGCTCGGCAACCTTTATAATAAAACCGGATGTTGATCTTTCGATAGCTTCGACGTATGTGGCAGAGGTAAATAACTCTTTTATGCACATTTCCCTATTCGCCGATCAATGTTGATTAAACCATGTATTTCTATATAGAACTTGACTTGTTATATATGTCATATGTCGATGTTCGCATTGGTACTCAATCCGACAGACAAGAAGCTGGCGTGGCTGTTCCAGGCCCTCTTCTGTTGGGGTGAGGTATGATCCGGCTTAGTTTTAGGAGTTGCACTCTTTTAGGCATTACTTTCTCTCTGAGAGAAAGTTTGCTTATTGCCGACCGCCTGAGGCGCCCTTATCGGGAATGCCAACGGGTTTGTTGATTGCTACTTTTCCGCCGGGAGCGCTGGCTTTATCTCCCCCACCTTCTGGCCTTGTGCCACATCTTCCTTGATGAGAAAAACCGACAGTCACATGTACTTTTGTCCTCGAATGGACTTTTGGCCTTGATAAGCGATGACTTATTAGTAAAAGTAAAATCCTGATTATGAGGTAAAACTATATTCGGTGTTGAGGCCTTAATTTAAAAGTGGGGACTCCCAAGATCCTTTTTCCATGGGGTATAACTCTGAACCCAAAACTCCATTCTTCCAAAAGGTCATAATTTTTAAGGAAGATAACTATGTCATCCCTACAGAATCTTTGAAGAGTATGGAGTCATCCTTTAGTTTTCATTACTTACAATCCTGAGTGGTAGTACCTGTCAGGGTCCTATTAATGAGTTAAATTGGATATATTATACACCGGCTGGCTATTAACAATATATCTTGAAACGCGTAGCGTGGATCCTGGCTTGGATAGAGTATAGACGATGGTCACGTCTTTGAAGTGTACCAAGATAAACACTAATCATTTAAATCTAATAAATGTTGAAAATGAATACTAACGAGAACGTTGAAGGAAAGAAAGCAAATAAAACATGGTTACATATTTATGTATGTACAACAATTAAATGTTGGACAGGCAAGTCGATGAATCGGTTTTACAATTTACATGGTCAATTCGTGTACCAGTCTAACAGCTGAAAATCAAAATTAAAAGGTGGATTAGAACCCGTCATTCAGGAAACCTATATTGTGGTTGACTGGAGTCTTTTTTTTACATGCGTAAAACGAAGGCTCGCATGGACTGACCAATCGTAAAATTGTAGAAAATACTACACGATCTGTGATGGATTAGCCAATCAGAATAGAAAGCTCATAGATAACGAACATATTTATGTATGCACAAATTTACAGATGACTGAAATATAATTTTTGTGAGTAAATTGTGGGTTAGAAAAGTTAAATCTTCTCGTGTGTGTAGAATGTAGGAAGTGTATATATCTATATAGTGTATACGTGAGTTCAGGAAGCAGTGTAGACATTATACGTATGTGGCCTTAGTCAGTGTCTGAATATGTGTGAATTTCTGTGTGAGTGAATTGAGTAGTTATTCGATTCCCTTGCCTCGAAGGAGAGAGGAGCCGAATGTAATGTCGGGTTAGCAGACTGTCTTGTTTCTGGCTTAACTGACATGGAGCTCTTTTTGGGGAATGTTGAAATTCTGATCATCCTATGCTTGTCGATCGGATCAAAGAGTGAATTTATTTTGGGGCGCCAAAAATGATTTGAAGCATGGAGAATGATTTTGCATGTAGACGTAATCATAAGCACACCACAACACCATTATTTCCATTTTTTTGACAAATTCTTGCTAGGAGCCTCCGTTTGCACGAAAATGTAATTGCTTTAGTAAAAAATCTTTTTTTTGGGGGGGGGGGGGAGAGAGCATGGCTTGTGCGTTCTCGCTGATGCCGTTGGTCAATAAATAGACAGGATTGGGATACATGTAAATCCTATTAGCATAATCAGCAAAATCAAATTTTGACTTAATTTTGAGTCAGTTTACTCTAGGTGTTACCTCACGGGTGATTTTATTATTTTTTTTATTAATTGAGCGCAACTGAGGAGGTCTATGTAAAAATATTCGTTTTGTATTATTTACGATTTTCCTATATTTCAATAATCTGATGTAGAAATTTTCTCTTGTGAATACTATTTTTATTATCATATTTTTCATTATTATTTCCACTAGTAAAACTATACTACATTGACCCCCCCCCTACCAAAAGAGAAGGTAATGATTGGGAGGATGATATCATGATCACAGAACAGATACTATATTAACCATCCACCAAAGGGGTAGATGATGCCTGAGATGATTGTATGATGAAAATAGAACAGTTACTACACGTCTTCCCTAAAAAAGGAGGAGGTAATGCCTGGGAGAATTTCATCATGATCAGAGAAAAGAAACTACACTACCGCTCCGCCTCCCAAAAGAGGAGGTAATGCCTGGAAGAGCAGGTACTACCCTCTCTAATTGAACCTTGAAAGATATTACATTAGTTGGAAATAGTATACTAAACCTTATTGAGCATTACAATATAGTACAATAATGTTACATAGCCACTCCTGCTTGGACCGCGGCAGTACGCGTTTCGTATACTCGTCGTGTAGAGGGTTGGTCGTGTCGTCCAGTGGATGAATTCTTTCTTTATTTTTTGTGAACCACGCCGTCTGTTGTCTGGAATAAAAGCCATGTGGTGCACTCCGAAAACAAACTCTTCTTTTGAATGTAATTCATTTATTACAAGCGTTGTTATTTCAACTGGGGCTGCGTCGAGAAAGAGAGAGAGAGAGTGAGAGAGAGAGAGAGAGAGAGAGAGAGAGAGCAATCACTACTTAATCGTAGTTAGTCATTAATGTTTTCTTAACTATTCATAGAGAGGGGGGGGGATTCTCGCGCTTGTCTTCCCTGAAGGGAAATATTCCTTATCTTTACATTGTGAATCGCATGTCCTACTCGGTTCGCTCTCCGAATCAGACTGACTAAAAACTCGCTTCTCACGAGAACGAGTGACGTCACTCATTTGTTTCCCACGCAAGGCCCGCGAAGTCACAGAGCCTCTCGCAGGTGCAGACTGACCTTTGATCTGGGGTCTCGTCACACGGTAACCTTGTCACGTCTGCCAGCTCTGACTGTGAGAACAAGCCCTGTTCTGCACTCGACTGTCCCGCGTTAATTCGCGCAAGGCAAATCAACGATTCCCAACAGATACGTCCATTCCCATAGGGCCATTATCCAACAATAGTACAATTAATAAAAGTAATAGTATAGTTCAGCTCCAGACAGACAGATACCAAATCTCCATTAATAATAGATATGTTATATCCTTTTTTTTACAATTTTTTTTATTGTAATCTCTTGCTCAGAACTTTTAGTGTCTTTTGTTTCTTCCATTGTTCTTATTCATGGATGCCATGTGGGTTAAGAAGCTTGTTTTAGTCAGTGTATTTTGGCATGTTAAGCTGCTTCAGCTGAATCAGGATTCATATTAGTGACGGAAAGATTTCAATATCTTTCCCGATTCCGATGCAATCAATGATTCTGTTCTATATTCCCGATTCCGATACAATTACCGATTCCGATTTCGATTCTGATTCTAAAATAGCCAAAAAGAAGTAGAATTTCCTTTAGCGGGGAGTCTGATCTACTTTTACATGTAGATATAATTTTCTTTTAATTCGACAAACTTCTTAATGTTTTCCTTTTACACGTGTAATGGACAGACCCCCCCCCCCTCCCCCCTTCCGCCCGCCGACATAAGAGACAAAAAGTAGCCTGTTCCGTGCATGAAGGCTTCGAGACCAAATGATTATTCAACTCACGCACACAAGAGTCTTCACATATTCACACCCTGACAAAGGCCGCATGCGCAAATTGTCTCATGAACTCACACACGTAAAGAATTTGAATGCTTACTAGACACCATCCTCAAGTGTCCTTGGTCCTTCGTTACAGGGGGTTCTAAAAATATACCGCCGTGAGGATACTTCGCTGTACAAGTAAACATGACCAAATATTTAAAAATATATATTATTCGAAGCCCAAATAAGACCCCTCGCCACGGCCACACACCGGCTCATACGAAGAATCGCACACCATTTCCTAGTGATGATACCTCAAGTAACAGGACTAAATTAGATACTACACCAGACCATATGAATTCTGATCCTGGAATTCGTTAAGACTAAGAAAGACCACAAGAAAATAAGCTAACATATTTAAGTGGTCCATCGGAGGTAAGAAGGGTATTATTCTTCACCTCTGTACTATCTCAAGGCATGAAAAGTAGGAAAGATCCTTAAATGAGTTCTCAGATATCTATGTAAGCCATAAAGAAATGAAGCGTTAAGCCCAGGAAGGGGCAGCCCCTTGATTTCCGAGTACTAACTAAACAGAAAACAACCATATAGGTCATACACATTTCTAACACCCGTGTTTTCTCCCGCACTGCGAAAATTCTACTTCTACAAACACGAAAACAATTTATAAACGAACAATTTACTCACTCCAAATATCTTTCACACACTTGTAAATTTGCATAGATATAAATAGGTTTTGTCTGTTAACCATATTTTTCTCTTTTTCATTGAGAAAACCCATTTGGTGCATTTAGCACTTGCTAAATGGTGACCTATTAGCTTTCATTCATAACAATAATTTTACCCATTTATCTCATTCGTCACGTTATAACATTTTAAGTCAATGTTGGTCATGCTACATTATAAAACACGATTGACGTCAATAACCTATCCAAGCCAGCATCCACGCTACATAACAATTATATATACAAAAATATGTTATAATATAAGAAACGTTTGCATGAACACGACTAATATATTTTTGCCTTGAGAAAATATACTTTATTATAACTTAATTAACACTGTGGGTTCATTCTTTAACTAAGATATAGGATAGTTTTATTACCTTAATGTTAGAGGTGATTAGTCAGGTCATGCGCCCTAAGGTTGGGAATCGTTGGTCTAGTCTGTCATAATTCTATTTAACATTTGAGAATTCGGAATGTTAACCTAAACTCTTTCACTGTCGACCGAATGTCGTTTATGAAAATGAGCTTTTCTAACAAAAACACATCTGAATTACAAATTAAGACGCATGTTAAACAGTATAGAGAGCGAAAGATGAGAGAGAGAGAGAGATAGATAGAGAGAGAGAGAGAGAGAGAGAGGGGGAGAGATAGAGAGGGAGAACAAGAAAGAGATGTAGGAAAATAAAGAACGAGATAGAGAAATAGCAGGGAAGAGAGAAAAAGGGAGAGGAGAGAGAAGAGAAAGATGGAGGGAAAGCGGGGGAATAAAGAGGGGGATAAAGAGAGAGAGGACGATAGAGAGATAAAAATAGGGAGAGTGTAAGAGGCAGATAGAGAAATAGATAAAGAAAGAGATATATAAAGAAAGAGATAGGGGAAAGAAAGAGAGGAATGACAACTGAAAGAGAGAGGGAGAGAGAGGGGGAGAGAATTAATAGAGTGAGCGAGAGAGAAGGAAAGAGAGAGAGAGCACTGTGATTGATCGAGCAGCTGTGAAATTATTAATTAGCTTTTCAATTTTTACAAGGAAATAAACTAATTGGTAGTGAACTCTGCTGAGAATGTGCTGGAAATATAAGATTATTACTATTGATTAGGCATTAGGATCTTTTTAAATAAAATAAGGCGGAGTTTCCATTTTCAACGTTACATGGCGATGCCTTTTGATCAAATGCTTGTTTTATTACACTTTGTATTTTTTATGCTTTCTTTTTCTTGAGGCCCCCCTCAAACTATCCATTCAATTGAGGATCTATTTCAATACCGTAATTACTATTATTAATAATCACGTCGGGGTCACCAATGTTGAGAATAGGACATTATCAAATAAAAGAACAACAGACTCGATCCATGTAAAATAGTTAATTTTTTTACAACTTAAGACAATGCGAAATAAAGTATTTGTAAAGAATGAGAGTTCAAAGAGTTCGAGAACGTTCTGATGAAATAAAAGTGTTTTGTCTGTAAGGAGAAATTGAGTACACACGTTTGTTTCGGCTGGCACCGTATGCGTTTATGGGTGTGTAAATGAGATAGACATAGTCATTTTTGTGCATCTGTACATTAGCGTGAGAAAGTATTCATGGTCATTTAGGCTGTTGCTATGTGCGTTTAGTGAATGATGTGTATGTGCTTCGCTGGGCGTTATGTTTAGTAATCCGTGAAAGTCTCTTGGTATGTGTGTCTGCCGCTTGTCAAGGGGCCCTTCGCTCCTCAAGGGTGCTAGGCTGGATTGTGACGTATGCATGTGTGTTGTCTGGAGAAAAGGAGAAGGTGTGTGTGTTTTTATAGTACGCACAGGATTTCGTAGGTGAAAATTTCTTTCACTCTTATTGGTCGAAAGAAACTGCCGATTTTAGCTTTGATCCAATCAAGAGTCGACACATATAAGTAAGATTCACTATCGCTGCCACTTCTAATAGTATTACACCCGGCATCCTAAGGTATCGTCTTTCCACAGTTGGTGTAATTTAACCAATAGTTTTTGAGTCTCTAAATACCTAGTAGTAGCATTACTAATTTAACTTTTTACCATTTGATAATCGAGTATTTCACGCAAATTTTGGTAAAATTAAGACCAATACTGCTCAATCTATTTTTATACTAAAGCTTTGTCAATCAACGTTTGTTTGCCCAAGACGTTTTTCCTATATATTTAAATCACACAAAATACATGCCAAAATATTCATCAGTTTTGGGATTGAATTATACATGAAAAAAAAAACAAACATTTTAATTATTCGAATTAGCGAATTAATTGCAAATTACGGCTAAGTCACCCATATCTTCCTAAGTTTCTATCTATTATTCTCACACTCCCTCACTGTATGCGTTATGTTTTCACTTACAGATGTGCGTATAAACCATTATTCAACCGTGTCGTCGTGAACCCAGGTCCACAAAACCACTCGAATGCCGATGTTGATTTATAAAAAGGCTTGATGCTTATACAGATGAGAGTACATATGAAAAACGTATTCCCAAATAAAAACTATTGTTTATACTTACGTATCAGGCAAAAATAAGCATCCTCACACAAAATTAGGAAAAAATATCGAGTAGAATTTTAATAAAAAATCAAAATCAGATTTATCGTATTTTGCCGACCGCCATTCATTTATTACTTGTTTGTATAACAGACTGAATTATATCTCCCTGATTTACGCGTTTTTTGCTCTAATCAATGGCGGATCCGTAATGACGGATTTCTAATCAATGGCGGATCTCTAATCAATGGCGGATCATCAATGGCGGATCCGTAAAATACGATAAAACGTATTTTTATTTTTAATTAAAATTCTATACGATTATTTTTGCTAATTTTTGTAGTAGATACTTATTTTTGCCTGATACATATGTACAGCAAATAATTTTCCGGTTAATTTATTCAGAAATGCGTTTTTCGCATGTGTAACTGTGTTTTTCATATGTGCCCTTATCTGTATGAGTACCACAGTTTATTTAAAAAGAGAGACAGTCACAGAAATCATGAGAGCGACGTACTACTTGTGTACGCATGAGTGAGAGAGAAAGAAAGACATATAGATAGACGGATAGCTCCCCTCGATACACTCAGCCACACTGTGCGTGTGCGCGCTTCCCTCAATTGGGGACAGCGCCCTAGAAACGCGTTTTCATGCTTGAGATTTCGCCCGTCAAAAAAGCGAGAAAATCTTCGCCCGGAAATCACGTGTATTCATCGATTTCCGTCAGGGGTCACTTCTGATCCTTAAAAGTGTCACTCAAACGCTTCCATTCAAACACGGCCCTCTTTATGTAACATATATTGTTTGAGACCCCGCTCTTATTTTATATGGTATATATTATTCTCGCTTCCATCTCTCTCTCTCTCTCTCTCTCTCTCTCTCTCTCTCCCCCTCTCTCCCTCTTTCTTCTTTCTTTCACTCTGTTTATTAGCAGTAAAATATAATAAAACTAACTATTACACAGAAGATTGGAACTGTCCATTAGAAACGATTGAGAACACCAGGACAAGTATTCATACTATGTAACCCATAACTTGAGAAGAGCGAGAGAGAGAGGGAGGGAGAAAGAGAGAGAGACGGAGAGAGATATAGGGAAGCGAGAGATATAGGGATGTAGAGAGAGAGGGAGGGAGAGAGAAAGGGAGAGAGATAGGAAGGCTAGTGATGGAAGGAGATAAAGGTAGAGAGAGAGGGGGAGAGAGAGGGATGCGAGGGTGAAGGAGAGAGAGAGAGAGAGGGAGAGGGAGGGAGGGAGGGAGGGAGGGAGATAGCAATATAAAGACAATTTTAGATTTTGTCGTTTTATAAAAAAAAATTAATTGGCTTTATGCACTCACTTTTCTTCTGATTAAAACAATCTAACCCGAGCTCAACAAGTGACCCACCGGGTCACATTTTTCTTGTTATAATATACATGTAAATTTCGTGGTTGAACTCTATTAAGTCAGGGAAACTATGACGAAAGTAGATCTATGTGTGGTCATACGCTGCGCTGACCCCATACATTCCGACTGGTTGCTCTGTCAATCTTTCTGCGCCTACGCTGTGTTTAAAAGAGCCACACTTGGTTAATTAGTCGGTCCGGTCGGCAACTCCAAAACAAGAAAAACTCGATCAGAAACAATAACACATATTTATTCGAATATAGTTGTGCAACAATAATATCTAAAAAACAAATGGTCAGTTACTTGCTGGATCCAACCATTTTTCCAGCAAACTTAGCAACAGACTGATTATACGCCGTCCATTTTAGATTTGGAGTGAAAGTCAGTCCTAGGAGCTTATCAAAACAGGGGACTATCTTCAATGAGAGAGCTGTACATTTCAACTGGAGCAAGACATAATCTAAACATTGGTGGTGAAAGGTTGTTTTACGGCATATCAACCATTTTCGGGTTATTTAATGCCGAATCAGGTCATTTTGGTAAAAGTTTATATGCTTAAAATTCTTTATATCTTCAAATATTTATTCATGGTGTTTGGTTTGGTTGTTTTGTAAAGGAAAATGTTTTTGATTTTAGCTTTGCAAACCATGATTGAGTTTTGTTAAGGGAAAGAAAAAAAGCAATAACATCAATGTTTGGTGTATTTTAAGTCAGGATGCCGGTATCTTAAGAGGGCCTGATCTGGTAGCACCAGGGTTCGTGAAAGGAGAAAAACTCTGTTTTAGAGGTATTAAATGTAAAAAGATACCTTTTCTCCATGTGTTTACATGCTGAAAGTTAGAAGAAAGAGAATCAGCACATTCTTGTTTAAGGAATCTGACTGATGCTAATTCTGTTGTTTTAACTTACCGAGACGTGTATAATCCATTATACACACCCGCCGGGACCGTAAGTTATGGATCGGAATCGTCCGTTGACAAAATCACTCTTATTTTTTCAATAAAATTATATACAGTTTGCTGATTTATTGTGAAACTAGGAACATTAAAATCGCACACGCACATTCTATCTCTGTCTCTCATATATATATATATATATATATATATATATGAGAGAAAGGAAGGATGAGAGTAATCCGACGTAATGGGAGATGAAAAAGAAAACACAAAGAGATATTTTTTTATACATTCATCAACGTTTCGTCTTTATTGTAAGACTTCCTCAGGATGATAATTCTAAGAAAAATGTCATGCAAGTACATCGAAATATTGGGGTGACATGCCACACCTCACCACGGCAAAAACCTCCCACCCTAAGACAAATTCACAACACTCTTATCCCTCCCCTTTTTCACTTCTGCCTTAATGTACCCACTCAAAGCTTTTCATATTTATTTCACTCTTTGCCACTACTGACTTCTTGCAGCCTGGACCCTCGTCCAGCGCTCTTAGTAGCCACGGCTACTACTTTTCTTTATCAACCCATCATGTCAACCCAATATTTCGATGTACTTGCATGACATTTTTCTTAAAATTATCATCCTGAGGAAGTCTTACAATAAAGACGAAACGTTGATGAATATATAAAAAATATCTCTTGGTTTTTCCTTTTCCATCTCCCATATATATATATATATATATATATATATATGAAGGGTTCGAACGCAAATCGCGATGTATCCAATTCGTTTAAATTGAGACCTTAAACAATAAAAACACAGAATATATTAAATCTAGACTCCGAATGAAAGCTGATTTTAATGGAAATCGAAAAGAAATTTTTCGGTATCATATTATGTAACACATAGTTTTGGGGTATCGTCAAGTGTTGAAATACAACACTTTTGCAGGGACAGTTTCGGGATTTTGAAAATGGCGTTTATCGCTTTTTGCATTCGAACTCTTCATATATATATATATATATATATATATATATATATATATATATATATATATATATATATATATATATATATGTATTTCGTCAGCAAGTCATTTCTTATACAAGCATCGTTAAAGACCACAGAGTTTTCTCCCTTCACTATCTTTCTTGTCAATTTCTCGACACGGCGAGCGATTCGTCGGTTTTCTGGTGTTAATTGGTGGAGTATAGCACCTAATATATATATATATATATATATATATATATATATATATATATATATATATATATATATAGATAGATAGATAGATAGATAGATAGATAGTAAGCTATGAAAATATATTTATGGCAATTAAGCTACACAGAGGCTCCCACGTTTAATCCCCGGGAGAAATCTTCAGGCTAAAATGCCTTTTAGCCTGAAGATTCCTCCCGGCGATGAAACGCGGGAGACTCTGTGTAGCTTAATTGCCATAAATATATTTTCATAGCCTACTACCTAGCTCTACTTACGCATCGAGCACTGTTGAACTATATACTGAAAATTGATACATAAAAAAATATATATCCTTATAAAATTTTATGTGGATACATGAAATACTAATATATATATATATTATTTCAAATAAGTTGAACTTTATATATATACTAGCAAAAACTACTCGTCCTCCGGGCAGCAATTACTAACGCTGTAATCTTCTTTACGGAAACGAAAGAAATAATTTTCAATTGATATTTTAGTAATTTGAAGGAAAAAAACAACATTTACTGTGCATGAACATAGTCAAATTTTATTTTTTTAGAAAAACTAACAACAAAAAGTTAATTGATATGATCTTTAAGATATTCAAAGTCAATGAATTTTATGTTGTTTCAACATGAGAATGACATTAAAAGCTGGTTATATAATGAAATGAATAAACATAAGGGTGGCAGGTCGATCAGTCAAATAAACCAATTTTATATTACTAAGTAAGTCGAAATGGGTACTTTGTACTTTTCGCCTTTATTATGAAAGACAGAAAAATGTCTTAATGAATATTAAAGAAATGGAATCTATTTTTTTGTGATTTAGAAAGATTGGAGGAGTTTTATTTTCTTTACAATGACAAATGTTAAAATCATCATCATCATCATCATCATCATCATCATCATCATCATCATCATCATCATCATGTTGACTCGTTGGTCATTTGGCTAGGAGCAAAACGTAGTATCTGTTCTGAATCTGCACTTATATTTTATGTCCTCGGTCAGTGAAGGAGAAATATTTCTACACCAAGGTAATTGAAATTTTTGTTCCAATCAAGGAGCTGGATTTTCCCCACGTTAATATTGACACTGTGCCTAACTCTGCTCTCGTGGGAGGAAGTAAATAGAAACATCAACAACAACAATAAATTTATTTAAAAAAAGAATAAACACATGTATTTAATTATCAACAGAAACCCTTTGGTAATTATTGCGTTTGATGCAAATTTTATTTTTAAAATGTAATTATTCGAAAGTTATCGAGGGTGTTGGTATGTGTAAATATACGCGTGCGAAAACGTAACCGAAAAAAAATAAAACGGAAGTTATGATTTTAGATTTTAAACTTAATTCATTAAATCGCTTAAAATAATAATACTACTGATAATAATTAATGAATTAATATAAAGAAAAGTTTTTCGTATATATAATGAAATAGCAGAATCAAATAATAAGTGAATAGTACTGAATAAGAATTTATTAGACAATGTTTAAAAAATACATATGCAAATAATTTATAGCGTTGAGAGTGTTTAGTCAGGTTTTCTGTAAGTATATATATACGATATGTGAAACTATTTTAGTGTATAATTGAGCTAAGGTATTTTGCTATGACTGTAGTTCGGATGTATATATATATATATATATATATATATATATATATATATATATATATATAACGGTTTATTAAAAAGAGAAGAATGGGCTTTAGATTGTTGATTTGAAGAAATAACATGCAATTACAATATTTTAAAATATTGTACTTTTATGTTATTTCTTTAAATCAACAATCTAGAGAAAGTTTTGAAATAAAGACGAAACGTTGATGAATATATAAAAGATTCTGTTTTTTTACCGTCTTTCACTTCAGAAATATCCCCAAACACTTTTACGTCACATGATTAACCCAAACTAATCCGATAACCCTGAACCGGGGGCAAACTTGTAAAGAGGGGCAACATTTCCAGCCCTTTCTTTGATTGATAAACCAATCAACAATAATCTGTAACGTCTATTCGCTGAAAACTTTTCAAATCTCTGTCGCGCCGAAAGCCTCTGCACCTGACAACCTATAAATATCCGTGACCCGCACTTGACCGTTAAACTTCTATAAATGAAAACGACTTTTCAATATTGTTTCGATGGAATCTTGCAGGTGTAACCTTTGCCCGTCACTACGGGCGACAAATATGATACTTCAAAGTATTTTAAAAGAAGCTGACATCCCAGAAAATCGTCTATTTCAAATATTTTTCTCCACTTCCCAGTCAAAAGTACGTGAATCAACCTTTTTATTTTAACGAGCAAATATTTGCTTTTTCCGGTCACATATTTTTGTTAGGCTCGGAGGAATTGGTGAAGAACTATATACATTACGTAGTTAAAGCAAATAAATTGTTTTGGACTATTAAAATAATTTCCAACACTATTGATAATGTTTACCCATTCATTTATTTATTTTTTTAATTATCGCTTATGTTTAAATTCATGCTTTGAAACATGACGTAGATCATAAATCTATGACGTCACGCCAAAACTATACTTATTTTCTTAAGGCAATGATTGGAAGCTTTATTTATAAGAATGTCGAAATAGGTAATTTGTTAGAAGCTCAGACTAAAGTTTCGATTTCGATTCCCGGCCATGACACCCGCTTGTTTTGTTGGGAATATTTTATTTCCTAGTAATGCTATATTCTCCATTTCTAAAAGTAGTTAAAATCTCTGATATTTCGAAATACGACAAATTCTGCAATGTATTTATTACGTTTGAAAAAATTGTCACGGACGGACGGACAAAATCTATTTCTATAAATACATTACTTCTATAATTAATTTAAGCAAAGTTTAATTAACAGAACTACTATTGCTAGTCGCCGTCTGACACTAATCATGGCGTCATATATGCATACTTGTCTTGTAAGCAACGTTGTACCTGGTCAGTAGTTAGATCAGTGACCATTTGAAAATATTAAACTTGTAAGGAAACAGTCCACGTAGGTGTATAAATAGTTACCAGCGAAGCTGGATGGAATAACAGGTGGCAAACTAACGTCGTGTCACGGGGTCACCCGTTCCCCTTAATGCTATAAGGCCGGGGATAAGCAACGGATTTAAGAGTATTACGTTTTCGCTTACCGAGGCGTGTATAAACTTATACACCCGTGTCGTCGTCGTCGTCGTCGTCATCGGGAAGCCAGTAGGCAAAAAAGACTCGGACACTGATGTTAGTTTCTAAGAAGGTTTATTAATGTAGATAACTTGGACCATTTGTAAACCAAGGGTGAGCGAGATATAAATACTTTAACATGTGGAATGCAGAGAGAGTGAGAGAGAGAGATTATGTCGCGTTTCACCAAGCTACTTTGTGCACCTCCCCAATGCTGTTTACGCGTCCGCTGTGCTTTAAGTGTTACCATGAAGAAAGAGAGAGAGAGAGAGAGAGAGAGAGAGAGAGAGAGAGAGAGAGTGAGAGAGATAGAGAGATAGCTTATGTCGCGTTTCACCTAACTCCTTTGTGCACCTCCCCATCGGGGGCAGTACTTTTTACGCGTCCGCTGTGCTTTAAGTGTCACCAAGAAGAGAGAGAGAGAGAGAGAGAGAGAGAGAGGAGAGAGAGAGGGAGAGAGAGAGAGAGAGAGAGAGAGAGCGAACTCGCTGTTCCCGGAAGGCACGTGATTTCGTTGACTTCCGTTTCTGGAGTCATCTCTGACTCCTGGGTATCACACAAACTTTTCCATTCAACTTACAGCCTTGGTAATGTAAGAGCATTTCAGGTGAGAACTACTACTACTACTACTACTACTACTACTACTACTACTACTACTAGTAGTAGTAGTAGTAGTAGTAGTAGTAACACTGTGGTCAATAATATCTTGATCCTTGCATTTTTTATGAATTACCCATACCAAATAAGGCATTTTTTCATTTGTGTAATTATCCCTTTAATATTTGATTAAGTGAATTTGAGAACATTTCTCTCTATAAATGTTAATGTGTGTGTTCCCCGTAGAAACAATGGTTAGAGTATTTTCTTGGAAACAAAATCGTGGAGGTCCCAAAGCTCTGAGTGTTCACCCTTAAGAGAGCTATAGGATCCAGAATCCCTCTTAAAACTTCAAATATATCATATTTTGATGAAATTTAAACCATATGTATGTAACTCTCTGGCTAAAACAATGAAAGTTGTCCCGAATGCTTACATGCCCCACTGTCTGTCAAATCTGTACGTCTCTCCTTTATGGGAGCTAGGGGGGGGGCAGAACTTTCTTTAAAACTTCAAATACATTTATCCGATTTTAATGAAATTTCAATTAAAATTTTTTTTCATTTTTCCTATCTTTCTGTTTTTGCTGGAGATGGGGCACCCTACCGGATGCCAGACATTCACCGGCTATTTTAGACACTCCAGCCTAGAGATCGTTTTAAGATTCTAACCATCCCTTTAAGTGAAGTTGTTTGTATTTCTCTTGCACTCGGCTCACCGGGTATACTCGCCAGATAGCTCTTGAAATTCTTCTTCATTAATCCTGTTGCTCCTATAATTACTGATATGATGGAGATTTTCCTAAGATTCCAGTTTCTTTTCATGTCGTACATAAGACCTTGGTATTTCGTAATCTTTTCCCTTTCTGCTCTGTTCAATCCTGCATCATTAGGGACACTGACTTCAACTAGTGTTGCTACTTTCTCCCTTTTGTCTCATATTACGATGTCAGGTTTCAACTACATGTAATTAAAAGTGTTTTCCCAAATGTCAGTTTTCTTCCGACTATATTAGGAGGCGAAACGAAAAAGAAAGTAATGCTGTGTCACGCGCATACTAAAACAAGAACCTAATGTTCCTCATGAAATCCCGAGAAACATCGGGTCTTCTTTCTATTTTTTTTTATAAAATTATGAATATTTTGGAGGTTATGCGTTCGAAATTTATCATGTTATTATCCTGGCTATTCTTTATGTAGGCATTACAAACACTAATACAGAATTTTAAAAAAAGTAAAATAAAATCTGAGTTTATTTGTTTTATTTGTAATCATGCCTTAAACACTTTCACTTACATTTCTTACAGCATTAGTTTTGTAAAGTGAATTTTTACTTCAAAATGAAATCATTTACATTCATTAGAAAGTAAACACTTTTTTTTCTCAGTATCCGTTTCAATTTGGAATTTTTAACACAACACAGAAATAAACTAGTTAAAAATTCTCTTTTATATTTTGAAAAAGAAAGTAACTAAACACATCACAAATGCTTTTAAAAAATTGGTGGTTTGTATTTATTAGAAATAAACAAGAAAACATAGAGCGAGATTTATCACATTGTAGAAAGAATTTAAAGTTTTCGAGACTCTTAGAAAACGGGAAATTGTCGGCAAACGAAGCGTCTCGGCCTAGGCAATTTAGTTTCAGTGATAGAACGCAAATACACGGGATTGTAAACAAATGTTTAGAATAATAATACATATCCCGTGGATACTCGGGATTATCAGGGAAGAAGTTAATGGCCTATAAGTCAAGGCTCGTTTTACAATGAATTATTGTTCGAAACTGGACAATCTCTATAAGGTAAGGACATGATTAAAGCATTTAAAACCGGCCCGCCAAATGGAATTCATGCAGCCACCAAATGTTAGTAATTTACGTTTAAACTGAGGTACTTTTGTCTTTGAAATGAATTTCATGTGAATATTTTACAGTTTTTTAAAACATTAAATAATAATAAAAAAAACACTAATTGCATTTTTTTCTTTAAAAGTCTATTTTTTGTCTCTTTTAACTATTAAATTATTTTGTGTTAATATATAAAATTGTGAATTTTTGAATGTGGCTCTATAAAATCGTGCGGTCCTATAAAATTTTGTATTTTTGAATATGACCCTATAACATCGTGCGGATCAATAAAATGTTGTATTTTTGAATATGATCCCATAAAATCATGCGGTCCTATAAAATTTTGTATTTTTGAATATGGCCCTATAAAATCGTGCGGATCTATAAAATGTTGTATTTTTGAATATGATCCCATAAAATCGTGCGGTCCTATAAAATTTTGTATTTTTGAATATGACCCTATAACATCGTGCGGATCTATAAAATGTTGTATTTTTTAATATGATCCCATAAAATCGTGCGGTCCTATAAAATTTTGTATTTTTGAATATGGCCCTATAAAATCGTGCGGATCTATAAAATTTTGCATTTTTTGAATATGACCCAATAAAATTGTGCAGTCCTATAAAAATGTGTATTTTTTAATATGGCCCTATAACATCTTGCGGGTCTATAAAATTTTGAGTTTTTACAATGCAAAGTTTGGCAACCCCTACTTTAGAGAGTATTGATTTACTCCTCTCCAGGAGTTAGGCACAAGGCCAGTTTTTATCTTACTCCCACAAGTAAGATGTGACCCAAGGTCGAGTCGGGAAAGTGGGGTTTAAAAATTGCCTGGGTAGCTCAGTCGGCATTACCCGGTAGGGGCGCCTCAGGTAGTAAGCAATAAACTCATTCCTCTCCAAAGAGGGGAGGCGAAGCCTAGGAAGGTTGACCTCCTAAAACTGCACAGAACAGACCCATAGACCGGCAGAATCATGCCCGAAGGCCAAGGCAACACCAGTCTATGTGGTACATACTACATTTTGATCTTAGCCAAAAGGCTAAAACCAACACCCTACTTTAGAGAGTATTGATTTACTCCTCTCCAGGAGTTAGGCACAAGGCCAGTTTTTATCTTACTCCCACAAGTAAGATGTGACCCAAGGTCGGGTCGGGAAAGTGGGGTTTAAAAATTGCCTGGGCAGCCCCGTCGGCATTCCTCGGTAGGGGCGCCTCAGGCAGTAAGCTATAAACTTACTCCTCCCCAAAGAGGGGAGGCAAAGCCTGGGAGGGTGGACCTCCTAGAACTGCACAGGACAGACCCATAGACCTGCAGAATCATGCCCGAAGGCCAAGACACCACCGGTCTATAGGGTGTAGTATCCATCGGAACAGATACTACACTTTGATCTTAGCCAAAAGGCCAATAACGTTGAGTAGAGTAGCTGAATGATTTATCTAGTGTTTCGCCAAGCAGTAAAATACGGAAGGCGGAAGTTCCATGGACAAAGATTTCTTTGCAAGAGTTTTCCGTCTATGGAACACATTACAACGGAACTGCTGCCTTGCAATATATAACATGGTCGTCACCAAATCCAATGTCAACACATACTTTTATAAACCGGACTATAAGTTATCAAACTTAGTTCATACCATTAATTGGCTGATAATCTTTCCATCTCATTAATTTTTATGCTCGAGTGGGTTTTGGCCTCGATAAATGGTGAACCAACAGAAAAATGACTATGAAAATGGTTCACTTTTCGGATTGGAAATGATTCCACTCTCATTGGTGAAACGAATTTTGACATTAAACATAGCAGACTAGCAGAATTTGATTATCTTGAACATGTCAACTCAGTTATGGCGTCCAAATATTACGTCACACATTTCGACCGGTGTTAGGGCAAAAATAATGCCTTCTTTTATTCTCCCCCCCCCCCGGTCCGATTTTTGTGGATTTTAACATTTTTATTTTTACTTTTGCTTCATGCTTACGTGGTAATTAATTACGCTTTATAATTAATTACGCTTGATAATTAATTACGCTTGATAATTAATTACGCTTGGTAATTAATTACGCTTGATAATTCATTACCCTTGATTATTAATTACGCTTGATAATTAATTACGCTTGATAATTCATTACCCTTGATAATTAATTACGCTTGATAATTCATTACCCTTGATAATTAATTACGCTTGATAATTAATTACGCTTGATAATTCATTACCCTTGATAATTAATTACGCTTGATAATTAATTACGCTTGATAATTAATTACCCTTGATAATTAATTACGCTTGATAATTCATTACCCTTGATAATTAATTACGCTTGATAATTCATTACCCTTGATAATTAATTACGCTTGATAATTAATTACGCTTGATAATTCATTACCCTTGATAATTAATTACGCTTGATAATTCATTACCCTTGATAATTCATTACCCTTGATAATTCATTACCCTTGATTATTAATTACGCTTGATAATTCATTACCCTTGATTATTAATTACGCTTGATAATTAATTACGCTTGATAATTCATTACCCTTGATAATTAATTACGCTTGATAATTCATTACCCTTTGATAATTCATTACCCTTGATAATTAATTACGCTTGATAATTAATTACGCTTGATAATTCATTACCCTTGATAATTAATTACGCTTGATAATTAATTACGCTTGATAATTCATTACCCTTGATAATTAATTACGCTTGATAATTAATTACGCTTGATAATTCATTACCCTTGATAATTAATTACGCTTGATAATTCATTACCCTTGATAATTAATTACGCTTGATAATTAATTACGCTTGATAATTCATTACCCTTGATAATTAATTACGCTTGATAATTAATTACGCTTGATAATTCATTACCCTTGATAATTAATTACGCTTGATAATTTATTACCCTTGATAATTCATTACCCTTGATAATTCATTACCCTT
>OY744546.1:18460783-18540783 GCA_963556195.1 Sepiola atlantica
ATAGCAGTACTCCATCCTAGGATGCAACGGGCTCTTATATAGGTATGAGATTGCATGAATAGTTAGGTACTTCCTGGAGCGGTATAAGTCTTTCACTTTAGATCTGGAGTGAAAGCCAGTCCTAGGAGCTTATGAAAACAAGGGGTGTTCTTAAAGAGAGAGACACTCATTTCAACTGGGACAAGACAATGATCCGAGCATTGGTGGTGAAATGAGACAAGCTTGGTTAATTAGGTGTTGAAAATAACGAGTCACTTTTTTTATAAAGTGCACCACATGCTCCAAATCCGAAGACAGATAATCAGCGGGATCTTGATCTCCAGTGATCCTTGAGGTCCTGCTATGGACAGTTGCATAAGTGTTAACACATGATTTCATATATGCTTTGAAAGATCATTAATGAAGATTAGGAAGAGTTTTGGGCCCAAATATATCCTTGAAGCACGTCGGAATTGATATTATGTTCTTCCGACCTCTGCCCATTGCCAAACATTCCATAGCAGACAAGTTTGTGAAGCAGCTCTTTGTTTCAGACCCTATTCAAGGTCTTCCATGTGTTAAGGGCCATTGCTCTAGAAACCAAGCTTCTGCCAAGAGATTCACCAATCAAGAAATAGTGTTACTTAAAGGGTGAGGGTCAGAGTGTTCACCTCTCGGGCGCTGGCTTTTCAACCCCCACTTCCCGACCCGACCTTGGGTCACATCTTACTTGTGGGAGTAGGATAAAACTGGCCTTGTGCCTAACTCCTGGAGAGGAGTAAATAATACCACCTTCTTTCTTGGCCTTTTGGCTAAGATCAAAGTGTAGTATCTGTTTCGATGGATACTGCACGCCTGTCCTGTGCAGTTCTAGGAGGTCCACCCTCCCAGGCTTTGCCCCCCCCCCTCTTTGGGGAGGAGTAAGTTTATTGCTTACTGTCTGAGGCGCCCCTACCGGGGAATGCCGACGGGGCTGCCCAGGCAATTTTTAAATGGCCAGAGTGCTCACCTCTCGAGCGCTGGCTTTTCAGACCCCACTTTCTCGACCCGATCTTGGGTCACATCTTACTTGTGGGAGTAAGATAAAACTGGCCTTGTGCCTAACTCCTGGAGAGGAGTAAATAAAACCACCTTACCCAAAGCTCCTCAATTGGGGCTTCACCTCTGGATACGCACGCCTGATATTTAACGATTCTTAAATGTATTTAAACACAACAATGTGTTCAATAACACGTCTTGAACAACGTGCCTGATGCAATGCCAATTTACAGGAATTAATTCTAGTTTTCTTTGAGGAAGATTGAAAACAAAACCGTACTTACAAAAACCAACACAAGAATTCACGGATAAGCTTCACTTCCAACACTCATCCACCATATGAGGTTGCTAGCACAAATATTAACTAAAAATATTATGTGCGGGTGGTCTAGCATTGAGTCGTAAACAGGATATTAAACTAGACAAAAAAATTTAAAAAATGTTTATGGGGTGATCTTTCACGAAATAAGCATAGTTTCTGTGAGAATAGGAATCGATAAAACTTAGACGGAAGTGACGTCAGACAAACATTTGAGAGAAAAGCAGTTGTCATCTCTCAGGGAGTTCGGATTTTAAAGGAAATACCGTGATTAAAGTAGTAAAAAAATAATTAGTGACCTATTTGCGCTAAAGAATATTTCATATAAGTTTAAAAATTCACGTAAATAACGATTCTGAGAAAAGTAGCCATTTTTGTTCAGTTACTTACTTACTTCGGTATTTCCACGAACTTTAAAAGCTTATAACTTCTATTAAATATTAAACATATATTTTACGCAAATAGGTCATAAATGTTAAACTTTAAAAGCTCATAACTTCTATTAAATATTAAACATATATTTTACGCAAATAGGTCATAAATGGTAAACTTTAAAAGCTTATAATTTCTATTAAATATTAAACATATATTTTACGCAACTAAGTCATAAATGGTAAACTTTAAAAGCTTATAACTGCTATTAAATATTAAACATATATTTTACGCAAATAGGTCAAAAATGGTAATCTTTAAAAGCTTATAACTTCTATTAAATATTAAACATATATTTTTACGCAAATAGGTCATAAATGGTAAACTTTAAAAGCTTATAACTTCTATTAAATATTAAACATATATTTTACGCAAATAGGTCATAAATGGTAAACTTTAAAAGCTTATAATTTCTATTAAATATTAAACATATATTTTACGCAAATAGGTCATAAATGGTAAACTTTAAAAGCTTATAACTTCTATTAAATATTAAACATATATTTTACGCAAATAGGTCATAAATGGTAAACGTTAAAAGCTTATAACTTCTATTAAATATTAAACATATATTTTACGCAAATAGGTCATAAATGGTAAACTTTAAAAGCTTATAATTTCTATTAAATATTAAACATATATTTTACGCAAATAGGTCATAAATGGTAAACTTTAAAAGCTTATAACTTCTATTAAATATTAAACATATATTTTACGCAAATAGGTCATAAATGGTAAACGTTAAAGGCTTATAACTTCTATTAAATATTAAACATATATTTTACGCAAATAGGTCATAAATGGTAAACTTTAAAAGCTTATAACTTCTATTAAATATTAAACATATATTTTACGCAAATAGGTCATAAATGGTAAACTTTAAAAGCTTATAACTTCTATTAAATATTAAACATATATTTTACCGCAAATAGGTCATAAATGGTAAACTTTAAAAGCTTATAACTTCTATTAAATATTAAACATATATTTTACGCAAATAGGTCATAAATGGTAAACTTTAAAAGCTTATAACTTCTATTAAATATTAAACATATATTTTACGCAAATAGGTCATAAATGGTAAACTTTAAAAGCTTATAACTTCTATTAAATATTAAACATATATTTTACGCAAATAGGTCATTAATGGTAAACTTTAAAAGCTCCTAACTTCTATTAAATATTAAACATATATTTTACGCAGATAGGTCATAAATGGTAAACTTTAAAAACTTATAACTTCTATTAAATATTAAACATATATTTTACGCAAATAGGTCATAAATGGTAAACTTTAAAAGCTTATAATTTCTATTAAATATTAAACATATATTTTACGCAAATAGGTCATAAATGGTAAACTTTATAAGCTTATAACTTCTATTAAATATTAAACATATATTTTACGCAAATAGGTCATAAATGGTAAACTTTAAAAGCTTATAATTTCTATTAAATATTAAACATATATTTTACGCAAATAGGTCATAAATGGTAAACTTTAAAAGCTTATAACTTCTATTAAATATTAAACATATATTTTACGCAAATAGGTCATAAATGGTAAACTTTAAAAGCTTATAACTTCTATTAAATATTAAACATATATTTTAACGCAAATAGGTCATAAATGGTAAACTTTAAAAGCTTATAACTTCTATTAAATATTAAACATATATTTTACGCAAATAGGTCATAAATGGTAAACTTTAAAAGCTTATAACTTCTATTAAATATTAAACATATATTTTACGCAAATAGGTCATAAATGGTAAACTTTAAAAGCTTATAACTTCTATTAAATATTAAACATATATTTTACGCAAATAGGTCATAAATGGTAAACGTTAAAAGCTTATAACTTCTATTAAATATTAAACATATATTTTACGCAAATAGGTCATAAATGGTAAACTTTAAAAGCTTATAACTTCTATTAAATATTAAACATATATTTTACGCAAATAGGTCATAAATGGTAAACTTTAAAAGCTTATAACTTCTATTAAATATTAAACATATATTTTAACGCAAATAGGTCATAAATGGTAAACTTTAAAAGCTTATAACTTCTATTAAATATTAAACATATAATTTTACGCAAATAGGTCATAAATGGTAAACGTTAAAAGCTTATAACTTCTATTAAATATTAAACATATATTTTACGCAAATAGGTCATAAATGGTAAACTTTAAAAGCTTATAACTTCTATTAAATATTAAACATATATTTTACGCAAATAGGTCATAAATGGTAAACTTTAAAAGCTTATAACTTCTATTAAATATTAAACATATATTTTACGCAAATAGGTCATAAATGGTAAACTTTAAAAGCTTATAACTGCTATTAAATATTAAACATATATTTTACGCAAATAGGTCATAAATGGTAAACTTTAAAAGCTTATAACTTCTATTAAATATTAAACATATATTTTAACGCAAATAGGTCATAAATGGTAAACTTTAAAAGCTTATAACTTCTATTAAATATTAAACATATATTTTAACGCAAATAGTTCACAAATGAGAAAGTAGAGCAGAATAAATTGCTTGTGACTAATCTCTGACTGTGTTTTATTTAAAAATAATTCATGTCGGTAATAGTAATGATGCCAATAAGTGTTTCTATCTTTCTGTTCATTTCTGTCCACCCACACCCACTCTGCAGCACTATACGATTAAGTTGCGGTCGATTGAATAAATCATTCCGGTTTGAAAAGATGTTATTAATAAATAAATAATGAAACACGTATGAGATGGTGTTGATTATAGCTAGGAGTTTGTCCTCGGTCCAGCAGGATAAAAAATACATGCACATACAACGACCAGTAAGGAAACGAGATATGATCTTTAATAAATTTAGGTATTTTGAACTGTTAATTTTTAATAAATATAATACTATAGGCAAATATGTATGTAACGTGGGTTACTTTAACGATCTTTGCTTAAAAGGAATCCAAACTCGACTATTCAAATTAATTTTCTTATAAAGTTATTTCTTCATTCTCTATTTTCAATTGTAAATTGGCACCACAGCTCAATGTGCCCTTAAAAATCAGCAGAAGACGAAGAGCCAAGATTTGACATGACTTGCTACAACACGACTGTCAACATTCTCACCAATCAACACAACCGCACTTTTTAAGTTACAGTAATTTAAATAATTCTAATGAATTCGGCGCAAGTTCAAAAAGGTTCTGGGGATTAGGGGGGGGTCAATGCTCTTGTTTTTTACTCTTAGCTAGACACAATCACCACAATACCACATTTGCTCCATGGACAACCTATTTTAGATATCCCCGGCGTTTCGATGATTTTAGTAACAGCGAATATTAACAATTAGATGAAAAAGTGATGGGGAGTGTGACAACTAAAAAATAGCCATTAAATAAGAAACTAAATAAAATGAGGGAAGGTTAGTAAGGCCCCTCCAAAACATTTCTATTTAAAATAGACCTACCACTGTTTTCCTGTTTGTTAGAGCCGAACGTAAGCAGGTCGGTCTCTAAGTGGGAGTGGCGCACCCAACTGATTCCGTAATTTGTAACCGTATCGCTTAAGCCAATCAAATTCTCTCGTCAACTGAACATCCGTTGAGATGTGTTTAGTTGGGTACAAGGATATAGATTTTGAGTAAGCCAACAAGAAAGAAAGGAGCTAATAGTGCAAGTATGCTAAAATAACTGTTTTTTCTACGCGACAACTAACTTTGTAGAACTTGAGGCAAACAAAACTATAAAAGTAATCGAACGGTTTGGTGTTTTCTTCTTTCTAACGGTGTTTCAATTTCTCTGGAAACTTTTCCTTCCCTGGAATGTTTGAAGTGTAAATCGAAACAGCGGGTTGAATTTTCGCTCGTAGCAACTAAGGCAGCAACCTTTATATATAATATAGAATATATATTACATATTATATGATATATAAAATATAATATGATTTATAATATAGTATATATAAATATAATATAATATATGATATAATATAATATATATAATATATATATATATAAACTATAATATAAACTATAATATAATATATATATAATATATATACATATATATATATATATACATATATATATATATATATATATATATATATATATATATATACTAACACTGCAGATCTGTCTTTGTTATCTTGATTGTCTCTGTGTACAATGGATGACATCATAAAGGGTGACGTCATTTATCAATTAAGAGAGAGATGTGTTGGAAGAGATCTTTTGCCTAGACTTCTGGGGAACATATATATATATATATATATATATATATATATTATATATAGTGTATACATTTTTATTTATACAAACATTATTGGTTATATATGTGCATACATGTTTCGGTTGTACGAAGAGTACAACCGAAACATGTATGCACATATATAACCAATAATGTTTGTATAAATAAAAATTTATACAATATATATATATATATATATATATATATATATATATATATATATATATATATATATATATATATATTAAACCTCTTCAGACCAAAGAAGACAGCTCTACTATATATATATATATATATATATATATATATATATATATATATATATATATATAGTTTTGGCGTATGTTGATAAGAAATCAATAAAGCGCTCGATCGTAAGAATGCAATTAAGAATCAGTAATTAAGTTGTATTTAAATAATACTTAGTTACAATTAAGGTCCCAACAACAATATAGTCCGCCACTGTAAACAAGGTAATCCTCCCATAATGGACAACTTGAGAAAAACACTGGACGATAAAAGCAGTGTTCACCGTCGCCTGTTCCATTATTCTTACTGCCTTCTTTCTTTGAGAAGCGGACAATTTGAGATGAGTTGTGGCAAACGCTACTACCGGCCAGGGGATATTTGTTGCGACTCCTTTCTTTCTTTGTTTACTCAGCTCTTCTTCGTCTCTGAGGTAAAGAAGAGGGTTGATCTCGTGAAAGCACCTTGGCCGAAGATTCCGGCCAATCAGGAACCAACAGGTCAGCTTGACCACGAGTAATTTGCCTCCCTATAAAACAAGTCACGCACCCTCTTTTGTTTCTCTCTTTTTTCTTCCGCTTTCCGGCCGAACGCATACAGAGGAGATCATCGACGCCCCTCTCCCCGCCGGCTCTTTTAAACATACCCCGAAACACTATACAGTTCCCTTTGTGATAGATTTTTATATCGTTGATATTGCTTATATTCTTACAAAAATTGTGTGACACAGTTGAACACTATCAAAAATTGTGTGACACGGTTGAACACTATCAAATATTGTGTGACACGGTTAGACACTATAAAAATTGTGTGACACGGTTGAACACTATAAAAAATTGTGTGACACGGTTGAACACTATAAAAAAATTGTGTGACACGGTTGAACACTATAAAAAATTGTGTGACACGGTTGAACACTATAAAAATTGTGTGACACGGTTGAACACTATAAATAATTGTGTGACACGATTGAACACTATAAACAATTGTGTGACACGGTTGAACACTATAAAAATTGTGTGACACGGTTGAACACTATAAAATATTGTGACACGGTTGAACACTATAAAAAATTGTGTGACGTGGTTGAACACTATAAAAAATTGTGTGACACGATTGAACACTATAAAAAATTGTGTGACACGGTTGAACGCTATAAAAAATTGTGTGACACGGTTGAACACTATAAAAAATTGTGTGACACGGTTGAACACTATAAAAATTGTTAACTATATGAACACTTTAGATCCACCGAAAGGATGTATAAACAAAAACTCAAATATTCAACCAAAGACATTCCGACGCCCAACAACACTTTCTACCTGAAAATACATCTAAATAAGATGGAAGACGTCGTCTGGCATATGAAATGGAAATATTTCACCGCCACTAATACAGAAGACACAAGCACCACAAACTTTTACGGCCTTAGATCAAATAAATACCCCCAAAAGTCGCCAAAATGGACGACTTTCAAAGAGATGATCCCCAAGATCCGTTTCACACGAAATACTATCTTTTACAGAATCGTATTCTCTCAATTAAATAAACTTTAATCTAATGATAACACACTGGTCTTCGCCGATTAGACCAGAAACATTTATAAAGTTAACAAAGACAGATATAAGCAATTAACGATAGACAACATCACTAACAAATATCAATTAGCATCAGATAATGCGTATAACACTATTAACGCAATGAACTTAGAATTGACTAGTAAGCCAACCAATTAGCCCCAAAACAGGCATTCCTTACCTTGAAAGACCACAGACCCAATTTCAGAAGTAGGTCCACATGTAGACTCATAAACACAGCAGAAAACAAAATGGGATTAGCTAGTAAGACTATAATTAGAAAAATAAATAAAACACATCAGGAATCACACAGATTTGTGACTTTGGATCAATTCCTAGGCGACCATTGACTGGTTCAGAGCAATTTCTACTAAAAAAAAAAAAACAGTTCCAAATCACACAGTTCGACATCACAGACTTCTATCCCTTCATTAAGAAAGATATACCCAACAAAGCCTTTAATTTGGCCAAAACATTCATGGAAATCAGTGATCTACAAATAGAAATACTCATCTACGCCAGACACCCTTTGATAGCAAAACATGGGTTCAAATCCTACCTAGAAGACCCCATTGATGTGCCGATGGGTTATCGATAGTACGGATGTGTACGATCTGATAAGGCTTTTCATCTTACACTCCCTTCAGATCAAGTTTCTTGACCAATAGTTCGGCATTTACAGGGACGACTGACTATGTCTCTCGCGCAACAACAACTGTCAATAACTCGACATTCATTAAAAGGTTAGGATTCAAGATCACCATCAATACCAATCTCACTAGCATGGACTTCTTAGACGAACCTAACTTGCAACTCATCCAGACCATATCATAAACCCACTGAGCAGCTCAGATATGTCAACACCCAATCCTGCCACCCCTAGTTTTTACAAACCTTATATCCAATATAAGCAGAAAAATCTTCAACCTTCCACCCAGCTCCGAGATTTTCCAACAAGCCGCCCCATATTACAACAGAGCACTCTGCGAAAGCAGCTATAGAGAAACTATTACTTATATAACCCACCCAACCTACCCGAGACAACAGAGACCCAATAAGAAATGAAACATAATCTGGGTCGCACCTTATTCCTTCAGTGTTAAATATAACATAGATAAACATTTCCTCCAATTAATAGATACGTACTTTCTACCATCCAATAAACTTGACAAACTTCTCAATAGAAATATAGTCAAAACAAGTTATTCATGCTTACTCCGTAGAATCACTACTAGCTTCAAAATCCACAGCTCCAATCAATCCCCAAACCCCGATTGCTTATGCAAAAGATGTGAAGTTTACTCCCGAGGCACAAGCAGATCCATAACGTACGAAGCCAAAGTTATATCAGGAGTAAACCCGATGAAAGAAGAAATTTACATCGGAATGACACAAGGAAGTTTCAAACAGACTCTACGCCCACAATAAGACTTTCAAATATCCGGGAAACGTGAAATCACCTCCATGACAACCACATATGTGATCTCAAAGAGTCCAATGCACCCTACGAAATAAAATAGAGGATCATCTATGAACAAAAACACCTATAGGAAGTTGTCACTATGAACCAGATAAAAATTCAAGATCTTACAAGCGATTAATAACCCTGCCATAAACTGTATGAACATCAAAACTGAAGTCTTCAAACTATGCCCCCACAGACGAAAATTTCTACTAGCCTAAATCGACTAATAACGAAAGCACATAACTCACTGAACCCTCTCTATACCCGTGTATAAGTCTAACACTCGCATCATATGGCAAATACAAGACCTATCCACCAACTTTTGGATGCTTCTATTTAAATTATACCACCCTTATTATCAAAATTTATATGCAAGTTAACCGTCTCCTCCCTGCTCCCAGTTGAGATCTTGACATTATTAGATCTTTTCTTTCTGATCGAAGCTTGCGAGTAACTTTGGAAAGCATCTCTTCATTCTCTTTTCCCATCAATGCTGGTGTTCCCCAGGGCTCTATTCTAAGCCCCACCACTATATAATCATTTTCCAGAGAATATTGTTCGGAAAATTAACATCTATGCTTATGATACCACTTTCTATTCTGGTGTGTCCTCTCGTGCATCTCCCTTGGACCAGTCGAAATATGCAGCTGATCTAGAAGTTGATCTGGGTTCAGTTGTGGATTGGGGTACAACATGGCTTCTTTCATTTAATTCAGCTTGTGTCTTTCAATCGTAGCCGTGCCCCTTTTGTCCTGAGATTCTCATGGATGGCTCTGCCCTTGAGGAGAAATCGACTCTGAAACTTCTTGGTCTTTCATTCTCATCAAATATTTCTTGGGGTTCATACATTAGATCCATTGCTCTTTCTGTTTCTCGTAAAGTCGGTTCTCTCTATCGCTCGAAACACTTTCTCACACCTGAGGCTATTCTCCATCTCTACAAATCTACAATTAACCATGTATGGAGTACTGTTGTCATATTTGGACTGGTGAATCTCTTCCCCATTTGAGGGTTTTTGATAAGGTGCAGAAACGTATCTGTAATTTGATTGGCCTCTACCCTTTTTATCCTCTCTGCTCCCCCCCTCTCTCTCTCTCTCTCTCTGATACAATGAAGACCGCGAGGATAGGAAGTGACTCATCGACAGAGACAAAAGTAAATGCGGGAGTGGTCAGTTTCCATTGTTTAGGACAGGTGACTCAGACAAGAATACCGGACACGACATTTAGGACTGACAACGTTTTACGACAATTTGACGACAGTAAGGTAAGTTAGTTTTACGACAGTTTGACGACAGTAAGGTTTATGGCAAAAAGTTAACGAGTTTGGGTTTCGGAGAGAAGCAGTTAGGGATCGAACCTCCACAGAGAGCGGATCGGACCGGAAAACGATGAGATGAGTTGACAACTTGAGCAACGACAATGTCCGCGACGCTGTCACACACACTCATAGTTTCAACTAAATTATACACAACGTATATTTGTTTGTGTTCTTTCTCAAGAGCTGTGTTTCTTTTATATAACTTGTGGACCAGTGCTGTGCCCTCGACGATTCGTCAATGGATAGATCATTCGGCTAGATGATGAAGACAAGAAGGCCACGGACCTACAACGTTGGGGTTGACGGTCGTTGAGTGGGGCAACATGGTTCTACATCTCTCTCACAGACGTGATATTGTTAGTCTCAGACTTTTCTATAAATACTATTATGGAATGTGTTCTTCAGAATTAAGTGATCTATTCCCCCGCTTCTTTTGTTCCAGCTCGTTTGACTCGTTGGTCTAGTGATCTTCAATCAATTTGCTGTTTTGATACCTCATTGTAATACAGCTTCCTATTCCAGTAGCTTCTTTCCAAGAACTTCAGACTTGTGGAACTCTCTTCCTGCTGACTGGTTTCTTCCTACCTATTACCTTGGCTTTTTCAAGACTAAGGCCAATAGGAATCTCTTGTCTTTGCGATAACCATATTTTTTCTTATTAGCTCCTTACATCAAGTGGCTTCATGCCTTGCCTGGAGCGATTTCCATTAAAAAAGTTATATATCACCTCCACATCTTTTTCTATCAACCCTAATATAACATGCATTCACATCATAACAATCACAAATATTATAAATTAATGTACACCTTGCCATATTCTAATATATCTCAGTATTTAAATATATTTAAAAATATTACTACTTAAATACCTAGAAATATATTTATCGAGTACCCTTAAACAAAACTAAAATATATATGACCAAGATTTAAATATAATCGATACACACAGGCTATTTATTGGCAGAATTGTTTCAAATACACATTTTTATGATATACAAACTATCACAAATATTCATGAAGAAGCTTCATCAGTGTATAATTTACCACATACCTGCTCTCCCTCTAATTTAAGACAAATTATAGTTAATAACACTAAAATTATACATACCGAAACCAATAAAAAAAAACAAGCCGCGCATGCGTGGTCCCCCTCTGTATGTGACTCGATGTGGCGAGTGTAAAATGCAATAAATTTGGGCAATTTGGGGCATTTTTGACCCCCTTTGACCCCCAGGGGGCGCGAACCAAAAATTTTCTGAGGTCAAGGATGCTCATTTTATATCCAGAACAATTGCGTCTACATTTTGGCCAAGTTTAAGAAAAATTGAATGGATGGATCAAACGTTATGGGAGAAAAGGGTCATTTTTGCCATTTTGGGGGCTTTTGACCCCCTGGGGGCGCGAACCAGATTTTTTCCAAAGTCAGCGATACTTATTTTCTATTGGGAACAATTGCCTCCACATTTTGGCCAAGATTCAGAGAAATTGAATGGATGGATGAAAAGTTATGGGGCAAAAAATGTAATTTTTTGCCATTTCGGGGCCTTTTGACCTCCTGGGGGGCTAACCAGATTGTTTTTCAAAAATCGAAGAATGTCACTTTCTAACCTGACCAAAGTTACAACTTCATGCAAAATTTCAGAGAAATTCAATGGATGGTTGCGGAGAAAAACCCGGACGGACGGACGGACGGACGGATATGCCTCAAAACATAAGTCCCCCGATTTATAAAATCGGGGGACCAAAAAGAAATATTCGAAGCTATCTACATAAAAACACAACAACTTAAAATTAACAACATCACATATGACACCATAGGTAACATTTTAAAATGCTTAACGTAATGCGATTTTGTTATGTGATGCCATTCAGCCTTGCTGAATTAAAATTGACAAACACTTCCTGGAACAATGCGAAAAACGTTCTATGCGCGTTTCCCCGCCGTCTTTTGAAAATTCTCTTCTTTCTCCAGCTTTGTTGTTCATTTGCTTTTGACACCTGAGGATGATTCGAGTAAGAATCGAAAATGTTCGTGAAACCTGTGAAACATATGAGCATTTATTATTTTTTTTGATTTTAACATAAAAAAGACCATCAGAAAAATTGAAAAAATAACAAAAGTTTAACGAAACAGACGAATTCTGTTATTTTTAACGATGTTTGAATAAACGAGAAAATACTGCCAAAATACACAATCAATCAATCAACATATATATATATATATATATATATATATATATATATATATATATATTTATATTTATTTATTAATTTTATACGTACATAAAATATATATGGCTGTGGTGTTAAAGCGCTAGGTTGTGGAATCTAGGCTGATTCTGTACTGGGTTCGCGCCCTCCGACCGTCTGAAATGTTCACTTCCTACACTGATGATAGCAAAAGCTCGAAATGCCGGCGTCTGTAGGCAAACGCGATTTCATATTTACTTAATATATATATATATATATATATATATATATATATATATATATATATATATATATATATATATACGTACGTATTTTTCATATATTAATGTCGGCACATTTATTTAACCCTTAAATGCTTTTTGTTTCAAATATGACATTCCAACAAAATGCCTATTTAATATAATATTCAACGAAAATGTATCGAACTGCAACTTGTTTCACATCTGCAACGAACCTGTTGGCAAGTGTGAGTAGGTATTAGTATGATGTTACATCAGCACACCGTTAAATAAGTAATCAGTATTTTCGATGTCACAGGCGAGTGAGGATATGATAGTATCGATACAATAAGGCGTTTTCTGTTCATGCGTGTATAATATGTATTTTGTTTTATTTATTCTGTGATATTACGGCCAAAAGCAATTGTATATCTTTTTGTTCTATATTTTATATAATATTATTCTTTGTACCAATTCTGCCATTTGTTGCACATTTGCAACATCATTTATGTGTGTTTAATAAATATATATATATTTTTCCACAAATCATTTGTACTACTTTATATTACCCCTACGAAATGATTGTAACATTTTTTTCATACCAATATAAAAAATAAAGCATTTAAGGGTTAATTTATCTTTCTAGACACTAGCCATCATCGATAACGATGATGATGGGAGTGTGTGTACAAGTCTTTCCCTTTTTCGATCACTACTGTGCATAGAGTAACAGGTAACTATGAAGAGTGATTAGATAGAAAAGGCGAATGGACGGGGGAATGTATTAAACACAAAAGTTTCATAATCTGAAGGCTGTGAGTTCAATCCTTGTACAGGGCAGTCAATTATTTAACTTTCTCTTCACTCATGCCTCAAAATAAATACCCGAGAAGAAACTGGTGATATGTTTTGTTACTTTAAAATTTCTCAAAATGTATATATATATATATATATATATATATATATATATATATATATATATATATAATAAATTTAAATAACTAGACGTACCCGCGACCCATTGGGCAACAACCACAAGAAATATTACCTTGATTTAATTAAAAAATTTAAAAAATCTGTGAAGATATTATTTTTGCATAACTAAAAATAATAAGTTTCCGTACTTTTATATTATTATTATTACAAGTGTACCCCCTTCGTCAAAAATTATAGAAAAAGTTATCCTTCGCCAGTGTTCGCACAAATATTCGTATTAATAATTTCTAAAAAAAAAAGGTGTTCGCCCTGTGTGCTGGACACGGATGTGACGTCACATGGCTCTAAGAGGGAGTGAGGAGAGAAGTAAGTACTTACTTCTCTCCTAACTCTCTCTTTGAGTCATGTGACGTCACATCCGTTTCCAGCACACAGCACATCGAGATGACATCTTAGTGCATACGCTGACCCCGATTTCCCATGTACGCGCCAATGTGGCCCTGCGAATCCAACTCATCAGATATGTACTAGCGAACATACCCATTACTATTTAACACTTCTTATTGTTTCTGTTTGTTTGTTAACGGAACTAGACTTTTGCATAGAGCTCATTAAGATCGTCCCTAAGGGTTGTCTTACCTGCATAAAATGCTTCTAGTTGGTTGCAGCTATTCGTTAACATGCAGGATTGTAGGTTTTTACCCCATACACCAAGAGCAGCAAGGATAAGCAGTTGCATACGAAGTCGGGGAAGGCTTGGCCCAGAACACAAAAAGCAATGGCACAGAAGAAACTTTTTGACTTTCGGTTCCGCTCCTGAAACATCTTGGCTTGTAATACGCAGAGGAAGACATGATCAGCAGACGACGGATCCTGATACCGACTCCTGGATTTTCACCAAATCTCTATTAGCCGAATTGCGGCTCTTGTACTGCTTGGCTCAAAAACTGTTTGTATGAGTATTTATTTACTCCCCTCCAGGAGTTAGGCACAAGGCCAGTTTTATCTTACTCCCATAAGTAAGATGTGACCCAAGGTCGGGTCGGGAAAGTGGGGTTTGAAAAGCCAGGGCCCAAGAGGTGAGCACTCTGGCCATTAAAATTGCCTGGGCAGCCCAGTCGGCATTCCCCGGTAAAGGCGCTTCAGGCAGTAAGCAATAAACTTACTCCTCCTCAAAGAGAGGAGGCGAAGCCTGGGAGGGTGGACCTCCTAGAACTGCACAGGACAGACCCATTGTTTGTATGAGTATTGATTTACTCCTCTCCAGGAGTTAGGCACAAGGCCAGTTTTATCTTACTCCCATAAGTAAGATGTGGCCCAAGGTCGGGTCGGAAAAGTGGGGTTTAAAAATTGCCTTGGCAGCCCCGTCGGCATTCCCCGCTAGGTGCGCCTCAGGCAGTAAGCAATAAACTTACTCCTCCCCAAAGAGGAGAGGCGAAGCCTGGGAGGGTGGACCTCCTAGAACTGCACAGGACAGACCCATAGACCGGCGTAAATCAAGCCCGAAGGCCAAGACAATACCAGTCTATGGAGTGAAGTATCCATCGGAACAGATACTACACTTTGATCTTAGCCAAAAGGCCAAGAAATCTTGCATGAGTAGCCATTCCATAAACAGGAGTTATAGACGGCGTAATTCTGACACTACGGCGTCACGAGTAAAGGTTGGACTTTATGGGGGTGTATTATTGCTATTCTGTAAGTATTACGCAAAACTACTAACGCGATTCTTAGAGGGAAGCAGTGAAAATCGGTTGAATGGATTTAATTTAACAGAGCATAGGTGACTCAACCAAGGAGGGGAATTTTAATGAAGATGACTTTGTTGAATCAGCTTTATACACTTGTCGTCTGATATTGCGAAGATATGACACTGTGTAAAAGGAACGAAGAGACATTTTTCATATCCTCTGATAGCTGAGAGAAAGCCAGTTGAAATAGCATTTACAGCACTAAACGCGCAGATTAAATGGACACAACTTATTTAAGATGCGTCCAATAATCTTGATAAAAAGCTATGAATTTCGCCCGTCTATCACGCCGTAGTTTGAAATTGCAACTTCGTTCGTCTGTCACGCTATAGACGGAAATTTCAACTGCGTCTGTCTGTACTGCTGTAGTTTGAAATTGCAATTTTGTCCATCTGTCACGCTGTAATTTAAAATTGTATTCTTAGAACCGTTCACGTTTCTCTAAAAAAAAGGGGGGGTTGGTTGCACGGTCACGCTTAAATTGGAAATAACCGTTTTCAAAGCTAAATGCGCAAATTGAATGGACGTATCTCAAGAATATAAGTTTTTTTTCAACTTGTTTCCAATTCCCCCAAAGAGAAATGGTCGAATGTCGCAAATTGAATATCGACTTCAAAGGATCCAATTCCCCAAAATCCTGGTGACAAGAAGAGCTGCCAAAACGTATTCCTCGCTTCGGGGCCAAAACGACGACGATTTCGTTTAACTTTCACCACAGCTTACCTTCAACATAGACCCTACTAGGTCTATGTTTACTCAGATGTTTTTGGTAGAAACCTGCGCTCAAAACAGTGCCGAGATTCTTAAACCAGGGTGGGGCGGGGTAGGGGGTAAGGGGATAGCGTATTTTGTGTGAAGGGGGGATTTTCTTCATAATATCTAATAATAGAGGGAAACGCAACATCAGGAAGCATGATGAAATTTGTTTGACGACAGACAACGAATTTGGAAAAAAATGTTGAATATACATTCACTGATCAGAGACAGTCTCGTGCTGACCCTGAAAGAAAGAAGCGTCTTGGTATCTGGAGAGGCTCGTTAAGCAGCAGGAGGAGGTGTTTAGCAGTAACTGGACAGTCTGAATTTGTTGCTGGCCGTGAGGTGAAAGGGAGTCGCGCAGTTCAAGGTCTCGGACAGACTGTATGGGATATTTCTTGGGCTTAGCTGAAATATCAGTTAGATAGCTCCCAGTTCACGGAGCCAATATTCTGAGATAAATTTTGTTTTGAAGCTGTGAAATTGTATATTTTCTGAGCTTTTGATTGGCTCAAAAGATTTCTGTATTAAGATTTTTATGCAATCAACGATTGATATTTTTACAAAAAATATTTGTTTGCTGCTGCTGATTGAATAAGGTTAACAATCTTGATTACAAAAATAAATTAGAATATTGTTATTGATCTTCTCAGTGGTTTTATTACATACTAGAAAGAAAACCCGACGCTGCTCTGGATTGAATAAGGATCACTACTATGTACTTTTACGACTATGCTCATAACACCATGTTACGTTTTCGTTTTTACTGATCTCTTTCTTTGGTTTCGTTTCCCTAATATAGTCGGAACAAGCTGAAATGTTGAAAATTCCCTGAATTAGTGTCTTATACATATGGTTTAAATTTCATTAAAATCAGATATACGTATTTCAAGTTTTAAGGGAGTCTGTCTCCATGAGGGGCGTTAACAATCGAGATCACTTCCATTACCTTCTCCAGAAAAAGTTATACATATGATTTAAATTTCATGAAAATAGGATACATTTGAATTTCTAAAAAGGTTATACGTTCATAATCCCCTTAGGAGCGCACTTCAATTGTCTTCATCGGTTAATTTTACACAATAATATATTTTTAGATTTTATATGGATTCTCTGACTTTTCTTTCTATATATAAGGAATTTTTAGGAAACCACATCCATTAGACTAATCTGCCTATTCAAATCTGACCTAGGCATCATAAGTAAAACAAATCTAAGATAGAATCATCCCTTACTTAAAAGAAACATTCATACACCATGTGGCAATCCTCCGATGAGGTTACTAATTGGTTCCTAAACCTCAGAGACAAGTCTAATTTAAATCTGAACTTCATCACTTTCGCCATAAACAATTATTATCATTCCATCTCTCCAATCCTACTAAACAAAGCATTAATTTTCACTAAGAACAACTCAGACATCACAGACTTAGATATCAAACTAATAATTTTAGCCAGAAGATCCCTATTAGAATTTGACAATAAATTCTGGAGAAAGAAAGGATACTCCCAATAATTTCGATATTACCATGGGTCTTCGGACTCTGCCCAGGTTACTGACGTTGTATGTTTGTACTTATTAAGATAATTAAAATTCGATTTCGGGGATTTGCACGGTGGGCTATACAGAGACGACGCACTTAGTATCAAAGGAGAGATCTAGGCTATGCAACAACACCGTTAAAAATCTGCACAACTTCTTTAAAAACTTTGGATTAACTATTACTGTAGAATCTGAGAAAAAATATCTAATTTCTTTGACCTAACATTAGACCTAAACTCCGAAACCTTTAGCCCCTACCACAAACCAAACTTAACCCTCCTCTACGTAAAAAGCTATATAACCACCCAAAATCCATCATTAATTCAATAGTCTTCTCAGTTACTAATAAAATTTCAAAACTATCTGCTAATAAATCTATCTTCAAACAAAATTCTAATTTCTACAATAACGCACTACTTAATTCGGGCTACAATGATAAAATAAAATACAAAAATAATCCCTTTATTCAGGAAAATAAACCTTTAAGTGTAATCACACACAACATGGCGATACAGGATAGAAAGCAGATAAATACTACATTACCCAAGAAAACCAAAACATATATTAATAGACCCACAAAAACTATCAATATTGACAAACTAGCTGACCCTCAGGAACACAGTAAAAATAAAAGAATTAGAAAAAAGTATAGTATTTGGTTTAACCCACCCTATAACTGTAATGTTAAAACAAATATCCCTGAGGAATACTTCAAAATTATAGATAACTCTTTCAATCACCTGCATAGATACAGCACTATTTGAAATAAAAACCCTATTAAAATTTCCTACTCCACAATGCCCAATATAGAGCAAACCATCATCACCTCTAATAACAAAAAAATAAATCTACCCAGCAACCAGCACCTATTATACCTCTACTAATAATTGTAACTGCCAGACATCCAGAGAATTAAATAGCAAACTAGCCAACGATACGTGTTAGATAGATGGATTCTGACAGCGATTCTTCCCCCTTTGTAAAAAAACATCGCTCATTAAATGTGAGGACTAAAGAACAAACAATGGGAAGCGAGAGTTAGGGTTTAGGGTTAAGTAAACCAAAGGTCATCTTTCTACTCTCCTTAAAGGTCATACCCGATACTGAAGTGAAATAGGTGTTCACTTTCCTTGCTTTCGTTTGCTTTGCTTTTAAACAATATAAGTAGTAGAGAGCTACGGGCGAGATTCCAGCGAGTTCGGAAGAAACGACTGTGCTGAGAAGATATATGTAAAATGGTTTGGTAATATGATAATCAAGACATGTGCTTAAAAACTAATAAAGTCTCTCTCTCTCTCTCCACTTAAAAAAAATCTTGTATCCTGCTGAACATTCTGACGAATAAATCATTCAACTTCTAAGAACCTTTTGATTTAATTAATTTCTTAAAAATTACCTCTTTTTATTAACGAGTCACCACTTATCAAGGCCCAAAGACCACTTGAGGATAAGGGTTAATGAGTGTCAGGTGGATGCTGAATGGTAATGAAGTGGAGTTTGGCAGAATTTGATTATTTAGGAGGACGTCGTAACAAGAATTTGTTTACATTGGACTTGAAAACGACAATGTTGTAGTCAGCTAGAAAGCAGTCTCGCGGTATTGTGTTTTGAATAATATAAGAAGCATGTCAGATGGCTTTTTATAACAACTACCGAAATTGTCAACAGGATAACAACACCTATGCACAATTCCGATGCCGGCCAGAAGACAACGTATGATTTTGAGTTGATTTAAGTATTAATGTTTAAATGTCTTTTTGAAGCTGAAGGATTACATACTGTACACTCGCAAATTCAAACCAGACTATACAACATTCGTTACCATCATATCTGTCTTATTCTAAACACACCTTCCTTCTTGTTGTCATATAGTTATCTCTGAGTCACGTAACGTCCCCGAGGAAGTGAGAAAATAGTAGAGGAAAGCGACTTAGAGCATGTCGAAAAAACGTATCTAATGAGGTTTAAAAAATCAGTAGTTAAAACGAACTGAGGCTGCCTCTCTCCTTTCCCCACCATGCCACCACAACTACCAAAATGACATTTTAAAAAAGTTATTGTTTATTAAAATTAACAGCCACTTGAGTAGTTTTTTACTCAGCACCAACAAGTCTAGTTTTCTCCACGTGGTGATGTGTAAGTTGTAGTTTGTGTCCACAACATGTGTTAGAGTACATAAATACACAGACAAATTATCCATGATAGTAAGGATTATTGCGTGCTTAGAATATACAACGGTCTATAAGTTGGACAAGAGAAAAATTTCAATTGATATTTTACCGGAAAACAATTAACGAAGGCAATCTGATGAATAACCCGGCATACCACACAATTTTCATAAACCCCAAAAAATAATTGCGAGTTATATTTTTAGAATTCAGAAAATCAAAATGTCAATTGCAGCGTAAATGTTATGGCATTAAAGAATTGCCAAGGAAAAGGAAAATATCAAAATGCGATTACAATTGGAAATATGTAAAAAAACATATCTCTTGGATAGCATTAAGTGTTGGACAAAAAAAACACACGCACGCACAAAATACATGTTAATATATGTAGTAGCTGCATCTGCGTAAATTACACATTGTATAGCTGGATCTGCATAAGTTACACATTGTATAGCTGGATCTGCATAAGTTACACATTGTATAGCCGAATCTGCGTAAATTACACATTGTATAGCTGGATCTGCATAAGTTACACATTGCAGAGCCGGATCTGCATAAGTTACACATTGTATAGCCGAATCTGCATAAGTTACACATTGTATAGCTGAATCTGCATGAGTTACACATTGTATAGTCGGATCTGTATAAGTTACACATTGCATAGCTGGATCTGCATAAGTTACACATTGTATAGCCGAATCTGCATACGTTAGCTATTATATAGCTGAATCTGCATGAGTTACACATTGTATAGTCGGATCTGTATAAGTTACGCATTGCATAGCTGGATCTGCATAAGTTACACATTGTATAGCCGAATCTGCATAAGTTACATATTGTATAGCCGGATCTGCATAAATTACATATTGTATATCGGATTTACGTAAATTCTAAATTGTATAGCTGTATCAGAGCAAATTCCAAATTGTATAGCTGGATCGGCGTAAATTACACATTATTTGAAATTAGTGCACGAACATCCGTATAGTGCATTATGTAATTAAAAAAATAAAACAGCTTCTTTACTTATTTTAAATCTAAAAAATACCAATAAAAATAATTATTTAAACGATTAAACCTTTTTTAAATATATTCTTCACTGAGATATTATTTGTGTAATTTTATTTGTGTTTTCTGAAATGAAGAAAATCTATTTTTTTAATGAATTTTGTTTCTTTACGTTCTAATATATTTCAATTATTTTATATTTATAAACCTAACCGTTAATTGCCCCTACTGACCCAAGATGTCGTCGAAAGGAAATTCCAATGGTGTGTTTTACTTCTTTAAAAAAATTAATCCTAATTGAGACTTATTTGAATTTATAACCGTTACAAATCGATTTCAATAACACAAACATTGACGTATATATCACGAATAAAGAAAATTTATTAATCTCAAAATTGTACAGTAAAACAATTAAATTTTCTTTATATAAAATATGAAACATGTTGCATAAGGCCATAAAAAATAAAGAGAATGTGGATGTTTCTTCTATTAGGATCGTTAGTATAATCAAATCTTTCCTTTATGATGATGGCATAGACCACGTTTGTGATTGATTGAATTGAACGTCGTTTTCTTCAAAGTAGTGTTTAAATACTTTTAAATGATTACACACAGAAACACGTATCAATATATTCTATTTTATTTCACTGGGGATAGGTAAAGTCTACACACACACACACACACACACACACACACACACACACACACACACAATTATCTTTTATAAATAAATATTTATTATCACATAAGTTTCATGTTCACTGAGGAAGTCTTGAAAAAAAGACGAAACGTTGATAAATACATAAATCATATTTTGGGTTTTTTCTTTTTCAATTTCCTGTACGTCTGAACACTTTTTTCGATTCTTTATTATATATATATATATATATATATATATATATATATATATATATATATATATATATATATATATATATATATATATATATCACGAATAAAGAGAATATGGATTTTTTCTTCTATTTAGATCTTTGAATCTTCCTTAATCCTTCTTTTATGATGATGGCATACCACACCTTTGTGATTGATTGAATTGGACGTCTTTTTCTTCAAAGTAGTGTTTAAATACTTTTAAATGATAACACCCAGAAACACGTATCAATATATTCGATGTTATTTCATTTGGGTAAAGTCAACCCTTACACATACATATATAGGCAACATGAATTGAAATAAATACCTAGACGCTACTGCCAGGTCTGCTGTAAAGAAGGTAGGCTCCATCTATAGAAAACTTCACACTTGCTATTATCCTATATTTTTTTTTATAAAATCAGCATTTGCCCGTGAATGGAGTATTGTTACCACATCTGGGCTGGTGCACCAACCACTAGTCACTTCTTTTTAGATAGGTTGCAAAATTAAAGTTCTAACCTAATAGGTCTCGTACTGTAGACCAAACTCCACCCTCCATCCCTTCGCCGCAATTCTATTGCCGATTTGAAACGATTCAATCCGTAAAATCATATTTTACAGCAATTCATATTTTTTATGACATCAAACATCTGCATATCAATGTTATCGATTTCAAAATATTTAAACTCACATATTTGATACCAGCTTCAATAATGAAATAAAAAAAGTAATGTCACTTTCATTTTTTAAAATTTTGTATTATGGAATAATAAATTCCAATTAAATAAATTATAAATAAATCATTGCCATCAGATGAGGTCATTACACGGTGGCCGTCACAGCAAAAAGTGCAGTCATAAATATCACCATTAATAAATGAACATCTAAATTGTTATTGAATTTATCAAGCACAATGTTTAAAAGTAATAAAGATTAATGTGAAATTCTAAATTGATAGAGTGTATTCTTGCTTGCAATTAAACCAAAACTACTAATCAACTTATTGAGAATGGCCCCGGCAGACTAATGTGGTCAACCGTTTCCGTTTATATAACTCTTTTATATCTATTACTAGTGGAGATTATGTATCTGTCTGTCTGAAGCCGAAACTCTACTATTACTTCTATTAATAACCGGCAGGACAACCCGGTGTTGCCAGGGGAAATAGTGTAACATATTTCTATTAAAACTTCTAATTCTGCTCTATCTGTCTCTATTTCCCTTTCCCTCGTTTTCTTCTTCCCTCTCCCCACACTATTTTTTACTTCTCCTCCTAGTGCGTTCCCCTCTCTGGACACACACACACACACATACACACACACACACACACACACACATACACACACACACACACACACACACACATACACACAGACAACTCTTATAGATTAATCGAGAAATAAGTCGGCATAAGGGAATTAACTCCTTAAAAAAGATCAGAATTACTTCCCTTTTGTTAGTTACTGGAAAACAGAGCCCCAGCCCTTATGACGAAATTTGCACCATTTTAGTTTCAAAGAATTCAAATTTTAGATATTATTCAAGCGGAGAAACGCCCATCATGAAAATACCAACTTTGTGGGTGTTTGTTTTGTCGTTTTTTAACTTTAGCCAAACATACATACATACATACATACATACATACATACATACATACATACATACATACATACATACATACATACATACATAATACATACATACATACATACATACATTGGAGAGTTTCACTTACCTACTAGACATTATCCTCTAGTGTTTTCAGTCTATATGTACAAGGGTTTGTCAGGACTACCTGACATCAGGATACTTCTCCCTACACGTAAACCTTGACCAAGTATTCAAAATAACATAGTATTCGAAGCCCAAATAATATCCCCTTGACATGGCTATACGCTGGCTCATACGAGTAATGGTGTATCTACTCCAAGTAATGTTACCTCAAGTAACAACTGAGTGCTTGAATCTGGAATCCGGTAAGACAAAGAGACCACAAGAAAGATATACTATGACATAATTAACTGATCAAAAGGGGAGAGGAAAATTAGTGTTCTAAACTTCTTTACTAACTTAACGTTTGACAAGTAAAAGAAACACTTAAATGGAACATTCGAATATCTGTGTATCTCATAGAGAGATCAAGTGTTAGCCTCAAGAATATGCCCCTTGATTTCTAAGAACTTTGACTGAATTAAAATGAAACAAAAAGACATACATACAGAGAGACAAACAGACAACTGTTCTTTAGTTTATAGATAGTGATTTAGTATATGTTTTTCTGAATCCGACACTCTACTATTACTTCTATTGATAATTCAGATTTGGTATATGTCGCTCTGAAGCCTAAACAATACTGTTACTTCTGTATTAATAATTCAGGTTTGGTATATGTCTGTTTGAAGCCGAAACAACATACTTTTCTATTAATAATGGAAGTTTTGTACCTGTCTGAAGCTATACTATTACTATATTTCAATGCTCAATTCAAGGGTGTAGTGTAGTATCTGTTCTGTTGTCATGATACCATCCTCCTAGGTATGACCTCCTCCTTTGCTGTGGGTGGTATTGTGTTATATGTTAGTTCGTCATGAAACCATTTTCCCAGACATTACATCCTCCTTGGGGGCAGTATAGTATATGTTCGTTCGGCATATACATCAGCGAAATATGCGAATGGAGAAAGGGGCTGGTCTATTATTTATAGGGGATTTAGTATGTGTATAAAGCTGTAACTATACTATTACTTCTATACCTGAACCCGTTTATACTCTTATTATCTTTTAATGTTCAAGTCAGTTAACTGTACTATTTCAGACTAATGTACTATCTTTCAATGCTCAATTCAGGGAGGGTAGTATAGTATCTGTTCGGTTGTAATGATACCATTGTTCCAGGCATTACCTCTCATTGAGGGGGGCAGTGCAGTATATGTTCCTTCGTCATGATAACATCCCCCAGGCATTGCCTCCTTCATTTGTGGGAGAGAAGTATTTTAGTATTAATTATATTGTCATGAGACTATCCTAACAGGCTTCGGGGAGCAGTGTAGTATATTTTCGTTCGTCATGATGGCATCCTCCCACGCATTACAACCTCCTTTGGAGTAGCATAGTATCTGTCCTTGGTCATGATACCACCACCCAGACATGACCTTCTCCTTTCGGGAGGGGAAAGTGCAGTATATGTTCGTTCGTCATGATAACATCCCCCATGCATTACCTGCTCCTTTTTTTTGAGGGGGGGGGGCGGGAGAGAGAACGTAGTATCTGTTCTGTGGTCATGATACAACCACCCAGACATTACCTCCTCCTTTCGGTAGGGGAAAGTGCAGTATATGTTCTTTCGTCATGATAACATCCCCCATGCATTACCTGCTTCTTTTTTTTTTGGGGGGGGGGGGCGGAAGAGAGAACGTAGTATCTGTTCTGTGGTCATGATACCACCACCCAGACATTACCTCCTCCTTTCGGGAGGGGAAAGTGCAGTATATGTTCGTTCGTCATGATAACATCCCCCATGCATTACCTGCTCCTTTTTTTTGGGGGGGGGGAGAGAACATAGTATCTGTTCTGTGGTCATGATACCATCCTCCCAGACATTACCTCCTCCTCTAGGGAGAGGGAGCAGTGTAGTATATTTTCGTTCGTTATATATACTAACGAAATATGCGACGAGAGGGAGGATATCTTTGCTCATGGTAATAACGTTGTTCTAAATATGGTACAATTGGTTGGATTAGGTTAATTTCTATTGGGTGATTAGAAAGTAACTTTCTATTATTAAGTACTCGTAATTTATTCCTGAATTTTAATTCTTACAAGAAATTTGATAAAACAGCGTATCGGTTTTATTTAGCTGGTTGGCAACCGCATCAAATGATTTCACAAGTCACTCCGTTTTTACTAATAACTCACCACCTAGCAAGTCCACTCAAGAATAAAGGTTAAAAAAGTTAATAAAGATGGATGGATATTCGAGTGAATGATCATAAATACTATGAAGCTGTTTACTAATCATCTTGTCGCCCATTTTAGTCTTGTGCAGATATACAATTTTGTACCGGATGTCCTGACACATTCTTTCGTCATGGAGAGATTAGATTATTACCCATTGAAGGATTCTGTGAAATAATGTATTTTATAGAAGTCCGGAGTATTTGGCTAGGAGTAACAATTGACTTGTCTATATGCCTCCATGTCACATAACCGGTCTGTGGGTCCTGAAGCACTCCTCGTTGGTTGGGGAGGTTATTCGTTTTTAAAAAAACAAAACAAAACAAAACGAATAAATAGTCAAAAGAAAATATAATGTGATTTTCTAGAATGTTTAAAATGTATAATCTATATCTCACTTTCAAGATGGACGTACCCTGAAAATTATAGGCCGTTCATATTTTTGTAACGTGGCCCACTCAGAAAATCAGCAAGGAGATGCTATACATATTCTTCCCACTGTATACGGCTGCAAATAGTATTAATAGTAAAACTTAAAGTGTCCTTAAGACTCCACTAATAAATCACCACTTATCAAGGTCAAAAAGCCACTCAAGGATAATGAGTTTGTCAGGTGGACGGCGAGACAACGCCGTGATGATTGGTAACGATAGTTGAAACTTGGAAAAATTTTATTATTTAAGAGGACGGCTCAACAAGAATTTGTTGACGTCAAACTTCGGTACAGCTAGATTTAAATAAATAAATTGTGTTATATACACAGTTTGTCGGTGGCAAAGAAACAACAACATAACAATTAAAGACTTCTACACAGTGATCTAATCTGTGTGACCTCTTTATCAAATGGTATTTGATAAATGGTATTTGATAAAGAGGTCTTTCCTCGAAATATATTACGGAACACGGTCACACTCATTAGATCACTGTGTAGAAGTGTTGACTAATCAAGTAAGATTAATTATAAAAAACAAAACAAAAAAACACTTGTTTTTGTCTTACTTTTCAACGTCGACATATTTCCATGTCTTGCATTGTGATAACTTTCTGATACTTATTTATATACATATTACACGCAATGCTTCAAGCAACCTATTATTATTTAGCAACTTATAAAAATAAAAGTATTTTGATTTGTCGAATCGGTACAGGTTACGTAACAGGGTAGTTGCGATCTTCCGTTGATAAACCGTTTCACTTTTGCTTTTAGCTTCCATACAAAGCAAAGTATGTTGGTGCTTTATTAACACCTTGTTCGTTAGGCGTCTTACAGACTAAGATTGAATAAAGCGAGTTGGGAATTTATATCATTGCAGGCAGATCCATGATTCCCCGTAGAATGTTTTCGCTTTGATCTCCATGTGTCTATGTTCAATATTTATGTAATGGCACACCCGTGCCGAATGAGGTCCGGAATTATCGCGTGATTTCCGTTCGCTTTTACTAATCCGAAAATCACCTGTTTCTTGAGGAACAAACAAGTGTCAACTATTTTAAATTCCCTTCAGTCATCGGAGGTCATTTATAAATTAATCTGCCAGATCTGAGCATGTGAAATAATCCTCTACGTTATTTAATGTGAAACCATGATTTGTGTCAAACCACGGCTTACACTGAGTTTTGTTTGAAATACGTTGGGATGTCATTTTGTGTGCGGAAGGGGAAAAGTCACACCTGCATCTTCTGGATAACTGGGATTTAGAGTTGTCAAAGCAAAAGAATGTTGAAAGGTCGTTTTTAATATGTGAACTTTTAAGTCCATTTCTTAGAATTAGTCATGTGACGTGTTTTTGTATGAGAGATATATCGGAGGTGGAAACGTTAGTACCAAGCTGGAAACATACACTGAAGGATGCAAACATTTGAGGCTCTAAGTATATCTTATATGGTAGTTAAGGAATGGACTAGTGTTAAGGCGAGTAATCAGAATCGGGAATCGAAAGAAGAAGGAATTTTGGTGGTATCGGAATTGGAAAAATGTTAGCCTAATTAATGACTCCAAAAAACGATTCTTTTAATTGTTTTTTTCTTGTTTAAAACTTAATTTTCTATTGCTGGTACTAATGATAAAATGATAAATATTAATTGATTTTAAAACTACCAGTAAAACTAAACTATAGATCATAATAACGAATTTAGGTTAAAATCTCACCGGAAAAAATGTCCCGATAAAAATGAGACAGGAAAAAATAGCATGAGTAGCTAAATAGGAAAAGTTGTACAAGAAAAAAAATAGATTAAAATCTCACAATGAGTTTACAAAATCTTGGATAAAATATATAAAAGGAAACCATTTTGTCAAATTAAAATAAAAATTATATCTACATTTAAAAAAAGATGAGGACTCTCCGTAATTGTATCGGAATCGAGAAAAATATTGGAAGCGTCCCATCACTAGAATGGACCCACAGTGTTAGTTAACTTATAATAAAGTATATTTTTAAAAACAAAAATGTCTGTCAGTTTTGTATGCAAACATTTATTCCACCTTGATTGCATAGAACGATTGAGAGAGCAACCAACTGACTGCATGCGGTCCGCGTAGAATCGAACTGAATTTAGTGTCGAGTCATCAAGTAGAGTGTGGCTTCTTTCAATGTTGATCAAAGACTTCAGACCGGTATATATCAGTCGAGAATCCGTTCTCAACAATCAGTCCGACAGAGACTGGGCCAACTCTGTGACATTTTTATCTGTCGGTCTGTGGTATTAGTCCTGGGTAGTCATAGGAGGTCCACCCTCCCAAGCCTTGCTTTCCTGCTTTGAGAAGGTGTTAGTTTATCGCCAACTGTCTGAGGCGCCCTGACCGGGGAATGCTGACGGGGCTGCCCAGACAAATTTTAAAGCGGCTAGAGTGCTCCTCCTTTAGGTGCGCTGGCTTACTCTCCACACCTTCCAGCCTTGTGCAACATCATAATTAAGTGGGAAATATGTAAATACCGAGTCATCCAGTAAACGACACCGAGTGACTTCCACGGCACATACGGCTACAGAACTGCCACGATAGGTTCACAATAGTTAACAGCAGTATTATTAACATAAGACAGCAATTCTTAGTGTTCTAGCGTGAGACAATAAAGGTCGGAGTCTGAGAGATATAAAATGCTCTGATGTCTTGAACAAGATCACATAGTAAGATTCATTCATTTCCTATGAATCAGAGGATTCTATTGTTGGCATTGGTTTACCCGATATTTTTCTAGTTAGAATCCTTTCTAGAAAAACATCGGGTACTTACGGAATGGACCATGTGAAGGTTGTCAACATCCTAAGTGAAAATCTTTCTGTGGAACGAACTGGATTCGAACTTGGTACGCCCAGGTTGTCAGTTCGTCTCGTTAACGACTAAGCCACCGTCACTGATCACGTAGTTAGATAAAGAGAAATGTCACTTGATTGATGGTGTTGAAATAAAAAATTGACAAGCGGTGTTTATAGAAAAAAACAGTTACCCATTATATTTTAGGTAAGATTTTTTTTCATATGTAAAGTAGATGGCAAAATAATTAGTCCTTTTACTTCTATATAAGAATAAAAAAGCATAACAATAATAAAAATAATAATAAAAATAATAATAAAAATATAAATATAGAAGTAAAGACACTTACTTTTAATTATGTAAAAAGACATGTGACAGTTTATGAATTTTCAAATAAAATCAAAGTTGAATAATTATTTGTTTTCTTCATTTTTAAAAATTATTTACACATAAGAGAATCAAACTGGTTTTTATAAGTGAAAATTTTATTTTTTTTATTACAAAATAATCAAATATAACTTTTATTAGGAGGACGTTCTAGTTTTTTTTTAGGTAATAACGTCTAGTTTTAAGACCTTGTCATTTGGACTTTGGGTTAGTGGTAAAAGAGATTTGGTTAACTCTAAACAAAATGTTTACAAACTAGTGAAATTAAAAATGTCAACAAAAACTAAGCTGTATACAGTTATGAGGTATTCTCTTTTGATAAACACCGCTTGTCAATTTCCGATTTCAACACCGGAAGTCGTCATCACGTAGACTTTTTTCATTTTAACCATTGATTCTTATTTCTGTTTTGTAGTTTAAGTTATGGATTCAAAGAAATTTTTTCTCCTGGGCGAAAAAATTAAGCCAATTGACGAAAGAGACTAAGCAGGCAGGTGGTCAAGTAAAAACGCTGTTCTCCAAGGCCAGCCTGGAAAAGAGGAATGTATAGTATAAAGTTCTAGGAAATTATGAAGCAACCCACTACCCGGCCGGAGATAGTATGCACAATTGATGCAATCTATAATTATACTAAATGTATCTTCATTAACCCTTTTTCATATATAACTTCAACAACAAAAAATGTATGCTAAAATATACATTAGTTCTGGGATTGAGTTATGTTTGAAAATATATTCTTTTTTATTATTCAAATTAGTCTTAATTTATAATTAACTGAACAAGTCACACATCACTATTAGTTATCTATGTATTTGTTTAGCCATCTCTTGCTCTATATTGATTCAACCACTCTCTAATATTTCTTAATGTCTCTGTGAACATTTAGAGAAAGGGTGGCTCTTTTCAGCGTAATCATCTAATTTACATACATGTGTCTGTACACAAACACATATGTAAATTAGATGGCAAAATAATAAGTCCTTTTACTTCTATATAAGAATAAAAAAGCATAACAATAATAATAAAAATAATAATAAAAATAATAATAATAAAAATATAAATATAGAAGTAAAGACACTTACTTTTAATTATGTAAAAAGACATGTGACAGTTTATGAATTTTCAAATGAAATCAAAGTTGAATAATTATCGAGCCACGGGTAAGCGGTTTCGAATCTTATTAGGTCTAACCACGTTGATGAATCGTAGAGACGAAACACCTGTCTGTGGATAACTATATTGTATATAATACACATTCGTGTGCATATAAAGCTTCCGAGACATCATCGCGATGACTAAGGCACTCAAACGGCATGAAGAAGTCACGGGGGGGGGGGGGTTAGTCAACATCAGCAAATCCAATGACCTGAAATGGTTGGAAGTACAGTAGAAGGTTGAAAGGGTCAGTGAGGATTTGGCTTCGAAGAAGGTTCTCTCTGAAAGGTAGAGCTGAGGGGTATACCACATATATCTTTCATCTCATCCTTTACCGAGTGTCTGTGCGACCTCTGCATGTGGACCGCTTGGCGGCGCTTATACATCAGCTTGTTTCACTTTTGTGGCAGGGCAATAAGGGGGGTTTGGGGATGCCCGACTTGGCAAGTCATCGATATGCCCAGAGACTGTCATTCTTGCGCCGAACCTTGATAGAGGTGTCTGCCTTTCCCAACCCCACCCCAACCACTTAGTTTCGGCCGACGTAGACCAAGGGGACAATCGTAGTTCGTAAACAGATGCCGAGCTGTGCCCAGATCACTGCTGGGGTCCAGTGATCTTGCATGGTCTAGAAAGACGCTATATCGGGAGTTAATGGTGGAAACCGCTTCGGATCCCCTTGGGGAGCGGCTGAGATAATCGGAGGAGGAGATGCACCTTCAATAAAGTCGGACGCCAGGGCGGAATCATTTGAATAACTTTGAGTTTTCTCTGATCTGGCGATTGGTCCAGGGTGCGCTGTCCCTTAATGACAAACTCTTCAAAGCTAAAACTATCGTAAACACTATCTGGAGAGCTGGAAACTTTCCCACACTAAAAACCGACCTTGTGTTTAACTCTGCCCTCATGTGGAGGCAAGTAACTAGGGACATCATCTTTTTGTGACGTCATAATTTATGACATCATTCCTTATGATGTCATCTATTATGAACGGAAACAAACAACATATCAAACAAGGTAACGCAATCCAGTGTTTTAGTATGACTGGATTCCATGCCAACGCTAGCACAGTGCCGGGTATACCGAATATATATTTTGTGTGTTCACAATACGAACATCTACTACTGAAAGCAAAGTAACGAGCCGAAGAAAATATAATTCAATAAAGCATTTATTGTATACAGAATCAACTATGAAATAGTGTTTATTAGAACGTATACAAAGTAATTGTTTGTGAAATGATGCATGTGTGTGTATACGTACGTGTGTACGTAGAGAGGAAAAGTGTTTATTGGGAATGTCTATTGTAGAAAGTCTTAGTATTGTCTACGGATGCGTGTGAGTAGAGAACAGTTATTACATATTGGGATAGTGTCTTTGTGTGTGAGAGAGCACATAGTGATAACAGCCGTCAGAATAGGGAGATAGTTTGGCTGATGTTATCTGTAGCAGGTCGTGAGAGAGAAAGAGAGAGAGAGAGAGAGAGAGAGAGAGAGAGCGAGTATGTGCATCCCTTTTTATAAGACAGATCAGGACGCCCCTGGCGCACGACAAGGGAAGATAAATCAAGTTTTGTGCCAAGGGTGATATGTGTGTGCAATTGTGTTTGAGAAGAGAGTTAATACTACAAGTAGTATATGGATATATACGTTTTCTTTTCACGGCGACACGATCGCTTATATTCAATACATTCCACCAAACTTTTTGTTGTGACACCTCCCCAGCATATCTGCCTTAAGGGTTTCCACTCCCAGCATGCCTTTATTTATCTTCTTTTTATTTCTCGATAATGCATCCATGTTGGATTCACCAACAGGATATTTTTTTATAGGAAACATTTTGAATTCTGCACCGCCGGTAAAATTGTCACCTCTGCGATGATTTTTCTAGAATTGTGTCTATGAGTGGCTGTCAAACGCATATGATGTTTCGTTAGCTGTAAAAGATTTAAAAAAAATATTTTTCGCAAATCCATGGACGTGAAATGAACTCTTAAATGTATATAGTATGTAACTAAACACGCATATTCTGCTCTTGTTTCTTTTTACGATCGAGCACCTTGATTGATTTTTTTTTGCTTACACGGCATATGCACCAGATTGATATATAAATAAATTTAACTCATTTTAACACATTGTTTTAATTCTGAAATTAGATGTTCTGAAATAGTAATTTCTTCTACTTAAAGTCACTAGATGCCCGGAGACAAGCAATAGCCAAATAGTCTTAGTAGTATAATCTCATTCATAATCGACACTGCCACACTCATAACTCGTAAAGACAGTCGAAACGACGTTCTAACTTGTAATGGAAGGATTTCTATAATACATACAATAAAGTTAGTGTCTAGTTTGCAATTTAGGTATAATAGCGAATAAGGTAATAGTTGATGATGTATATTTTTCAATGTGTAGGTAGGACATCATTTTTTCAATGTATAGCTAACGCATTATTTGTTCAATGTGTAGGTAGGGCATTATTTTTTTAATGCATAGTTAGGGCATTATTTTTTTAATGTGTAGGTAGGGCATTATTTTTTCAATGTGGAGCTAGGGTATTTGTTTTCAATGTGAGGCAAGGGCATTATTTTTTTATGTGTAAGTAGGACATTATCTTTTTTCAATGTATAGCTAGGTCATTATTTTGTCAATGTGTAGGTAGGACATCATTTTTTCAATGTATAACTAGCGCATTATTTTTTCAATGTATAGGTAGGGCATCATTTTTTTAATGCATAGCTAGGGCATTATTTTTTCAATGTGTAGGTAGGGCATTATTTTTTCAATGTGGAGCTAGGGCATTTGTTTTCAATGTGGAGCTAGGACATTATTTTTTCAATGTGTAGGTAAGACATCATTTTTTAATGCATAGCTAGGGCATTATTATGTGTAAGTAGGACATCATTTTTTTAATGCATAGCTAGGGCATTATTTTTTTAATGTGAAGGTAGGGCATTATTTTTTCAATGTGGAGCTAGGTCATTATTTTTTCAATGTGTAGGTAGGACATCATTTTTTTTCAATGTATTGCTAGGGCATTATTTTGTCAATGTGTAGGTAACGCATTATTTTTTCAATGTGGAGCTATGGCATTTTTTTAAAATTTGGAGCTAGAGCATTATTTTTCAATGTAGATGTAGGACATTATTTTTTTTTCAATGTGTAGGTAGGAAATTATTTTAATGTGTAGATAGGACATTATTTTTTTTCAATGTATTGCTAGGGCATCATTTTGTCAATGTATAGGTAGCGCATTATTTTTTCAATGTGGAGCTATGGCATTTTTTTAAAATTTGGAGCTAGAGAATTATTTTTCAATGTAGATGTAGGACATTATTTTTTTTTCAATGTGTAGGTAGGAAATTATTTTTAATGTGTAGATAGGACATTATTTTTTCAATGTGTAGGTAGGACATTATTTTTTTTCAATGTATTGCTAGGGCATTATTTTGTCAATGTGTAGGTAGCGCATTATTTTTTCAATATATAGGTAGCGCATTATGTTTTCAATGTGGAGCTATGCCATTTTTTTTAAATTTGGAGCTAGAGCATTATTTTTCAATGTAGATGTAAGACATTATTTTTTTTCAATGTGTAGGTAGGAAATTATTTTTAATGTGTAGATAGGACATTATTTTTTTCAATGTGTAGGTAGAAAATTATTTTTGAATGTGTAGATAGGACATTTTTTTTTTCAATGTGTAGGTAGAAAATTATTTTTTTAATGTGTAGATAGGACATCATTGTAGGTGGAACATTATAGTTTCAATCTGTAAGTAGAACATTATTTTTTCAAGTACATGTTCTAAAAGAATAATTTCTTCTGCTTAAACTAATTAACAACCAGGGGATCAGCAAGGACCAGAGTGTTTTGTAATATATTGATTCTTTGGTGCATTTCAAATAATGGGTAGGAGTCGGATTAGTTTCTTTTTTTAGCACCTGTTTCCATAAATGAACTTTCGGAAAATGACTTGAACCGGATTCTTTCATGACAGTCAATGTTGTAAATACCACTAGATGAACTAGGTTGTTGGATGACATCATAGGTAGTACTTACATCCTACTGTCAGACACTGGCATGGGTTATTGAAGTTGGATGACTGTACTCCTTGCTGAGTATGTAGGTTCTATCGATAATCAGCTATTCTCGGTGGTCTGCCATTCCATAGTATGTCTATTGACTTTCTTGTGTGCGACACTATAGCTCAGTTGATAGAGTTTTCCCTACATGCAGTTGAGCTGGATTTCGAATCCTAATTTCGGCTGTGTATACTGAAGAGCCATAAGGAGGATAAAACTCGAATTTAAGGTTTTCGTTGTGTATCTGATTGCGGAAATGTGATATACAGATATAGATTTGAGTGTATGAACCAATAACTTTCAGAAATGTGACAGAGTTTCGTTCCCAAACAGACAGGCAGACACCAAATAACATTTATAAATGGACTCTTGTTTCTGTTATGTAGTTTAAACTATTGATCCAAAAAAATGTTTTCCCTCGAAAAAAAGGGCGAAGGGAAGGTTCAGGGAACCCTGGCACATTTGTGATGGTATGAATTTAGTTTTGAAATCGAAGGCGCTTTTCAAAGAACTTAAGCGGATTATTTTGAGCATAAGATGGTTAATCCAAATGTTGATGCCGTCATCCACGGCTGACCATTTTATGAATCGCGAAAAGTTATCCAGTTCACTTCATCTAGGTTGTGGAGTTCGCTACGTTGGTTGTTGTGAAAGAGGCCAGTTAGATATCCTTTGCTTAACTTTGAGTCATTTTCTGAAAGTTCCCTTAGGGAAACGAAGTGTTTACAAACACAAAGGAACTAATCCGACTCCCACCTGTTATTTTAGATACGCCCAGGCATCTCTCTTATAAAAATTTATGGGTCGGTAGATCTGTCACGCTTGAGTTAGAAATAGAAGGATTAAAGGCATCGACGCATTATAAGAAGCGGCCCAATCCTCCCGTCGGTCACGCTTGCGTCTGACATAATATTTTCATCTTATTTGTTTGAAGTTTTTAGATGACGATTTGATAATGTGTACTATTTGGATTATTTGGACTACTCTTCTCATCTTGACTGTCTATGTGGACACTTGGCGCAACGGATAAAGATGTTAAGTACACTCAGTTCTAAGTGACAATCTTCTTTAGGTTGAAGGTTCAATCCCTACCACAGGCGATAAAAATATTAAATGCATCCACGCAGCACGATAAGCGTCCCAATCCGTCTATCAGTCAATGCATCACACTTGAGTTGGAAATAAAATTTTCATCGCTAAATTGAATACGCGTATCTTAAGAATGTCTGTTCTTTTTGTTTAATGATGCATTAAATTATAGACGAATTTTATTTGTCTATGGCAGCACTTTGAAGATCATTGGTGATCAAGATCTTGCTGATTCTCTTACTTCCGACCTTGGGTACGTGGTGCAATAGGGGAAAAGGGCTGTTTGTTACTTTTAGCTCCTCTAAAACAAGGTTTCTCTCCTTTCACCACCAACGCTCAGATTACTGTTTTGATATAGTTGAAACGAATGGCTTACTCCTTGAGGAAGACCCCTGTTTTGATAAGCCCATAGGACTGACTTTCACTTCAGATCTAAGATAGAAGACTTATATCCAATCTGTTGCTAAGGTTACTGCAAAAATGGTTAGATCATTCTACCGCTTCAGAAAGTACCTGACTCCAGATGCAATCCTCTACTAATATGAGAGTCAGATACGTCCTAAGATGGAGTACTGCTGCCACATCTGGGGAGGTGCCGTTCAGAGCAATCTTTCTCTCCTTGATAGACAGAATACAAAATCGACTTTGCAATCTAGTGAGTGAAGATCTCTTCTTTTCTTTACAGCATCCGTATCACAGAAGAGATGTTACTAGTCTTTCTCTACTCTATCTTTATTTCTAGGGAAGGTGCTTGACTGAGCTTGAATCTATAGTTCCTCCTGATAAAACATTCACAGCAAGAAGTCGTCTTCTACCACAACTGCAAAAAAACGTTCCTTTCTTCCTTCGTTTGCCCAACAGCAATTTCCATGAACAGAGATTCTTTCCAAGAACTTCCGATCTGTTGAATGTATTACTACATGACTGCTTCTCTGCAGACTATAGCGTGATCGTGTTCAAATCCAATGTTAACAAATACTTGTAAAAAGCGGCCCCGTAAAGCATCACATTTTGTTCATTCAATTTTCAATTATCTTATATTCTTTATCATTCAGCTGACAATCTATTCATCTCATGGACCCTTATCCTCGAGTGGCTTTAATCGTGACTAATTAGAAAACAAAGTCCCACTTAATATTTTTTACAACACTGCTATGTAGAGGAAAGCACCGCTCATTTTCTTGCATTGCTACCCTTGATTCTCAGCTTATAATTCTGAGTGATTAGCAAAGAGGCTCAAACTACCATTTTTGGAGTCTTTGGTGTGACTCAAAACAAGGACTGAATTTCACTCCCTCAACTTATTAGCGAACACTAATCATCATGCCAACAAAGGAGATATAAAAATTTTTTTTTTCAAAATTCATTAAATATTTAATATCGATTCTTCAGATCCAATTAAACGAGAATTAGAAAATGAAAGTAATTAAATTGGATTAAAATATTTGACATGATTTTACTTAACCATTTCATTCATATTTTTTTTACAGAAATTGTACATACTCGATCTAACTTGTTCTTCAACCACATGTCTTCAAGTTGAGCTGACTTCCAAAAACTTAACGACTAATAATGAACGAAAAACGTATTCATCGGTGTCCTTGACTCTCACAAAAACAAATATAATTGGTCAAATAAAACTTTATGATGATTTGTGACAACTTTTTTCACGTAAGATTTATATAATATATAATATATATAATATATATTGTTGCATAGCCCTTCTCTTGGGCCGCGGCGGTACTCGTTTACTATTTAGTCCCGGAAAGGGCCGTGGCAGTTCACATTTAATACTCGTCATTTTTAAAACATCATAAATCACATAGTTCATATATTGTTTGCATACCTTTAGATTTCTCCTTCGCCGTGTAGAGGGTCGCCGTCTCGATGTCGTCTAGTGGTTGAATTCTTTCCTCTCTCCTTCCTGCCGTGAACCACGCCGTCCGCTGTCTGCAACAAAAGCTTCCTGACCGACTCACCAGACAACAATCTTTTTAACTTTCAATTCTTTTTATTACAAGCGTTAGTTATTTATCGGTTTGGAGACATTCACCACGTCAAGAGAGAGAGAGAGAGAGAGAGAGAGAGAGAGAGAGAGAGAGAGAGAGAGAGAGAGAGAGAGAGAGAGAGAGAGAGCAAAGCACTTCTTTATCTTAGTTACTTAACAATCATTTCTTTAACCATTCATGGAGGGGGGAAAGGATATCTCTCGCCTGTATTTTCTTAGGGAAATATTTCCCTTGTCTGTTGTAGTTTACATGGTAACAATCACGTCTCATCGGTTCGTCTCCAAAACCCAGACTGGCTACAACTCGCTTCTCACGAAGAACGAGTGACGTCACGGACCCCTCTGTTTCTAACGCAAAGGCCTGTGACGTCACAGAGCCTCTCGCAGGTGCACACTGACCCTTGATCTGGGGTCTCGTCACGCGGTGAACTTGTCACGTTTGTGATTTCCGACTGTGAGAACAGGCCCTATTCTGCACTCGACTGCCGGGCCCACCCCACGTTCATTCACGCACGCCAAACCAACGATTTCCAACAGATACGTCCATTCCCATAGAGCCATTATTCAACAATATATATAATATAAAAAATATATATAATATATATATTTTTATTTTAAAATACAGATTTTAATCAGACATGGATCAGTGGTTTCTGACAAGAAACGGGTTGAATTCCCGATTCCGTCTTCTTCAGCATAGTCTGAAATAGTAAATGATGGAATTTCTTCAAAAAACACATATAACTGTTATGAAACGCTATGTACACATAATTTTGAAATGGAGAGCCGACGAGAAACGCTTAGGTCAGAAAAAGCCGTTAAAAGATTCTATATTTAGAAGTGAAGCAAGAAAGAAAAGAGAGAAAGAAAGAAAGAAAGAAAGAAAGGAGGGGAAAAATAAAATAAAATAAAATAAAATTTATAATAATAAAATATTATTTATATATTTATATATATCATTTTCATATATATATATGTAGAAAATAATTAAGGGTACGCAACTCTAATTAATTAAATTATCTAAAAAAGGGGAGGTAACTATTCATTATTATATAAAATATATATATGTATTTATAAATTTCGATCATTTCAATTAATAAATCTCAATTCACAGTAAAAATATAAATATAGATATATATATATAAATAAAAAATATAAATATAGATAAATATATAAATGCATAAATAAAAAATCAATATATACATAAAAAATCAATCAATATATAATTACAATATCAATATATAAATGAAAAATCAATATATAGATAAAAAATATAAATAAAAATCTATATAAATAATAAAATATATATAAATAAAAAAATCATATATAAATAAAAAATAAAAAATCTATATATAGATAAAAAAATAAAATAAAAAATAAAATAAATAAAAAATAAAGAAATAAAAAATAAAAATAAAAAAAATAAAAAAATAATAAAAAAATAAAAAATAAATAAATAAATAAATAAATAAATATATAAAAAAATAAATATATAATATATAATATATATAATACATATATATAATATATAAAATATATAATACATATATAATATATAATACACATATATTAATATATGATATACATATAATATATATATATATATATATATATATATATATATATATATATATATATATATATATATATATAATATATACATATATAATAGATCTATGAATATACATATATAAAATATAGCGAAGTGACACAATGATAATTTCAAGAAGAAAACAAATCCATATTGATTATTAACAAGTAGTGATGCGATAATTATTTATCCTACGATATAAATATATATATTATTACTTTAATTCACTCCTAACAATGCACATTACCAATGAGGCGTAACGGGCTACTGTGAAAAAGGGCCCATATCTACAGGGGCATCCTAAGTCGGAGTAGTGCAAAGAGATATTTGTTTAAATTAAATTTAAATTTCTACATATTGGTACAGTCGGGACATTTTTATGTAGCTTTTATTATTGAAGCTATACCGGTAAATCAAATAGATGGACATCTCACATTACTTTCTTTTTCTATGTACGAACGCGGCACCTCTAACTAAGGATAACTAAAGGATAGGGGTTAATGAATTTGGTAGGTGGACGGTGAGACACTACCGTGACGATTGCTAACGATGGTTGAAATTAGGCAGTATTTGATTATTTAAGAGGATGACACAACAAAAATTTGTTAACATTTGACCTGAAAGTTCCGTATAGTTTTAGGTACACGGAGGAAGAAATGAAAATTATTTAGAGTGGTTGTAGCTAGACGAGTTTTTGTTGTGAATGTTATACAGTTTATATATATTTAGATATCATTCGATATAGCATAAAATGTTTGTTGACTGCTAAAAGATTAATAATTCTTATAAAAATAAAAAAAATGTTTTTAATTTTATTTACCTTTTTTTTCATTAGTCACCATAACATATGAATTATGTTTTTCGAGTAAGATTTTTAATAAAATAACTACGACTTCATGTGATACGATCATTAATGTGATACGATCATTAATGAATAGCTGCTAGAAATACCATGATTAGATGCTCCATTGATATTAATACCGTGATTGAACTGTATCAAATCTCAAGAATAGTGGTTGCTTTGTTTATATATGAGATCGTCAACGGCTACGGCATTGTACGCACCTTATCTTATTGTGCGAAAAATACGATATCTACAACTCTTGAAATCTATTTCAAGAGTTGTAGACACCCTGATATCGCATATCTCTATTATGGTATTGTCATTAAAATAAACCACAGTTTCTTTTGATAGATATGATGAAGGAAATATAATAGCTGATTAGTTGTTAATACTTTTTGTAGCTGCTTCCTCGTATCTCTGTAAGACCCGCTCTCAATTGATCGGTCGTACTACAGTAATTTAATAGTCTGTTATACGTCATCCCCTTTTGTTAGAACCTTTTCATTGATGTCACCCCAGAAATAAGAACGAGACACACACTTTTCTCTTATTATAACTGATCAGATGTTAATTCTTATTAGCCTCCTCTTTGTATTTCTGTAATGAGCTTTGTCCATTAGTAGGTCGTGCTACAGTAAGGTATACGTTATCTCTGATAGTATAGTAATAGCATGTTATACGTTAAAACTCTTCACTCATGTCACTCATTACGAAAGAAATATAATAGCTGATCAGGTGTTGAGTCTTGTTATCTGCATCCCCGTATCTTTCACAGGCTTTGTTCATTTGTCGACCGCCATAAAGTATGGTAATAGTCTGTTATATATCATCTCCCCTTATTAAAACTTTTCACTTACATCACTTAATTGTTCTCATAACCAGAGAAATATAATAGCTGATCTGGTGATCATCAAGGGAGGCGCGAGAGCGCTCTATTCCTTAATAGACTTCAACAATGGCCTATGCTGGAAATCTCATTTATTTGATCAATCATAACTCAAAAACCAATAAACCAAATTAGTTAAAACTTTGCACACAATTTTTATTTGATAGGTTCTATAAGTGTGTAGAATTTCAGCATCATTAGTAAAGGCAACCCAGAGATCCAGAAAGTTGAATCATGAAATCATGTGATCTGTGTGTACGTACGTACGTACGTATGTTCCATCCTGTATCTCATCAACTATTTGATGGATTCAGCTGATTTTTGGCAGTGATAAAGGTTATAGGGTCTAGTTGATGGCATTTTAATTTCAGTTTACCATTTACCTTAGTTTTCCAGAAAATTCCGAAAAACCTAAAAAATGACCATTGTATTGAGGCATAGCCTTTTCAAAAGTAGTGACATTCCATGATAAATGCCAGTATACTGAAATCATATGCCCTTAATAGGGTTAAGATGAAAATTCATATACACTAAATGTACAAAAGCAAGAAAATTCCCAAATTTTTACAGTTTTATTGTCATTAAGGGTATGCGAGCACAACAGGGCTATGCATTTTACTGGTAGGAATTTTTCTTCAGCGCACCTCACCCACTTCATCCACTCATGCATAGAGATTTATACTGTAGTGATGTGATAATGAAATGGTTTGGTTGATATGTAGTCATACCCTTAATGACAATAAAAGTGTAAAAATTTGGGAATTTCCTTGCTTTTGTACATTTAGAGTATATGAATTTTCATCTTAACCCTATTAAGGGCATATGATTTCAGAATACTGGCATTTTTCATGGAATTCTCTGTAGTTGCGTCCTCGTATCCCAGTAAGAGGCTGTAAGAAACAAAAAATGTATGTAAATTGGCTGTAGCGGCAATAAGGTTACAATGATGGTCCAACATTTAGAAAGAACTCCCGTTCACCAACACCGTAATAACAGTGACTATTTTTCATCACCAAAACCTTTTCTCAGCTGTTCTAAATTCGACTCCATTTCTGCTTTTAATCAGTCTTTTCAATAGTCAGTTGGTCTCTAAACATGGAAATAAGTTGTTCACGGATGTAAATAAGTTCCAATTATACAAATCTGCAATTATGAATACACGTTTCTTTTTATCTCTTGAAAACGGTCGCTCGACACGCGAAACATCTCATGCGCTTTGAAGCTGGTAAGTTTTCGTTTTCGTTTTCGTTTTCGTCTATTATTACAGACGCTTTGCCCATTAGTCAACCGTGCTACACTATGGTAATAGCCTTTTGTACGCTATCTCTCTTTATTAGAACTCTTCACTGACATCACTCCAGAAATAAAAACGAGGTGCCATTATTACTCTTATAAGTCTGGTGAAGAAAACAATTGAAGTAGCAAAAGAAACCAGCACAAAACACGAAAATGGCGTTCGTTTGTCAGCTCTCGCTGTGCAGTACAGTAAGCCGGACTCGACAATGTTTAATAGTTACAGGTTACACTACGGCGATGGGACAGGGACTGGAGCTTGGTAGATCGTGTGAAACCTATTAGGTTAAAGACTCGTTTTTGAATCCTGTCTAGGAGGGAGATGTTAGTGGCAGGTGCACCAGCCCAGATGTGACAACAATACTCCAGGCATAGGTGAATGGTGGCTCTGTAGAGATATAGGATACTGGCAGGTGTGAGAGGTTTTCTAGCACTACTTCAAACAACTTGTGGGAGAGATATTCACACACGGAACTATTAAAACTCTTTGTTACGTCTCACTTGTGGTAGGCGCGAGCAAGCGAATTAATGTGCCGGCATGCTAAGCCACTGCCTTTCCTCTTCTAGTGTATGCTTCATTCTTTCTTTTTCCCTCCATAAAACCCTATGCTTAAATAAAAGTGGGAGTGTGAAATAGAATAAACAATAAAATAAATAGAAAAAGAATCAGCCAATGAGAAGAGTAACACATATCTTTGCCAAAAGAAGTAAACGGAACCGTTAACACTTTTGAGTTAACTTGCTGGGAGCCGAGCCCCATACTATATAAAGAAATGACGCAAATTATCAACAGTACAGTATCAACAAATTGTCACCGCATCACCACAAGAAAATACGATGAATAGCAGTTTGAACAATGTACATACTCTCCACGTCAAATAAGCACTACATTTTTTATTTACTTAAGTTCACCTCAAACAAGTCACATTACCACTGAGGGGCTACTGTGAATTCAGGACCATATACATAGGGGCATCCTAAGTGGGGAGTTGTGCAGCAAAATGTTTGTTGACATTACATTTAAATCTCTGCATGTTGGTACAATTAGGAAAACAGGGAGCAGAGAGGGAATTTCAAAGATTAGCAGTTCAAGGACAGAAGCTATAAAAGTAGAAAGTCTCCCGGCATCTGGAAACCTCAACAGTGAAAGGATAGCATTATGCTGTGGGTCGGGTTTGTCGGGGGTATATACGTCGAGGGTCACCAGAGCAACAAGTTCATCTGAGAATATTCCATTGAAGTATTTATAAAACAAGCACAGAGATGCAACACTACGGCGATGTGACAGGGGCTGGAGCTTGGTAGATCGTGTGGAACTTGTTAGGTTAGAGACTCGTTTTTAAACCCTGTCTAGGAGGGAGAGACTAGTGGCAGGTGTACCAGCCCAGATGTGACAACAATACCCCAGGCATGGGCGAATGGTGGCTCTGTAGAGATATAGGATACTGGCAGGTGTAAGAAGTTTTCTAGCACTACTTCAAACAACTTGTGGGAGAGACATTCAGACACAGAACTATTAATACTCACACATAATATTCCAATCGAAATATTTCTGAACTCACTTTAAATAAATAGAGATTTTGTTCGCATGTTCGTCACAATTTTTCCGTCAGCCACAATTTTAAAAGACTTAAATACATTGCGGAATTTGTCTCATTTCAAAATATCAGAGATCTTCGCAGCATTTAAAAATGGAGAATATTGCATTAATAGTAAATAATAATGTTCCAACTAATAAAGCGGATGCCAGGACCGGAAATCGAAATCGAAACCGAAATCTTGAGGTCTTTAGTCTGACGTTCTATAAACGGAGCTCTTTTAGCTTTCTTATAAACAGAGCTTTACACATTATCATAACAAAATAATTATAGCGTTGACGTGACGTCATCGTTTATGATTTACGTCATGTTTCAAAGCATGAATTACAACATAAGCGACAATAAAAAATAAATAAATGGGTAAACATTATCAATAGCGTTATAAATTATTTTAATAATCCGAAATAATTTAGTTTGCTTTAACTACGTACTGGCGTTAAAAATATCTAATATATTCTATAATTTAGCCCCGTAGGACCCATAATTCTAGTTGAACAAATTTTTGACTTTTCGAATCCAGTTCGTTCCACAGAAACACTTTCATCAAAACCCACCCATGACCTTGTGTCTAACCTCCTGGAGAAGAGGAAAATAAAATACCTTCTGATGTTTGGTAAATTAAACGTACATAATTTGACGCATTTGCTAAACAGAAACCTGGAGATCTGCATGCGTGACGCAGTTGTGACGTAAGCAGTTCTGACTACTAACAGAGAAAACCGAATACAATATGCAAATATAGAAGGCGGTTTTTTTCTTACCAGACGACTTTATTTTTAAATAAAATGATAATTTTCCAACTGTAATTTTTCTAACACTTTTCATTTTGAATTTGTGCATACCAGACGACATTTTTATTCAATTAGAAAAATCGATTTTTTATCCAATTTCTTTACACCAAACTGTGTTACAAACGTTTTTTTTTGCGTGTTTTTTTTTTCAGCCTGGATGCTTTATTAGCTTTTTTTTGTAAACTTTCTGGTTACGGTTAGTTAGAATTATTTAAAGTTAGGGGTTATGTTCAGGGTTATGTTTAGGTTTTGGGTTAAGGTTAGGGTTAAGGTTAGGAAAAGTACAAATTTAACCGTGCACTTATAGAAAAATGCAGATTAAACTATGATGGAAAAATACACTCTAAAATACGGTCATAGCAAAAATGACAACACAATTGCCATGAGAGTTTGCGTAAAACCAACAGAAACAACACACGCAAAAAACACGTTTGCAGACATGTTTGTGTTACACAAATTTGAAAATATTAACAAGCTTACTTTTTTTTTTACTTATAAACAATAAGACTACAACAACAACAAGAACAATTCCTGAAAATAATTATTCATACAATTCCTGAAAATAATTATTCATACAATTCTTGAAAATAATTATTCATACAATTCCTGAAAATAATTATACATACAATTCTTGAAAATAATTATTCATATAATTCCTGAAAATAATTATCCATACAATACTTGAAAATAATTATTCATACAATTCCTGAAAATAATTATACATACAATTCTTGAAAATAATTATTCATACAATTCCTGAAAATAATTATTCATACAATTCCTGAAAATAATTATTCATACAATTCCTGAAAATAATTATTCATACAATTCTTGAAAATAATTATTCATACAATTCCTGAAAATAATTATACATACAATTCTTGAAAATAATTATTCATGTAATTCCTGAAAATAATTATTCATACAATTCTTGAAAATAATTATTTATACAATTCCTGTAAATAATTATTCATACAATTCTTGAAAATAATTATTCATACAATTCCTGAAAATAATTATACATACAATTCTTGAAAATAATTATTCATACAATTCCTGAAAATAATTATACATACAATTCTTGAAAATAATTATTCATGTAATTCCTGAAAATAATTATTCATACAATTCTTGAAAATAATTATTTATACAATTCCTGTAAATAATTATTCATACAATTCTTGAAAATAATTATTCATACAATTCCTGAAAATAATTATACATACAATTCTTGAAAATAATTATTCATATAATTCCTGAAAATAATTATTCATACAATTCCTGAAAATAATTATTCATACAATTCTTGAAAATAATTATACATACAATTCTTGAAAATAATTATTCATACAATTCCTGAAAATAATTATACATACAATTCTTGAAAATAATTATTCATATAATTCCTGAAAATAATTATACATACAATTCTTGAAAATAATTATTCATACAATTCCTGAAAATAATTATACATACAATTCCTGAAAATAATTATTCATACAATTCCTGAAAATAATTATACATACAATTCCTGAAAATAATTATTCATACAATTCTTGAAAATAATTATTCATACAATTCCTGAAAATAATTATAATACAATTCTTGAAAATAATTATTCATACAATTCCTGAAAATAATTATACATACAATTCCCGAAAATAATTATTCATACAATTCCTGAAAATAATTATACATACAATTCTTGAAAATAATTATTCATACAATTCCTGAAAATAATTATACACACAATTCTTGAAAATAATTCATACAATTCCTGAAAATAATTATATATACAATTCCTGAAATAATTATTCATACAATTCCTGAAAATAATTATACATACAAGCTAAACAAAAATTTATTTCGTTACAAAACCAGTAACCAATTCGTTCGACAAAGTTCGTTAACGCTCGCCAGTCTCAGAAGTGCTCGGTGAAACTCGTTATTGAGTACGTAAGTACTGACATTTCCTTGGATGCCTATAAGGCAAATGTACCGATCATTTATTTGTATGAATGACGTTGTTAATTTAATTTATTTGTGTTAATTTCTCTACAAATGCACTGAACAATAAAATAATGAATTAATAAAGAAAAGCAGACAAGTGAGGACAATTTGCAGCTTAATACGGCTGGTAACTCGTCCAGGTGCTACATTCGATTTCACGGCACTAAAACGTTACAAAACAGAACTGAAGCGAAACCTACAAATTCCTGAAGGCGATGAGATAAAACTTATGAAGGGCTGTACTCTATTAGAACAAGTGGCTGCTGCTATATATGTGCATTATTTATCTCAGATTTATGTACATGACATTCGGCTTGAAGTAATAGTCAATTACTATTACTGTATGTGAATATATTCTATTACAACTGATGGGCGATCTCCGGAAGAAATAACAGCAAAAAATTATACTCACCAGGGTTTACAAAAAAAGACTTAGAGCGATGCCAGTATAGAGCGAGAGAGAGAGAGAGAGAGAGAGAGAGAGAGGAGAGAGAGAGAGAGAGAGAGAGAGAGAGAGAGAGACCGGAAAGCAACCACGGGTCAAAGAAAAGAGATCGAAAAGCGACCACAATTCAAAGAAAAGAGACTGCAAAGAGATCACGGGCCAAAGTAAACAGATTCAAGGCGACCACGGTTCAAAGAAAAGAGACCGCAAGCAACCACAGTTCAAAGAAAAGAGACCGCAAGCAACCACAGTTCAAAGAAAAGAGATCGCAAGGCGACCACGGTTCAAAGAAAAGAGACCGCAAGCAACCACAGTTCAAAGAAAAGAGACCGCAAAGTAGCCACGGTTCAAAGAAAAGAAACCACAAAGGGACCACATTTCTAAGAAAAGAGACCGATAAGCGACCACGGTTCAAAGAAAAGAGACCACAAAACGACCACGGTTCAAAGAAAAGAGAGAGCAAAGTGGCCACGGTTCAAAGAAAAGAAACCAAAAAGTTACCACATTTCAAAGAAAAGAGACCGCAAAGCGACGACGGTTCAAAGAAAAAAGACCGCAATACGACTACAGCTGAAAGAAAGAGACCCTAAAGCGACCACAGCTCAAAGAAAGAGACCGCAAAGCGTCTGCGGTCGAAAATAGACTAGAAAGCGATGCGGACTTTTGTGAACGCTTGGGCAGCGTCCCTATGTCTATATATTTTATCGTACAAACAAATACATGAAACAAAAGAAGGCAATGATGTTCGGAATACAATTTATTTAATGCATACCCAGAAAGGTTCGTTTCCGGTTGGACTGCGCGCGCAAAGCGCATACATAGGTCCAAGAAAGTGTGAAAAGAGTGCGGGTGTGTGTGTAGAGGTTGAGAAAATGTGTCGTACGTACCTTTGATTTTGTGCGTGCGTTAGACACACGTGTGTCAGGCAGGGCAAGGAAGAAATTGTGTTTCGTTTTTTATAGTCCCCGATCTTAGCGTCGTACTCTTATCATTGCGAAAAAAAGGGGTAATTAAGTCCGTGATTCCTTCTGTGTGTGATGAGTGTGTTGAAAAGTAGGTAATGTTACAGCGACAACAGGACGTTGGTTCTCAAAAGAGTTATAATACACTTATATAGAAGATTTACAAGATTCATAAGAAAAGGAAGGAATGTGATGCTGTAAAAGAATTTAGCTGTAGAGTTAATAAAGACAAAACTGCTTCGTTTTGCGAGAAAATCTATTTGAAAGTAAATAAGTAAAAAACAATTACAAAACTTTGGGGATATATATATATATATATATATATATATATATATATATATATATATATATATATATATATATCTTTAAAGAAGAAAAATTCGGGTTAATTGGAAGGAAAATATTTCTAAATCGTCCGAAAGAAGAACACAAACAAAGATTTTAGACAAGAAATATTCACTTGGCAGCCATTTTGTTTTAATGAGATCAGCCTCACACAAAAGAAGATCATCAAAAATTTAAGGTTGTTTTCGAACAAAACGAAAATTAAAAGACATTTGCAAAGCAGTTTGTTTTCTGGTTACGTAGATTATCATCTGAAATCATTCACGTAAACATTGTTTATGATCGACAGGAAAAGATTCGTCAAAACACAAAATATGACAGTTTTAGCTATGTTTATATATTTACCAAAACACCCACCGGTCTTCTTAAAGTGTGTTCTTTATTCATAGTTATCTTTTCCTGTATCTAAATCAGATTAAGCACGTATGAACACCGTACAAAATACGGAAATAATCACCTATATATATATATTTATTCATTTTGGTACAGAAAAATTAGTACAACATTCGTACCGTCGGTTTCAAGCACAGAAAGACTTAGCCATCCGACTCTTTTCAGCTTCTGTTGTCATCTGTTTCGGAATTGTGAAGTCATGTGTCACTCTCGTTTGGACGCGTTATTTGCTTAGAGTGTTATGTATGTTTGTTTAAATTTAGTGTAAGGAAGGTTTAATAAGGTGTGAAAAATGGGGTGTGAAAAAAACAATTGAGATTTAAAACTGGAGAAGATTTAAAAAGATATAAAAAAAAAATTAAAAAAAAAAAAAAATTTATTTATAAATCCCGTGGATCACTGTTTATGAGCAGCGTATATTTGGCCGTTACTGTTTTGGGGTTTAATAATGTATCTTCTAAACAAAATAGGGAGAGAAAATGGGTTTAAGGATTACTACACATCTGATATTTTTTCTCAAGAGACTTCTGTATGTGATGTTATAAAAGGCGCGACGAAGGCCATTTTGGAATCATAAATAATAATGACGGGGGAAGTAGCAAGTTGATCCAGCATTCGTTTTGACACACCTCACATAAGTTCTCTGTTTCATGCCCTTTCCTTGTCTCTCGTTTCCCCTTTGCCTCTCTCTTTCTCTTCTTCTATTTTTATTTCAGGCCAAGGATTTGAAATTAATAGTTAAAGAAAAATGAAATATACATGCATCATCGCTCGCTGATATTTATACATTTTTAACCCACTGTTAACTTTCGCTGACCGGATGTGGCCCACGGGCCGGAGGTTGCCCGCTTCTGTTTTAAAGGTTACCAGCGAATTTATGCAGAGTTTCATTTTTGACACAAGTAAAATGAATTTACATCGTATTTTGATGTTATTATAATAATGGTGCATGCTAAAAATGAGACAGGTAAAAATCGCACAGGTGAATAAATAGAAAAAAAATTCAACATAAAAATTCTCGAGTTCAACAAGATGCGCATAAAGATCAGAGGTTACATCGGCCAATACCTTATAATAATAACATCCAAGACAAGCATAGTAGTCCAAATAATCCAAATATTTAATCTGTTGTTTTCAAGAAAATAAAATCGATTTATCTAAGCAAGACACCCTCCCCTGTAGTTTTAAATAAGGGCCAAGCCACCCCCAATATTTTAGAATAAATATTTAAAAATATTTATTCTGTTTTTTTTTTCAAGTAAATTAAATCGATGTTTATAATTTTTTGGGGTGAAGAGTAATTGTAAATAGGCGCTACCCCTATTTTAAATAAATAATTTTCTATAAGTATTTATTTTGTTTCTTTTCCCAAACAAATAAAATCAATTAGTCTTAATTATGGTGGGCTAGTTCCCTCCCCTATAGTGTTAAATAGGACATAAGCCCCCACCCACAAAACATTAAAGTTTCTTTTTGTTTTGTGTTAAATCTTATATGTAACAGTTTTGTTTTGTTCTTTTTTTGGAGTGGGGGTATTCTGTACCCCCGGACTTAAGGTTAGTGATAGGGGCAAGAGAGGGGTTTGGGGGGCACATGAACTTAGGTTTAAAAGTAGAGTTAATGGAGCAATATTTCTTTTTTGGAAACGGGGTCTGTTACCACACGGATTTAGGGTTAGTAGTATAGTTAAGAGAGAGTTATTGTTTTTTTAAAATCCACTCCGCCCCCTAATCAATATTAATATTTCTAAGCAAAAAACAAAATATATTCTGGTTATATTATCTTAACACACTATTTGTGTGGACACTGGCTCGGAAATGGATGATCCTTTTACGTTATATTTATATGCGTAACTGATACCCCATTCTAAATTCTAAAATAATTGGGTTTTCCGCTCCTAGGATTTTCAGGATGTTAACACGTAATCACTTAAAAAGTAGAATCTCATTTATTTTTTGGAGGAGGTAGAGGGTATTTAGCCGAGAGTCTTTATCTATTTTACAATTTTCATTTAATTTTTTTAATGTGACAGCGTTCTTAATGTATTCCCTTTATGTATTGCATCACAGATTTTGATGAACTCATTATGAGATTTTCATCTATATTTTTCACTTGTGCCATTATTTTCCTATTGATCAACTCGTGACATTTTATCTGTGACATTTTTACCTTAATTTGTTATTATAATCTATAGATTTTATTCTAACCGTTTTTTTAAAACCAATAAATATTTATCATTTTATCATTAGTACCAGCAATGGAAAATTAAGTTAAAAATGAATAAAAACAAATAAAAAATTGTTTTTGGAATCGGAAATTAGGCTAAAATGTTCCCGATTCTGACACCGATACCCCAAAAAGTTCCGATTTTTCCGATTTCTGATCTCAATTGATCTTCACAACATATATATATATAATCACCTCACTTGGATGCTTGACAATACCGGAGGGTTGAAATAAATTATTGCACCGGTAATTATGTGATTCCGTGTTACTTTATTTTAATTTTATTCTTGCTCTGTTTATTACATTGAGCTCTCATACCAGGATTTCTTTCTGGAATTTATTTCATTATAACACACACACACACACACACTATATATATATATATATATATATATATATATATATATATATATATATATATATATATATATATATATATATATATAAGATATTGGTCGTTCATTTTTTTATAAGCATCGAAGGATAAGTATTATAAATTGAGATTAAAAGCCCTTTTCAATGCAAGATATATATTTTATTTTTTTTGAAAAAAAAAGAAATAAATATATCTTGCATTGAAAAGGGCTATTCTCAATTTATATATATATATATATATATATATATATATATATATATATATATATATATATATATATATATATATATATTAATATAAGTATTTTTATAATATTTTATGGTTATGTAATAGTTTGTGTATATATTTTGAGTATTTACTTCAATAGTGCTCAATACGCGAGTAGAGCTTAGTTGTAATATGAAACTATATATATGGAAAGTAATCTGAACAGAGGCGTATGGTTCATTTCAGCAGTAAATCATCTGGCTAAGTGCGTGGATTTTTGTGAGCGATAGTCTTATATCTAAGTAGTGATTACTCTAGCTAACTAACTAATCAGATTCATTGTTATTGCTTCCTCAGGAGCTAATGTTTTCATTGTTCGAACTCCTTAAAAAAAAGCCTGCCTGCAGTTTCTTTGAAGCACTTTTCTTTTGTGTGGAGTTTGGTTTTGGCGCTTTTAAGTGTGTCAAATTAATGGGTATGCATAGGGTTAGGATTAGGGTTAGGGTTAGGCTTAGGGTCAAATTAATGGGTATGTATAGTATTATAGAATAAATGATCAGTTACTTGTGCAAGAGAACATCAATTTAAAAAAGTTATACTTGGCTACTGATTCTGGCGGCCTTTAGCATAAGTATATATATCTCTTTCTCCCGGCATGAAATAAAAATGGCTGATGGGATCCAAACGATGTGCTTGTTTTTCCTGCCTCTATAATTTTACCCAAAATGAAAATATATATGCATTTGATAAGTTGGCTCTTAGAAACATCGTTTTTTATTTGAATTACAACATGGAAATTTAAGTTCCAACTTTTCATTATCTCATAACGCACGTAGCCACGTGTCGCACACAGGCATGCAAACGAACCGTTACGAACATCTAAACGGACTGCTATCCACAAGAGATTTGTATATCTCTGAAACAAAAGAAGATAAGCAAAAAAGTCTGTACTTGAGAAAGACTTATATAAGTCGAAAGTTTGTATATGCCTTTAAAGTAAATAAATAATTTATTTAAAAAATCACATCGTTATTTGGCTGCCTAAATTTCTTTATTGTAATTATATATACATTAGTTGCTTTTTTAAGAAAACATAGTTTACCCCAAACAAGGCAGGCCGCCACTGTAGACGTAAGGGGCTACTGAGAGAAAAAAGGGAGAAGGTAGGGGTGGTCAACCTAAATTGGGATCTGTGCAGCGAGATGTATGTTTACATTAGTTTTAAATTTCTGCATGTCAGTACTGTCGGGGAAACAGGGGACAGGGAGGGAGTTCCAGAGGCCAGCAGCACGAGGAAAGAAGCTATTTGAGTAGAAAGCTCTCCGGCATCGTGGGACCTCCATGTGAATGAATGGGATTTAGTTGATTGTCGAGTTGGTCTAGTGAATTTCCGTCGAGGGGCCAATTCATCGGAGCATAATCCATTGAAGTATTTGTAAAACAAGCACAAGGATGCTACATTGCGGCGATGGGACAGGGACTGGAGCTTGGTTGACAATGAGGGACCTATTAGGTTGGCGACTCTTTTTTGGACCTTGTCAAGGAGGGAGAGACTAGTAGATGATGCACCAGCCGAGATGTGGCAACAATACTCCATGCATGGGCGGATGGTGGCTTTGTAGAGATACAGGATAATGTCAGGTGAAAGGAGTTTACTAGCACGGTAGAGGGAGCCCACCTTCTTTGCAGCAGCCTTGGCGATGTCTTCAATGTATTTGTTCCAATCGATGTTACCTGTGAAGGTTAGGCCGAAGAGTTTGAATGCTGAATTCTCAGGTAGGGTGTTATTTGCCATGACAATCGGTTGTTGGAGAGGTTTCTTGTAGTTATTGAAAGAAAAGAGCTTTGTCTTTGCGGCATTAAAAGTTACCAACCATTTATAACCCCAATCCACTACAGCCTGGAGGTCATCTTCTAAGGATTCAGCCATTATTTTCTCTTGTTCTGTTTACAATTTATTTTAAAGCCTGTCTAACCTCATTTTAAAAAAGCAAATTTGTATTAGTTATATCTTCCTTTGATATCGTCGTTTTTACGATAAACACTGAAAACATGGAATATCAAATTTATAGTGTTAATTTAAAAGGATTGTATAGCTACGACACCTTAGTTACTCTGAGAGACTCGGATAAAAAATGCGAGACAAATAAAATCAGCTTCATAACCTTTTAAAAGATAAACCTTAAAATTACTATTGACAACATAGAAAACAAGATCTTTACCTTAAAGAAAACTCATTTGAATCTTACCATAAGACAAATCATAAGGTATACTATGCGGATAAGTTATCTAGCCGCCTGAAAACAACCATGAAAACATTAATGGCTGGTATATCTCGTAGGCTTTCTAAACTATCAACAAACGAAGACAAATTAAATGGAAATAAGCAATATTACAACGATTCATTGAGAATATAAGGACATCAAGAGGGAATGAATATTACAAATGAACAAGTAACAACTAAAAATAAACATGACGATAATAAATGCAGAATAATATGATATCATATGACAGAGCAGGTCGAAAAATATAAGTGGGGTTTACAATTATAACCCAGTGGATAAACATTATAACAAAGACATAATATCAATGATAAAATTAAGAATAAAGATAGTGCTAATCAGAACAACGCAAATAAATAAATAAATAAATAAATAAATAATAATGATGATGATGATGATGATAATAATAATAATAATAATAATAATAATAATAATAAAGGAAATATAAGGACAAAAACGATTTAGTTCCATCTCCAATATAGTGTACATGCTAAAACGAGCATACCTAAGTTATTTATTAAAATGATTGAGAATAAATTCTACATACATTAAAATTTAGAAAATACAGAATAAAATCACAATCAAACTATCATATTCAACTATCAGAAACATTAAAATTACCATAACTTCTTCTGGCTACTCTAAATTTAATATATTAAACAATGTTACAAATAATTCTCACTATCAAGGATAGCATAAAAATACAACTAGAAATAATGTAAACTGCCCACTAAATGGATAATATATAACATCATATATAGTATATAAATGTAATGTTATTGAAAGGAACCAAATCATTCGTGTATACAGGGGCTACGGGTAGTACATTTAAATTTAGATATAAGAATCATGTAGCTTTTATTAAAAAAATATGTAGAGAGGGAATTAATGAATCAGCCACTTCCCTAACTTCATATATAAAATACCTTAAACAACGAGTAAAAGAGAAAGATCAAAAGAGGCGTGGGTTTAAATATTTTGTATTAATTTGTTTTTATTTGTGTATTCTCTTAATAAAATAATAATGGGAGGCATTATGAAAGAAGATAACAGCATCATTTGTAATTAATTTTGGAAATTTGGATATATAAAAAAACCTCCGATGATTTTTTTTAAGTCTGTGTGTGTTTTAAGCTGGATCTTATTTATCCAGCTTAAAACACACAAAATAAATACAAAGGAACAACTTTGAAGTAAACAGTCAAATCTCGCACTCCAAAAACACCGTCACAAAAAAGAAACATTGTAAAGAAGTTTTTCTAAAAAGAAAACTTTAACGTGGTTTAAAGATCGTTAAACACCAACACACACAGACATAAACAAAATCAAGATGGAGTTTCTTTCCATTATCGTTCTAATGGTATTTTCAAAACAAGACCGCCGACGGAGTTGCGTTTTAGAAGGGAAAGTAAAGGGAAGGATAGCATACGTCCACGAAATAAAGAGAAACGTATATTTGAATATGCGGTCATTCCAACTACGTGTTTATCGGTGATTGGTTGGTCGATTATTGGTTTATACGTCATGTTAAACTGTGTTAGGTCATTCTATGCCGAAACCGTATATATTTTGCATACGATTGGTTTGTGGAGGAATTCGTTTTGTAGGCGTATATTTTGTAAGAAAATAGTCATTCACTTAGCATTGCTGATTTAAAAATATAAAAGTGTTGTTTGAAAAATGTTTGAATCATTCTATCGCTCCAGAAAATACCTGACTCCTGATGCACTCCTCTACATGTATAAAAGTCAGAGACGTCCCAAGCTGTCACATCTGGGGCAAGGGCCACTCAGAGCACACTTTCTTGCCTTGGCAGCACACAATCAACTTCGTAATCTCATGAGGGATAATCCCTTCTCTTACGTACAATCTCGTTATCGCAAAAGAAACATTTCTAGTCGTTATCTAGTCTGTAGTTATTCCATGGAATGTGCTCGACTGAGCTCCAATCTCTGCTTCCTCCTTGTAAAACATTCATAACAAGAACTCTCGTAAAAATGTTTACTGACTTCCGTTTTGTATCTAAAACCAAACGGAATTCCTATGTACAGAGTTTATTTCTAAGAATTTCCCATCTTCGAAACGCATTGCTTCGGAGCTGTTTCCCTGAAGACTACACCATGGTCGTTTTTAAGTCTAATGTCAACAAATTTTGTACATTCCGTCCATCATTTTTAAACCTCTCGTAGTATCATTCATCATCCAACTGTCAATCAGATTAACTATTATTCTCGAGCGGATTAAACTCTTAGAACTTGATTTTTAGGAGTTATTTGAATTCATCGTCGACAACATTCATTTGTTGTGTTTTCTAAATATTTACAAACACAAGGATATCATTAGGGATGAACAATGACAGTGAAATTGAAAGTAATTCGTTTCAAAAAAATATTATGCGAATGGAAAAGTATTAACGGCAACTCTCGGTAGAATATGATACTAAAAATCGCAATCTCTTTGTAAAGCAGGTCACTAAGTTTCGACTATGGGTATAATAAGATGCATTTCGGAAGTTTAAATGGAAAATGAGAATAAATGTCTTCAAAGATTTAAATACTTGCAGTCATTTTTCTTCATTATCACCCCAGGGGTAATCTATTTGTAAAGCAGGTCACTAAGTTTCGACTATGGGTATAATAAGATGCATTTCAGAAGTTTAAATGGAAAATGAGAATAAATGTCTTCCAAGATTTAAATACTTGCAGTCATTTTTTTTTCATTATCACCCCAGGAGTAATCTATTTGTAAAGCGGGTCACTAAGTTTCGACTATGGGTATAATAAGATGTATTTCGTCCTTAAAATGAAGAGAAAGACAGACAGGGAGAAAGAGAGAAAAGTAAATAAATTTAAGTGAAGTAAAAAATCTAGAATTTAAAAAAATAAAATGAATATTTTGTAAGGACGACAAAGTTACTTCCCTTCAAAGTTATCTCTGTGTGGGAGAATGAAGTTTTTGGGGGCAGAGTTGTGCTCTTGGAAGAAAGCGGTCAAGGGATACCTCAAATCTTGTGAGAATATTTGACCTCGTCGATTCTCTCGTAAGGTCTGAGGGTTTGATCATCTTCCTCTTTTATTTGCTCACTGGTCGTCGAACTAAGCAGACCTACCGGGTTTCATCTCGGCCTCTACAGACGAACACCCCACTGGACTATTGTAAGTTATTTATTGTCTGCTTCGTACGGCAGCCTTACCTTATTGTGCATTTAATTGTTTTGGGAACTTGTTTTACTTATATCTTGTACGTTTCCGTAATGTTGTGTTGTAGTTTGTTCAGGCAGGCTATTAATACATTTATATTACTTTAACCAGGCCACTTTATCGTATTTTACTGTCAATGCGTGTTTAGGGTGATTCGATTACATATCATAACTATATTTTTTCGCTCTTGACAGAATTGTAGGAGACATAATATGGGCACAACCTCCAATTTAAAAATTCAGATATTTCAGATTTTCATTTAATTCTATCCATGCTCACTAGACACCAATTAAGCAAGATCCCTGAATTTCAATTTTTTAGAACCCTTGTAACTGAAGCTAAAACTTTTTAGAATCAAAAGGATTTTGATAAAAATTGAAATAATGGTTTTGACATGATATTTGATGTAGCATCATATCTTGCTTTTAATCTACATAAAGGTGCTACTAAACGTTTCTGGAACGAGTATTCTTCGACTAACTTAACAAATACTGGAAATACCGTTCATAGCGGAGAGTTCTTTGAATTTCGATAATTTTTTACAATCAGGGATATTCAGTTTTTGCTTAAAAAAGATTAAGTGTGTGTGTGTGACTTTACCTTTTCTGTTGGCTGTAATTGTAGAGAGAGATCAACATTATTGGGTTCTAAGGCGTAGATAGCGATTCTTTGCTGCGGCCTCTGCTTTTGTTGTTGTTGTGGTGGTTTTTATCTTTATTTTATCATTTCTTTCGCTGTTCGAATATATAAGAGTGCGTGGAAAGCGACTATTAATTTCTTTTTCACTTCTTATTTCTGTACAAAGTGAAAATGGAACGCACTTAAATCAGCAGCTCTCTCTGACGTCAACAGAATCGCAGCGTAAATTCTTGTAAAAAAATTAACTAACATCCGGGTGTGAATTCGAAAATTCTCAACCATTGAGAAGGATTTCTGCGTGTTTTCACCGACTTATCTTGGAGCATCTGAGAGCCAGCTGGATCTGATATAAACGCACACTCGAACAGATAAAAACCACCACCACAAAGGTAACGATGGCAGCCAAGAATCGCAATCTACGCCTAAGAGCTTTCTACTGCTTCTCTGTCTACAATTACAGCCAACTAAAAAGGGAAAGGCACACACGATGGAATTCTCAACAAACACATACATACTTCTAACTCTCGTGCATTTTTCTCACTTCGAACATTTTTATGCTTATTAAGGCGCAAAGGCCACTCGAGGATAAGGGTTAATGAGTTTGTCAGGTAGACGGTGAGACAGCATTTGAGATTAGTAACGATTGTTGAAACTGGGCAGAATTTGATTAAGAGTACCGCTTTTACATTTGACTTGAAAACGACCATGGTGTAATCAGCTGAGAAGCAGCCCCGTGGTATTGTGTCCCACAGCCGAGTAGTTCTTGGAAAGAAACTTTGCGCATGGTAGTTTCGTTTAGTTTTAGGCACAGAGACGAAGAAATGAAAATTATTTACAGTGGTTGTAGCTAGACGAGTTTTTGTTGTGAATGTTTTACGGGGCGGGGGAAGAGTTTACAGCTCAGTTGAGCACCTTCCATGAAAATAACGGTAGAATTTTCTACAAACGAGAACATTTAACTTTTCAAACACAGAGACGAACAATTTTCGCACAGAAAATAAGATTTGTAAAAATACGTTTTGTTCATTCATCATATTTTACATCTTTCATTCATAACATGCATTTTTGTCCATTACTCACTTTATTGCATACTAGCAACGCTACCCGGCGTTGCCAGGGGCCATAAATACAAAATAGAAGAGGTTAAATAGTGTGTGTAACATCTTTATATTAAAACTTCTATCTCTCTACCTCTCTTTTATATAATAGATAACATTGGAAATGACTGAAAAACAACTCCCCCCTCTGACGAAACCTGATCCAGTTGACTCCCAACGAATATTTATTTGTTATCTAAGATATCATCGACCCAAAGGAACGCCGATCAAGTATATCCCAACTTTGTGGGTGCTTGTTTTGTAGTTTCTTTACTTTTAGCTGGGCAAACACACACACACACACACATCTACTGTTTATATAATAGATTAATTATTAGCGTAGATATTAATATATGATGACATCCGAAGGCGCTACAGCATCGCACCGATTGAGGCAAGAAGAGGAAATGGCGCCTCACGTGGCTTGGGTTTGTGCTGAGGGCCAACAACGACATCGTCGCGAAGCTTGCTTTTACATTAAAAGTCGCTGGGAAGCGACCGAGAAGAAGGCCAATGCTGAGATGAGCAGACACCGTTCACAAAGATCTCTGTAAAACCGGCCTTCGCCCGGCCTACGCAATCTGCTATTCTAGAGTTTAGATAAGATATTTTTTAATATTGAGTCACCACTTATCAAAGCCAAAAGCAAGTCGAGGATACGGTTAAATGAGATGGAATGATTATCATCCGTAAAATGAAGAACACTATAGGAGTACTAAAATTGATCAATGGATTGAACTAAATTTGATTACTCATGGAATGATGTATGATAAGTATTTGTTGACATTTGATTTGAAAACGACTATGTTGTAGCCATCAGAGAAGCAATCATATGATAATGTTTTCTACAGACAATAAGCCATTGAGAAAATAACTCAGTCTTTAGAAATTCCGCGCATGAAGTAAAAAAGGAAATTCTTTTTCCGTTGTGGTAGATAGACAAGTTCTTGCTGTGAATGTTTTATAAGGAGCAACCAAATATTAGAGCTCAGTCGAGCACCTTCCATGGAAATAACGATAAAGAAACTCGCACCGATATTGTGTTCCATTGTGTTGGGAAAGGTATTGATCAACACTTTTAAAATATAGGAAAATAGTGACCCATAATATAAAACTAAAAGAAAATGTGACACGTTTTGATACCAATAGAGTTCAAGTAATATCGTTTGTAAAGCCAGTTAAATTTTAAAAATAAAAGGACAACATCCTAAATTAATCTCTTTCTGTTTGCTATATCCCCCTTTCTCAGTTAAATAGTATTAGTACTGTGGTGATATTTCCTATTGTTTATAATTGACTATTTCAATCTTCTGTTTCATAGTTAGTTTTATTACCTTTCATATTGTATTAGGACCGCATACGTGCCCCCTTGAAACAACAACACCATTTCTACGGTTCACAGATTTATTCAGAAAAGAAAGCAGTGAACCGTAGTTTTTTTTTAAAGTATCCCAATCGCCTCGATGGGGCGGGGAAGAGAGGCGTGCCCTGCGACTGTCGCAGCACCGATCGTAAGGGTGGTCCGACCACCCCCATTATACAGCAGGTTGTTTCAGTTTCCTTGTTTTTTCTTTTGTAAAGTTCCACCTTTACGAAACAAGAATTCTATCAGCCTTGTTCACGTAGATTTGACAGGAGTGAGGCACTTTATTTGAAAGTTAATTATAATTTTACGAAAATGTTGTCTCTTTCAATAAAAATAAAGTTTTCTTTAACAAAATGCAAAATGAACTTTCATTTAATTTTAAATTACACTCTGCAAAAGTCGATGCTTTATGATAACAGACAATTTTTATCATGGCGTCTATACTAATTAAAAAGGCGACAAATTAAAAAATAAATCAAAATATCCTAATTCGACAAAATGCGCACAAAAAAGCAATAGTAATCAAAAAGATATTTATTCATAAATATTTAGTTTGATCATTGTTCAACTGAACTCCGCTGAATAATCGTCAGATATTTATTCATAAATATTTAGTTTGATCATTGTTCAACTGAGCTCCGCTAAATAACCGTCAGATATTTATTCATATATATTTAGTTTGATCATTGTTCAACTGAGCTGCGCTAAATAATCGTCAGATATTTATTCATAAATATTTAGTTTGATCATTGTTCAACTGAACTCCGCTAAATAACTGTCAGATATTTATTCATAAATATTTAGTTTGATCATTGTTCAACTGAGCTCCGCTAAATAATCGTCAGATATTTATTCATAAATATTTAGTTTGATCATTGTTCAACTGAACTCCGCTAAATAACCGTCAGATATTTATTCATAAATATTTAGTTTGATCATTGTTCAACTGAGCTCCGCTAAATAACCGTCAGATATTTATTCATATATATTTAGTTTGATCATTGTTCAACTGAGCTGCGCTAAATAATCGTCAGATATTTATTCATAAATATTTAGTTTGATCATTGTTCAACTGAACTCCGCTAAATAACTGTCAGATATTTATTCATAAATATTTAGTTTGATCATTGTTCAACTGAGCTCCGCTAAATAATCGTCAGATATTTATTCATAAATATTTAGTTTGATCATTGTTCAACTGAACTCCGCTAAATAACCGTCAGATATTTATTCATAAATATTTAGTTTGATCATTGTTCAACTGAACTCCGCTAAATAACCGTCAGATATTTATTCATAAATATTTAGTTTGATCATTGTTCAACTGAACTCCGCTAAATAACCGTCAGATATTTATTCATAAATATTTAGTTTGATCATTGTTCAACTGAGCTGCGCTAAATAATCGTCAGATATTTATTCATAAATATTTAGTTTGATCATTGTTCAACTGAACTCCGCTAACTAACCGTCAGATATATATTCATAAATATTTAGTTTGATCATTGTTCAACTGAGCTCCGCTAAATAACCGTCAGATATTTATTCATATATATTTAGTTTGATCATTATTCAACTGAGCTGCGCTAAATAATCGTCAGATATTTATTCATAAATATTTAGTTTGATCATTGTTCAACTGAACTCCGTTAAATAACTGTCAGATATTTATTCATAAATATTTAGTTTGATCATTGTTCAACTGAGCTCCGCTAAATAATCGTCAGATATTTATTCATAAATATTTAGTTTGATCATTGTTCAACTGAACTCCGCTAAATAACCGTCAGATATTTATTCATAAATATTTAGTTTGATCATTGTTCAACTGAGCTCCGCTAAATAATCGTCAGATATTTATTCATAAATATTTAGTTTGATCATTGTTCAACTGAGCTCCGCTAAATAATCGTCAGATATTTATTCATAAATATTTAGTTTGATCATTGTTCAACTGAACTCCGCTAAATAATCGTCAGATATTTATTCATAAATATTTAGTTTGATCATTGTTCAACTGAGCTCCGCTAAATAATCGTCAGATATTTATTCATAAATATTTAGTTTGATCATTGTTCAACTGAACTCCGCTAAATAACCGTCAGATATTTATTCATAAATATTTAGTTTGATCATTGTTCAACTGAGCTCCGCTAAATAATCGTCAGATATTTATTCATAAATATTTAGTTTGATCATTGTTCAACTGAGCTCCGCTAAATAATCGTCAGATATTTATTCATAAATATTTAGTTTGATCATTGTTCAACTGAACTCCGCTAAATAACCGTCAGATATTTATTCATAAATATTTAGTTTGATCATTGTTCAACTGAACTCCGCTAAATAACCGTCAGATATTTATTCATAAATATTTAGTTTGATCATTGTTCAACTGAACTCCGCTAAATAATCGTCAGATCTTTATTCATAAATATTTAGTTTGATCATTGATCAACTGAGTACCGCTAAATAATCGTCAGATATCAGCTGAAACCATATTTACATGGTTAACATCTTTTTTACAGTTCAAAAAATAAAAATATAAGTTTAAAAACGAATGTAGTGAACCGTTGTTGTTTAAAGTCCCCCAACCGATTGTGTTGAGAAGAGCCCCCTGACCTTCGAGACACCGATCGTAAAGGGAGAGCTGACCACCCCTATTATACAGTACAGCCAGTTGTTTCCCTTTTCTTTGTCTTGTTATTATAAATCTTTTTACCATTCCTCATATCAACAAGTGTATAGTCGTGCTGAGGGGATGTTATTTGTGCTGCGAATACTTAAATATTTGGTGAGGGTTTACTTGTAGGGGGGAAGAATCCTCATGTCAGGTGATACTGATAAACCCTTGTATAGCAGAGACCGAATATACTCGAGGATAGTGTCTAGTAGGTAATTCAAACTCTCCAATATATATATATATATATATATATATATATATATATATATATATATATATATATATATATATATATATATATATATATATATATAGTCTCGCAAGTTTCTCAACCATTTAAAACTATATAAACAAAAACAAAAACACAAAAAAAAAATATATAAAAAAAAAATATATACAGGGTGGGCAAAAATAAGGGTCCTATTTTTAAAAATTCATAACTTTTTATTTATTGATTTTTTTTTTTTTTTTAGAATAAGTAAAGGACCCCTTCCGAAGCAAGCATGAGCCGTATTAGCCCTAAGGAACGTACCCTCATTTAGAAAACATTATTTTTGCTTTAAAAACTCAAAACAGTGTAAAAAACAATACTTTAGTTTTTGTAAGTTTTAAGAAGTGTTTTTCGGCTAAAATTTGTTTTGTTTATTTCAAAAAATCTCGGAAGGGTCAGTCTACACACACATAAAGTTTGGTGAGTTTAACTTTTATTTTGTGGAAGTTATTCAAATTCAAGTTATTCAAATTTAAAGATAGGACCCTTATTTTGGCCCACCCTGTATAAAAAAAAACTTATAGTCTCAAGTATTCCAGTGGAAAATCACTCATGTAAGTCAATTTATTTTTTACAGTTATTATATTAGTTAGTTTCTAACACTATTTTAAGGGATCATCAGTTATATATCTTTGTGCATGTGTATCAAAAGAGATAATTAAAATCGGCTTAACTTATGATATATATTTATATATATATTTAGGCTTTTAACACTATGTTATTTTGAATATTTGATCAGAGTTTACTTGTAGGAGAAGAATCCTCATGTCAGGTGATACTGACAAACCCTTGTACGGAGAGACCGAAGAGACTCGAGGATAGTGTCTAGTAAGTAATTAAAACTCATATATATATGTATGTAAAGTGAAAAAATATGAACAAAAATTATATCTTTAAACCATGTCCTATGCTGAATAGTCAATGCTTGATATAGGAGATAGAGCGATAGTATAGGTAGATAAATGCAATAGTTATTAAATCATCAATTGTCCAAACGAACAAACTTCTAATGAGGTGATTATTTTTATTGCATTTTTTAAATTTGTAAGTAGTATATATATTTATATATTTTATATATTAGTATTTTCAAATGTTTACGTTACAGTAAATGTTAGTGACTTATCTGTCGAATTTCTTTTGATGATAAGAGCATATATTTGTAAATCCATGGATTAAGGAAATAACAAGTTTTATTTTGACACTTTTTGGAAAGTTGATGATTTAATAAATATTGCATTTTATCCATTTTCATTCTCATCACTTTTCTACTGTCTGTGTGTGTATATATTATTTGCCCCCACCCCTTCTTGGGTAGAGCTCTCTAAAGTAAAGATCAGAACTTAAAAGAATATAACTATCCTAATAAAAATTTCTGCACAAAAGGCAAAACAAATATTTACTTTAATCATTGTTCAACTTGGCTCTGCTAAAAAAATCGTCAGATTTCAGTAGAAACAACATTAACGTGGTATTTTTTAATATTCGGTAGTAAAAACAATCGCTTGTAATTCAGAAGTAGAAATCTATTGAGGCGTATACATCATCATCATCATCATCATCATCATCATCATCATCATCATCATCATCATCATCATCATGTAAGAACATTGGTGCATTTAAGTCCGGCCTTAAATATGACATAAAGTTGTTACGTCTTATGTTTACACGTTGTTATCGGTTTAATAACAACTAAGAAATAAAGAAAGGACGAAGTAGAACCTTTAACACATTTACTTAACAAAAACACCGATTAAATGAAATGTAGAAAACCGCTGAACGCGATATGCTTGTTTGATCGTGAAAGCCGTTCTGTTTACTTTTCAACTGTCATGGCAGACGACTTCTTTTATCCAAGGGCGATAACTCTTTCTTTTTATCAAAGGGAAATAACTATTCTGTTTTGTTAGTGTGCCCTAACAAAATTCTAATGGTACTTTTACCAATTTTTTTACTAATGCTTTTTAATGCTTATTTGTAGTATTTTATCTAATTTTCTATTAGTAGCTCCTGAAGTTTTGCTTAAATGTGGAATCTTCAAAGTGTGTTTAAAATGCGCTTGCATCACAGAATTAAGCGAAATTATTTCAGAGTGACCTACCTTAAATAATGTAGAATTATATCGCTTACTCTATTTCCATAAGTTCTTCGCGTTTTGTTTCAAGTTCAAAATTGAATTAAATTTCTCTGTTACTGTTTCTCTAGAACCACATTATTTGTCAAGGCACATGTTCATAGTCACATGTTCATAGTCACAGAGACTTACACGGGTTCCTCGTAGATTAAAATCAATAACGAAACAAAAACCGTGTTCAAATGTTTAATACAATTATTTGAACAAGTAATAGTCGATTCTAACGTCTGTAAGGTTATTCATTAGATCAATCACGCTCCCGGTAAGGCCAAGTCTTATATATACAATTAAGTCGGTCTATATCTCGAAGTTAGACAGCGATAGCTTTCGTACTAAAATATCAATTTTTCATTCTGAATAACCCTTTCCTTTTCGTTAGTGTTGGTTCAGGTTTTATAAGAATAACATATAATTTTATTTTATTTCTTTCAAATATACTTTATCCTTCTCGGAATATTTTATCAAGGTAACATATTTGTTGTTACCAGCAAATGTCAATACTACTAATAATTACTAATAATAGTGCATTACTGTATCAGCAAGGACCTGCACTGGCTCATTCCTTGGACACTCTCGAATGCAGATGATGTTCTGCTCGCATTAAAGAGTAAACAGACTGCAACAACATGTCCAGTCCTGGAAGAATAGGCTGGCGCAGTTAGATCTGCAGCTGAACATCAGAAAGACGGAATATTTAACCACTGGTGAAAACGAATATGACACCATCGAAGAGACAGGGCGTTTTACGAACGTACGTCTTCAAATATCTTGGTTAGGCATACAGCGATGATGACAACATCCTCAGTGAAGTTGCTGTACAACCACAAAGCTAGCGACTGTATTAAGACGAAAATTTACCGGAATGTTAAGAGACACTTCGCTTTATATAGCTCCTAGTGCTTACCAACAACGAGAACGGCGGAGCATAGATTCGCCGTTATGAAAACCAAAATGCCCCGCTAGATGCCTGGAATTACAATGCTCGATTACGTATTTAATGAGGATATGCGAAGCTGCTACAGCATCGCACCGATTGTGTGCATTAGAAGTCGCCGGCAAGCGATCGAGAGGAAGGCTAGTGATGAGATGGGCAGCCACCCTGCACAAGGATCTCTGTAAAACCGGCCTTCACTCGGATCAAGCCTGTGATCCTGTCAAATGGAGACCAAACGCATCATTGCGGACTCTGCCGCATCAGAAAAAGAAGAATCATATAGAAAAGCGATGAAGGGTATAAGTTATATATAGCTGTAAAGATTTTTCTCCTTTAAATTATTTAATTAATTATTTAAGATTATTGTCTCCATAGTTTCAATCTTTCTAACCGGAAAAAATTAAGTTGAAGCAAAAATCTAGTATTTCAGACCCCAACATAGCTCAAGATTAACGCATAAGTAGATGCAGATTGCATGTGTCAATAAATAATAGAACAGACACGTAGAAAATTAGTGGCTTCCTGAAAGCTTTTCCACTTGACTGCCATTGTGACGTCACGAAGAGTCAAACCATATATGTTAGGATACTGCTCCGTTACGGAAAATTGAAAATGGCGTCTGACATATAGTCGTTCGATATTATTTAATTTTAACTAAAGACAAGTCTCTTTATTACTATTAGCTTGTCTATAAAACATTTATTTACTTGGTGACCATTCAGAATTTAACAGGATTTGTCAGCATTTAAACTTCCGAATCGCCATGTATTAAAATACTGATTTTTTTAAAAGCTATTAACATCCGATAAGCGGTAAAGCATTTAAACTGTCGCTTCCAAAGCCATTCCTGCCTTGAATTAGATCTTATTTTGACGATAGGATTACATTGTTATTATTTATTTATACTATTATGAAAAATATAAAATCAAATCATGAACCATATGTTTTGTAGTGATACAACAAACACAGAAATGAAATAAAAGTAAATCTTTTTTAACATCGAACCAAATGTTTCTATCTTGAAAAGGCACATTGTCACTGAGACGAGCTTTAAGGGTCAGATGTATATGGGCATCCTATGTGGGTAGTTGTGCAGCGAGATGTTTGTTCACATTACATTTAAAATAAACGTTGTTTATGACCGTGTGGTACAAGGGAAACAGTCCACTGATGGCGGCTTACGGTTATACATCCTGAATAGCCGCTACCAAGTGCATGGACGGCGGCACCGGGGGGAGGGGGGCTCAAGGCCCCCCCCACTTTTTGACTTGGCCCCCCCACTTTACGGTCATCAATAATGAAGTTATATATGCATGTGTTTAACCAGGTCCCCACACTTTTTAGGAGAGCCCCCCCCCCCACACTTTTATAACTGTGGCGCCGGTCCTGAAGTGCACTGTTTTTCATGTACCTACATGTACCTTAGCAAACTCAACGCTTACATTATATATGCTAGTATACATATAAGTTTGGGTATACAGCATACACGAATCAGATTGGTGCAGACTAGACTTACAAGTTGTGAATGTATCTAGTTCTATAAAATGAAGATGTTTCACCTCTTTTGAAAGTGCGGCGATTTGAGTTATTATGTTGGCTTGATCTCAAGTATCCTTTAAGTGTGTTATCCCTCGAAGTGTCCGAGCTGTCCGTGCTTGAGAAATGGTATTGATTTCACGAAAAGGTGGTTCATGGTAAATGTTGGCTTTAGCCTGCCGGACAATAGTCGGTGTCTACTTTCATTTCACATCTAAATATACCTATCTATAACCGCGTGTATATCTATCTCCATATATATATATATATATATATATATATATATATATATATATATATATATATATATATGATGAATATTACAGTCTTACGTCAATCAACCAAGGTTTCGATGCTACAATATCTCTTCAAATACTGAATGAAGATTTAAAGTAAAAATGTGAAAAATCATTGGAAAAATGACCAGCAGAAAATCTGATGACAAGAAGAAGAGAATCGATAAAATAAAAAAAAGATTCAAATCCGATCAAAGTTTGTTTTGGTCAAGTGACGTAAGACTGTAATATTGTTTATGTAATTTTATAAATGCTCTACTTGGTATTGAGCACTTTTGAATATATTGGTTTTATGTTGATTTTATTAACATATTTGAACTTGAGCAATTATATATATATATATACTAGCAAGCAGATCCCACTCGAGATTGAATAAGGATCACTATGTGCTTCTCCTGTTTTACGTGCCCCTTCTCATGTTTCACGCCCTAATATAGCCGAAAGAAGCTGAAATGTTGGAAAACTCTCTGATTAAACATTCATTAAAATCAGATATACGTATTTGAAGTTTTAAAGGGGTTCCGTCCACAGGGGTCGCTTAGAGGTGGGGGCCCGTAGACATTCAGCACGTAGAAGGTAACGTAGAGATTTGAGGCCACTTTCATTTATTTCCCTGGAGAATTATGTACATATGATATAAATTTCATAAAAATAAAATATATTTGACGTTTTAAAGAAGGCGTGCCTTCATAGCTTCCTTAGACGTGCACTTTGAGATTTGTGAAAAGTTCCATTGTTTTCCTCGGTATACATAAGAATACACTTTAAGATTTTATGTAGATACTCTAACCTTTCTTTCTATAGGAAACACACAAACATACACATACACATTGAGTTTTATAGAGAGATAAATATATATATATATATATATATATATATATATATATATATATATATATAGATAGAGATACATATATAAGATAGATAGATAGATAGAGAGATACAGATAGATATATAAAGATATACAGGGTGGGCCAAAATAAGGGTCCTATCTTTAAATTTGAATAACTTGAATTTGAATAACTTCCACAAAATACAAGTTAAACTCACCAAACTTTATGTGTGTGTAGACTGACCCTTCCGAGATTTTTTGAAATAAACTAAACAAATTTTAGCCGAAAAACACTTCTTAAAACTTACAAAAACTAAAGTATTGTTTTTTACACTGTTTTGAGTTTTTTAAGCAAGAATAATGTTTTCTAAATGAGGATGCGTTCCTTAGGGCTAATACGGCTCATGCTTGCTTCGGAAGGGGTCCTTTACTTATTCTAAAAAAAAAAATTTTTTTAAATCAATAAATAAAAAAGTTATGAATTTTTAAAAATAGGACCCTTATTTTGGCCCACCCTGTATATATCTTTATATATTTATATAATTGTATATACACACGGTTAGATATCTTTACATAGGAAAATAGAAAATCAAAGTTTGCCAAGTTGCTAGGTTCTCTCCCTTTAGAGGATCGGAACCCTGTTAGAACCATATTACTTGTGTTTACATTTAAAATACAAGGTATATTTCTCTCGCATTTCAAAGAGTGATCATCACCACGACCTGGTGTTAAAAAGCCGGGGTTCACATTACTTGGATCCATATGCATATATAATATCATTCACAAGGTTTAGAAATGGTTTTAGACATTAATGCAATGCATAAAAAAGTCAAAATGTTTAAGTGTATATATATACAGTAGTATTAAAATATACTTTTTCCGAGTAAGCTACATAGAACCATTTGTGGTTAGTCCACGTTTCTGTGTAACGTACTTACGATACGTATATTTTCATACTGCTAATAAGCTCTCGTATTGAAATTCGTGGCACCGGTAGCCAGTTAGCATTTGACTCATCAACTTATAAATGGATTGATGGATATTTCTGAAAATAAACAAGCCGAATGTTCTCTTCAATCAACGATGACCAGATAGAGGAAACCCGGATATCATCAACAGACACAGTGGTGTATAGTATGCAATTGAAATAATCATTATTAGCTCTTGTAAAACCGAGATCGAGCACTTGCTATTTTTGCTACTAACGTGATACATACCATATATTAATATATATATATATATATATATATATATATATATATATATATATATATATATTCATATGATAAAATATGAAACTAAACTTATATATTTAGTAGATAGAACCTATAGTGAAATGGTTTAAGCTCAATATACGAGATAGAGCAATTATAAAGATAAATGAAAGAAGAGGGATAAACATGTACGAATGACAAATCTATTTGAACTTCGATTGTTCAATGCAAGGTGTACTCGGTAAAAACACGAAACCCCTTTTTTCCATCTTTAAATCTCTTTTCACCGGACACCTTATCAACGAACATTCACCAACTGAACAGACCCCATATTTTTTTTACATGCACACTCTCACTCTCCATTACTTAATATTTTTTCAAATTTTGAATTTTGGCTTTTCCACTGCCAACTTATCCACCTATGTAATTCCTCTGATGATAAGATTTTAATCTTTGAAATACCTGGGCTTAAGGAAAGAATAATAAACATGTTTTTACCGAGTACACCTTTCATTGAACAATCGAAGTTGAAATAGATTTGTCATTCGTACATGTTTATCCCTCTTCTTTCACACACACACACACACACACACACACACACACACACATATATATATATATATATATATATATATATATATATATATATATATATACATTTACAACAACATAATTAATGTGTCAATGTTACTCATCCTGTTGCCTAGAATACATATTCCATAATTCATAATGATTTCAATAGTTTAGCATTTTACCAAGCACATAATATTGACGCTCAGGCGCGAACATCAATCCTTTTAAAATGTATTACCTCATATAACTCAACATTTGATATAGAGTAATTGTTTGCTCTATTACATTTTTGGGGCATAACAATAGTTTAAAAGTTTTTTGGAGAGAGGATACGAGTTAGGGGAGCGCACACCCTCAATCTTAAAGTTTACAAAAAAATAGTGTGTCCATGTTTCTCACCGTGTTATTTAGAATATATATTCTAAAATTCATAATGATCCGTTCATTAGTTCTGATTATCGTATACACATTAATATATACACTACCTAATACAGACACAGACACAGACACATACACACACACAAATATATATATATATATATATATATATATTTATATATATATACATATTTTTTCCATTTTATCTTATGCACGTTTCACAACCCGTAAAGATAAATAGGGTCTTTAGTTTAACAGGCTGCTCTTCAGAGAACTGTCTATTTAATAATAATAATAATAATAATAATAATAATAATAGTAATAATAATGATAATAATAATAATAATAATAATAGTAATAATAATGATAATAATAATAATAATAATAATAATAATAATAATAATAATAATAATAATAATAAGCACAGTATTCCAAAGCAGAAAGAAGAAAGGTGAAAAAAATGAAAGATGAGAAAAACGGTAAGTCAAAAAACACGAAAAATTGTTAGGTACAACCTAAAATAATAGAGTTATTGCCCTTGGCAGAAAGGAAATCGGCCATGACAGATAGGAGGTAACCAAATTTGTCTCACATCACAGACTTTAATCATCACGCATCCAGCGGCTTCTACCTTACCAGTTTGCTCTGTAAATTGTTAAATAAAGTTTTTACTTCGTCCTCTGCTCATATTTTAGTTGGTATTAACCCGATAACGTGCATCAGAAGACGCAACAACTGGCGACGATAATAGTTTTTTGAACCACGTGGACGGACACTTACATTTTCTCAACGCCTTTCCATAACTTTCTGGAATAAAACTCACAACACCGACAGAATCAGTTGCACAAGCAATCACATCATTTCGATTACGACCCAACGTCTAAATAGACGTTCTGTACATGTTTTCCACGCTGTGAGGACACATTTTGTGTGAAATTCAAGGAACAAGCTGACGACTGGAAGGGCAAACTTTTGGTACGGAAGCTTGAGTTGTTGGAACACGATCAGTACGCCAACTACATACTACCTAAACACCCACATGACTACAACTTCGAGAAAATGTGCAGACTCGGATGCAGATATTTGGTAAGAAGATTTTTCTATTTAATATGCATTTCAATTGTCTTAACATAAATAAGTCTGATTAGACTGATTTCTCAGGCATTGTGAACAGAGAATGTGAGCGGTTGAAAATAACTTCCATCAAGAACGTTCAATTAAAGTGTTTAATTTTAGTGTGTGGTTTGAGATCGGGGGTGGAGGCAGATATTCGTACACGGATTCTATCAAAAATAGAGCAACATCCACAAATAACATTATAACAAGTCGCCGTGAAATTAATGCCAGCACCTCGTGAATCTAAAGCATGATTCAAAAACAGCATCGGCCTACCCTACCCACTTCAACATCTATCAAGCCTCCAATTGCTTGTTGGAACTGTGGCAAGTGGCATTTTGTACATAACAGTACATTCAAGACACACCGCTGTTGCAGATGCAATCGACTGGACAGGAAGAGGGATTTTGTACCTGTCAAGGACAAAACCCAACACATAGTAGACAAACTTCACATAACAGGCACAAACAACATAACAAAACAAATACAAAAAGTTTGGTAGCAATCTTTCTCCCAAACCCCAAATCAAACCGAAAATATGTGGCAGTACAGTTGAATAGCCATCCTATTCAGCTGCAAATATAAACTTCCTCTATTAGTACACTTACATCACAAACACTATAGGAAGCCATAGGCTAGCCTTCATTGACACCAGCAGGTCATGTAACAGACATTGCTTCCGCGGACTGTGTTCGTTTCACGGGTGAATTATCGGCTACTATTAAAATGAAAAATTAAACCATATCGGATGCCATATACATAAAATAACTCGATCCATAACTTACTGGCACTTGATTTTGTCGAGTCACCGGGTCTTCCCGACATTCCGCTGAACCGGATGTGTAAGGTGGTATCCAAATCGTCACCTCAAAGCAACATTATCAACCATACCAAAGAAAACAATTTTATTCACTTTTCACTGAACTCAGGCCACACTGTCCCTTAAACGATCTTCTAAGCCTGTTTTCCTAACAAACGCCTATTGCCACTTGTGGATCAGGAACTCAAACGACTCGAGTAAATGAAGGTCATTATTCTGGTGACATATTCAGGGTGGGCAGAAACCTTTGAAGTAGTAAAGAAAGCCAGTGGTTCAATTCGGTTTTGTGCTGATTTTTCAACTGGTCTCAACGCAGCAATACCCATTGCCAATCTCAGATGATCTCATAACTACACTTAACGGTGGAACCCGCTTTGCAAAATTATATCTCACAGAGGCTTATCTGCAAGTGGAAGTGGCAGTAACCTCCATGGAACTGCTTACAATAAATACACACCGTGGATTATTCCAATTCACTCGTTTACATTTTGGGGTAAAAACAGCACCTGCGATATTTCAGTAGATCATGGACACAATGCTCACTGACGTGGAAATTTCAGCTTCATACTAAGATGACATCATTGTTGTCAGGCAATCCAACCAGGAATCGATAGAACGAATCAGCAAGGTACTAAACCGCACCCAAGATTTTTGTTTCCAGCTCCGGCCTGAAAAGTGCCATTTTTATTTACTTTCGATAAAATACTTGGGATTTATTTTTGATCGTCAAGGTCGTCGTCCAGATCTTGCTAATGTGGCAGCTATTCAGTCTACGCGTATTTCTTGGACTGGTGTGTTTCTACAGTAGTTTCTTGCCTCCACTCTATCAGATTATATCACTACTAAACAAAGTGTTGTACGAAAGACACAAAATTGTCCTGGTACGTGGACTGTTAGAAATAATTTGACAAAATCAAATCACTCATTAACTCTGACCAAAGAAAATAGTCATGATAGCGCATGCATCAAATCATGGCGTGGGAGCAGTGATCTCGCATATAAACACAGATGGAACTGCGAAAGCTATCATGCATGCAGAACGACCCCTGACACGCGCTGAACGCAATTACAATCAATTGAAAAAATAAGCATTGTCATTGATTTTTGCCGTGAAGAAATTCCATAAGATGTTCGGCCGTCACTTTACACTTCTGAAGGACCACAAGCCACTACTTTCAATATTTGGTTAAAAAAGGGTACTCCAGTATATTCAGCCAGCCGATTAAACGGTGGGCAATCATCCTATTGGAGTACGATTTCAATATACAGTACAGCAGGACAACAGAATTCGGGTAGGGTGATTCCTTGTCACGACTCATCAGTGCACAATCAGTTCCAGACGACGACACTGGCATCTCTGTCATCAGCATCGAGGACGATTTTCAACGCACGCTCACAAATTGTATCCGGATAAAGATTGATATAAAACAAGAAACACAAGATCCAATGATTAAAAAAGTGTGCAGATTTCTCTAATATTCATGGATTCCCAACGGCACGGGAGACCTCCATCAATTCAAACTGCGCAGTAACACGTTTTCTGTCATTGATGGTTGTTTGATGTTCGCAGATTGTGTTGTTGTTCCCACTGAGCTGAGACAAGCAATCCTCATACAACTACATTCGGGGTGTCCAGGCATTACTTGAATGAAATCAATAGTCCGCAGTATGGTATATTGGCAAAACATAGACACATACATTGAATGTAATGTCAAACGTTGTATCCAGTGTTTGGAAGTACAGAAGAATCCACCTAGGATTGTTGATTCTCGTTGAACATACCCACAGCGGCCATGGTCCAGAATACACTAGACTTTGCTGGCCTTAGTTTTCTGGTGGTTGTGCATTGGCATTCCAATTCGCAAGAAGTTTTTCCAATACAACAGACTTACACCCAGTCTACAATAACAGTACTCAGACGGCTATTTAATCAAAACGGTTTGTCCGAGACTTTAGTCACAGACAACGGATCACAATTCACGTCTGAGTCATTCTAGCAAGGCTGCAAATCGTGTTGTATAACACACGTTCGGTCGTCGCCCTATCACTCTCAATCCAATGGACAACCAGGCGGTCTGTGGACATATTTAAATGGGCAATACTCAAAACGAGGGGAGAAGGAACAACAGAGGAGATACTACATGCTTTTTTCTTTCCGTCCTGAACAACATCAAATGGTGAAGTGAAGAATTGTCTGTCACAAGCAGAGTCACTTATGGGAGGAAAATCCGTACCACACTGGACGCTTTACGGCCCCAGAGACAAAGGCAACAACCAAGCCCCAACAAAACAAAGGCATTTTCAGTTGGCACACCAGTGTTTGCTCGGAATTACAGACCTGGCCAGCCAAACTGGGTACCTGGCATCATCTGCAAAATAAAGGAACAATTCCTGTATGATCTTCAAGTCGGGAGTCAATTCCGGACACGGCACAAAATCCAGATACGTCCTAGATACACTTGAGACAACTTAGTTGACAACAGACCAACCATTCCGTTCGACCTGGTCATTCATTCATTTTGTATGAATCAGATGATTCTATTACTGACATTGGTTTCCCTTATATCTTTCTAGTTAGAGGTCTTTCTAGAAAGACATCGGGTACTCACAAGAGGAACCATGTGAAAATTGCCAACATCCTAAGTGAAAGTGTTTCTGTGGAACGAACTAGATTCAAACCTGGCACACCCAACTTGCCAGTCCGTGTCGTTAACCACTGAGCCACTGTCATCCCCCTTCGACCTGTTAATGGACATATTCGAACTGTCATCTCTATCACCTCCAATGCAGAAAAGCACAAATAAAGATTATGCAAAACCTCACCAAAGTTGGCCAAAGCGGAGTCGCACTCCAAGTGAACCCAACGTGCGATCGACACAGTTAAAGACTTAAACAAGGAGATGTACAACCTAAAAAGTTATTTCTTTTGAACCGAAGAAGGGAGAGTTATCGCCCTTCGAAGAATGGAGATCCGCCATGACAGTTGGGAGGTAAACAAATGTGACAGACTTTAATCATCACGCATCCAGCGGCTTTAACCATAACATTTTCTCTCTAAGTTGTTGAATAAATATGTTAAAAGTTATACTTCGTCATCTTATTTTTTTGAGTTTATATTAACCCGATAACGTGTATCATCAGTGTAACTCACATTAAAGATGTAATCAGATAAAATTCCCCCCCCCCTCCAAAACACCGGACACAAACTTGAGGCGATTCTCAAACCGTCATCTAGGATTGAAATCAATCTTGGATATATATATATATATATATATATGATTGTTTCGTTTTACGGAATATCAACCCTTTTCGGATTATTTAATGCCGAATCAGGTCATTTTGATAAAAGTTTTTATGCCCTACGTATTTATTCATGGTGTTTCGTTTGGTTATTTTGTAGAGGAAAACGTTTTTGTTTTTGACTTTGCAGAACATTATTGAGTTTTGCAAAGGGGAAGGAAAAAAAACAATTACATTAATATTTGTTGCATTTTTGGTCAGGAAGGTGGTATCTTCAGAAAGGACATATATATATATATATATATATATATATATATATATATATATATATATATATAGTAAGCTATGAAAATATATTTCTGGTAATCAAGCTACACAGAGGCTGCCGCGTTTCATCCCCGGGGTGGAATCTTCAGGCTTTAATCATCATCAGCCTTAAGATTCCCCCCGGGAATGAAACGCAGGAGCCTCTGTGTAGCTTAATTGTCATACATATATTTTCATAGCTTACTACCTGGCTCTACTGACGTATCGAGTACTGTTTAAGTAAATACTGAAAATTGATACATAAAAAAATTATATCTCCTTATAAAATTTTATGTGGATACATGAAATACTAATATATAATGAAATACTAATATATATATATATATATATATATATATATATATATATATATATATATATATATATATATATATGCGTTTTTATTGGTTATTCCTTACGTTCTTTGTATTTTATGCTGCTTGTAGTTATATGAGCCGAATGTTCAAGCAGCCCACATAGCACGAATACAAAACATAAATACAATTCTTACAACTCACTAACGTAAAGAAGCCTATAAAATAATAGTCTTGAGAATAAAATGATTTCTCAAATAAATATAAATCTATGTCCGCCATCTTGAAAATTAAATCAGAAACCAGCAAAAAAGCGATACAATTTGTTGAAGTGTGAAATCGCATGATATTCCATGCAAGATGAAATGGTTTCTTTTTAAGAATGTGTTTGTTAAACATTAAAACCGTCAGCTTATATTATTTATGTGCCAGTCAGTTCGGACACAACTATTTGGCTTGTAATTCAGATCGAATTTAACTTCACAAAACGAGGAATTTGATATCATTACTAAAATAGAAACTTATCCTCCTTTAGAAGTAATAACGACGTTATCTCAGGGACTTCATTAACTATTCTAATAAAAAAAAATGAAAGTAAAAACACCCTTTACTCTCTACACTGGTCGATCTTGAAAAAATCTAGGTCTTGCACACCAGGATTCGCCAAGTAAGTACTTTAGAAACCGTTATGATAATCACTGCTGCCAAGAGTAAAACATTATAAACTCTAAACATGAATTTCTGTCGGCATTTATCGAAAATTTAAATATATCAACTTGTTAGGTTTCGAGGGTCGTGTTCCCCCGATTATAAACGTGTTCAGTAAATCAAGCAATGTTGCATGCAAAGACAGAGTAATAATTAACAAACAAGATGAGGTAGTTCAAATAAGGTTTATTGAACGTGTGTGTACGTGGAATGATGAAGTGTGTGGTGTATTCATGCGTGTCGATGGAAAAAACAGTTCTTGAAAAGGTATAAGAAGAAATGAATCCGGCGTGGGTAAAGTCTTTGAAAGCCGTACACAAAGAAAATGGGTTGAGAACTCTTACCGTTGTTTGACCACGTGTTGACCGAAGAAACGGTGTGTTGGTAGTTGTTATGCCGGGACCAGTTGAAGAGAAAAGCGTGAGACGAAGCGCTAGTGTATTGACGTCGTTCTGCGAGGCCAGTTGAATAGACAAGAGAGAGTGAAACGGAGCGCTAGTGTCAGCGTCTTCTGCCGAGGCTGGTTGAGTAAAGAAGAGAGAGAATTTCCGTTTGCACCTGGTTTTATAGTCCGAAGGGCAGATAACTCTGGTGTCGCTTTCCAGCGCCACCTGTTGGTTAAAAAGCGACACCTAACGACCAACCGGTGCAGTTATGTTTTGAAAGGGGGAGGTAACTGCTACAAACTTTATAGCCCTAACTGATACCCCCCGCCATCCAATAACCAAGAGTTTCCAAGCAAACAACAGACAAGTATTACAACAACTTGCCTCAATTATCTGGAACATCTTCTTTACCTGATATTTTTTAAACATTTAAGTTTAACATCTATTGAAGGCAACAAGTATATTTTGTCTACATAAGTTTAGAACTTTCTTTAATTCTGTATGGTTGAGTTTTAAACCCATAAATTTTCATACCAATCCTTAACTATAAGAATACCCCACCCCTAATTTTATCTCCCATTTCAATATTAATAGTTTTTAATTCTACTTTTGATTTTTAATTGTACCATTACGTACTCCCCTGTTTTATACACATCTTTAACTATAAGTTTACCCCCTTATTTTACCTCCCATTTTAATCTTGGTAGTTTTAAATTCAACCTTTGATTCTTTAACTATAACCTATGACCATCACTTACCCCCTCTATTTAATGCCATACATTTTAGCCCCCCCCCTTATTCTTGACTTTTTACATTATGCATCCTCTAAGTATGATACCTTCAATAACCTTAATCTTACCATTTTCCTATGGCCTTTATATCTGTATTTCATTTATTCTGACTTATCCTTTTTTTAATCTCATCTAACGGTTAAGCTTATCTTATTTTCTCTCTCAATGCATACTCTACAATAATGCCGTTTTTAATATCTGTAACCGACAGCCAACATTTTGGTCCTATCTTCCACTATATTTTCATTAGACTTTATTTATCACTTATTCAGTTCAGTTTACTTAATTGTATGTTAATTCTTTCCTTTTACACTATTACTTCTAATTAACTTAGCCACAACCCAGACCCCTTGTCCCCATATATCGATCTCCCCACCATCGTGAGACTAAAAACATCTCACTATACATTAGCAATATTTTAAATAATCTTTCCAGGCTTTTTTTCTTACTTCTCCTTAGCAATACCGATATAGCGCTTCTTTTTATTATTCTTCATTAATTTAAACATTAGACAATCATTTAATTTAATTTATTTTATTTTAATTCTAAATTTAATTTTCATTTTTCTTTTATTATTATATTATTTGCATTAGTCCTTTACATTTTGACTATTAACAATTTTATTTTTATTTGTTTTTTACATTTAACTTTTAATTTTAGTTTTTTAGTTTTTTAGTTTTTTAGTTCCTAACTGTTGTACCCAACTTTAATCTTTTTCCTATCTCAACATTATTTTTAATAGTAATCCTTTCCCTTCTTCCCCTACCCTTTTTGACACAACCTTCATGAACTTATTTTAGATCTATCACTTTATTATTCACCTGTTATTTTTTTTATGAATCTATTTTTACATCTGAAGCTTGCATGTGTCTAGGCGCCCCGAACCCAACCTAACCTTA